>CM050405.1:37286308-37886308 GCA_027580255.1 Therioaphis trifolii
TTTTAAAATTTATTTTGACTTTTAATAACCATAAATAAAACATGATAATAATATTTTATATTATAATTTAAATTATAAAGATGCAGGTGCACAATTTTAGTAGTGCACATTTGAGATTTCGTAGTGCACAAAGTGTGTCATAGTGCACACAAAAGTAGCCACTGTTAAAAACCGTTGTCCATACGTTTTAATGCGAGCGCACTCACTATCGCACTCACTATCGCGAAATTAATACCGCAAGATTGAGCGCGATATTTTTATTTTTCACTGCAGACACTATGATTTTCACTTACCACTGCATTAATCAGTAGTGAATCCCAACTATATACGCATATCTACATTATGTATATATTATTATTATATATCATTACTACATATCGCTACATTACTTTACGTATATTTTCATTAATAAAATTTAAAATTTCATCAAAACAATTTGATGTCATTCGAAAATAAATGAAAAAACGTTTTGCATAATTTCGTAATTGAGCCATTAAATTATTGAATTCACCTAAATTTTCACCGAAACTTGACTAAAAATTAAATTTTACATAATTTTTTTTATTATTTGTTAATGTAACAGCCCAAACCGTGTTTAAAAGCAGTTTCAGTTAATATATTATGGTACCTTTTTTGTTCTTCATTATCTATTACAGCTGCTAACAGTAAAAAATCTTCTTAATCTGAACTTGAACTTTCATAATATACATATCCACGGTATAGTAAAAATTTTAAAAAATAATTAGAAATTTTTTGGTCTATGCGCTTACTTTAAATTATTAATATTATTTTGTAAATAACTTGTATATTCCGATAATAATTGTATTCATATTATTATTATATTTATTTTTATTTCTCATTTAATTATATTATGCTAATACGAAAATTTATAACTTTCTACTCCATTACAAGCTACGGCTTAAAGGAGTAGATATTATTGTATTTATATATTATAATTGTTGTATTATATATAAATAAATACATTTTTCTAAAAAAAAAAAAAAAAAAAAAAAAAAAAAAAAAAATACGCGTAAGTATTTACACACGCATGGGTGTCGCAATGTCGAATAATTCTCGGCGAAATATTTCGCTCATATTAGGTTTGATCAAGTGGTATTTAAAATCGATAAATACCGCCGAAATTATCATTATGATTACAATTTATCTTAACATAGGGACATTTTGATGGTCAGTTTCGCATTATTAGTACAATCGGTACACTAGTCACTAGTATTCCGTCGACTGTCGTGATATTAAATTAGTTTTAAGTCGAGTTCGTGAGTTTTGTTCGTTACTAGTGTGTGTCAAAAACTATTGAAATTTAAAAATGTCTGATAAAAAAAGGATTTATCTCAGTGGTTATGCAAAACGAAAATTAAAGAAGGAGTCCGAAGATGCAGTAAGCAAGTTACCTAAATTAATTAATTTTCTAACTATCAAAAGTGCAAACGGAGTAGAAACTAATAAAAATAATAAAAATGATTTAGTCCTAAATAATAGTTACATTCATGTTGAAAACATGAATAATGATAATAATGATAGTAATAGTGTAATGCCTAATACAACAGTGACTTTAAAATATGATAGTTTAAATTTTTCTGAAAATAAATATTAACAGTTGTTCTACAATAGAAAGCTCAAAATCTGATACTTTTAATTTTTCTGAAAATAATATTGACAATGGTTCTACAGCAGAAAATGCAGTGATTGCAATTAATTTTAATTCGAATGTTCATACTATTGAACTTGATATTGAATTATATCAAGATCCGGGAATGTGGCCATTAGTGTTAAACAACACTTTTATAGAATTATGCTGCTTAAAAGGACCAGCATTTTTTCATAATATGGATCCAAAAAAATTTCAATCATCCGAAAAAAAATTTAAAAATTTTAATCGCTCATTAAATTTATCATAATTTTATTTACATTAATTGTCATTAAATAATTACTTATAGCCTTATTATGGTATAATTGATTTATAATCTTATAAAATATATTGAATATAAGATATAACAAATCTATATAGCATAAAGACTACATTCATAATTTAAAATTTAGATAATAAAAATTAATTTTGGGGCCCCATTAGAAATTTTGACCCGGGCCCCAAAATTCCTAAGTTGGGCTCAGTGTGAAATACCAATTTTTTTTTTTTTTGGCAAAGTAAAAAACAATTTATCATAATATGTTATAATATTATATTAAGATTCTCATAATTATTATATATTATTACTCATATAATAAAATTTAATTTTTATCTATTATTATATTTTTTTGCATAGGTATTGCTATATAATTGATATTATTGTTATATTAAGTACTATTATTTATACATTTTACACTACTAGCTACTTATTACAACATGTTGTAGAAAAATGGCATTTTGAAGCGCACAAAACATTTTTAAGGCAAATGCACTTTTTATTTTGACACGGTCTTACAAACACATATTTCCTACTCCACGTTTGGCATTATACATAATACCTAGGCAACGTTCGTATTATGTATATTTCCAAGTGAATTTTAGCATTTCATATAATACCTAGGTATTTTGCAAAACACCAGATCATCCATATTGTTGATAACATATACAGTTTAAACTTTTTTTATGTACCTAAAATATATCAATTATCAATGAATATATGTTGTAACTTAAAACACTAATTTATTTTAATTAAATTAAATTAATGATAAATATTATTGAAATTGTAATTCTTTACACTGATACTCCTAAAAAGATATGTTTGCCGATTAAAATATTTCTTACAGACATATAGACTATATTTATATATTATGAGCTGGTAATACTCTCAGTTACTGGCTAATTATTAATCTTTCCAATGTTCGTTTATCCTAGATTACATAGTGTATCATAAGGGATTGTCCATACTTCAATACTTAGTGTCTTGTTGATCATACATCTTATATCATACATCAATACTACCTGGGTAGTATTCACTTTTAAACCACAAGTGGTTATGTGTTAGTAAAGAGGTGTATATGAGATTTGATTTTGAGGGAGGGGGTTATAGAATCAGATTAAATTTAATAAATATTTTGATTAGCTTCATTATAATTATAGATAATTACATCGCACAATCAACGATAAATTTCTAAGAGGAGGGTTTGTGCTCCCCTAAATATGCTACTGTGTTCAGATACATATAAGTTTTTATAGAGATTGTATTTAATTTTGGCCATAAACACAATGCTTTCGGCATCAAATCATCGGCACTTGCCACTCAGTGACAGCATGTTCAAATTTTGGAACATGAGAGAAAAAGTAAGGTTCAGTACAAGATCGACACCAGCCACGATACTATCTATTCATGAGTTCACCTCCAAACCAAGCAAAAGGAATTACAATAGGCGACAGTGTTCATTGAAAAAATAAATCAACAATTAACTCATATCTATGGACTATTACATGTATTAATGTTTAAAGCTTATAAATTAGAATAATAAAAACCATTGCATAATCAATATTAACGTTAAAGAATACAAAGAGTAGAAATGCCAAATGTTGATTAAAAAAAAAATTATTTAAGATCAGTGAGGACATTTTTTTTTCATATATGATTTTTTGTTTTGGAATTCAAATTACCAAAAATCAGTATTAAGGACGAAGAAGTATTACACATTATGAATAAAATTTAAAAGTAGTCTATAATTGAATTATATTATGTATATAGTACATATTATATAAAAATATCTCAAATATTATATTTTAAAATATTGACTATTTTCTTAGTGAAGAATAGAAATGATTTCAAGAATATTGATATTATAATAGATATTATAAATAGGTCAAATATTTTTAGTGCTGAATATTAAAAATCATAAAAATTTCAATACAAAAAATATAAAAGTAGATAATGAAAAAACTGCATTATTCATTTTAAGTACAGAAACATGGGATCTTCATGTAATCACAGTTGGAATAATGCGCCTGGTAAATTGTCTTAAATTTGACATCTCAATTGCTATCTGAAATTCAAAACAAATTTTCAAGTTTAAGTTTAATACATAAATAATTTGAATGAAATGAAGTTAAACATACTTGAACTAGAGGGCTAAGAGCTGTTTGAGTGTCTTCAAAAATATCTGAACTTGGTGGTGTATATGATTCAGCATATAAATGGACAGTAGCACCACTACTCCCAGTACCACTTAAGCGAAATACAAATCTCGATCCATCATCAAACAACACTCTTATGCCCTGTAAAACAATTATAGAAGTAAATCAATCATAATTTTCATATTGACATATATATATATATATTTTTTATTTTTTAGTTAAGATTACCTGGTTGGTTGTGACACTCTCATCAATTGGATCACAATATTCAAAGTTATCAGCTTGTTGAAAAACATAAACTTTAGAACCAAATACTATTTCCTGGCCTTTCATGGCAGGATTAGTCACTTTTTTTTCTAATTCTAACATCATTTGGTTACAGGATTCATATTCACAATTTTCATAATCATATCTGGTGAAATAAAAACGTCCAAAAGATTTCCAAAGATTGGTCACTATAGTTTCTACAGGCTTATCAAGATAGGCTAATACTGACAGCCACGCCAAAACCGCCCATATACCATCTTTTTCACGAATATGATCTGAACCAATACTATAAAAATAAAAATAAAAGTTGGTCATGAAATCGTAAAATTATGTATTAGCTTATCAATAATAAATACCCAAAACTTTCTTCGCCGAAAAGTGACAAACGACCATCATCCATTAAGTTAACGAAAAATTTCCAACCAGTAGGTACTTCAAAAAGTTGTATTCCATTTCTTGTTGCTACCCTACAATTATTTTAATAATTAAAGTAAACTTACATAATTTAAAATAAAATTGTAACATATTTTACCGATCAACAGCTGAACTTGTTGGCATACTTCTTGCCAGACCTTTGACGCAATTTACTTTAAAGTATGGTATACAATTTAGATTGTTTGCTAATATAGCCAATGAATCACATGGATTGACAAAAAATGCTTTTTTACCAAGAATCATATGACGATCCTACAATAAAAATTAACTTTGTACACAAAAACTGACAAATAGTTAAAAAGTATATACTTATTAGTACTAACTATATATTCATTTCATGCTTGGATATTTTAAGAAAGAAATATAAAACATATCTTCTTTCATATTTTTAACAATACTGTCTAGGTAAAATATTAACTAATGTGTATTGTAAAGAAAACTTACTTAATATTGCTGTAATAACATTTAGCATCGTTTTACTAAATAATAAATAATATAATAATAGCCACTAAAATATAATAACCTAAAATATACAACTCAATAATAACTAATCAACGCAACTGGGGTATATAAATTATAAATTCATATTACTTTCTTAAAAATACTAGTTTCTATTAGGTAAGTTTATAATTTATGTTATTAATGGAAAAAATTTTCTTGTATGACAGAAGAAAAAACTAATTTATTCCTAACGTTCAGTACTTAGTTCTACGTAAATAATAAGTTAACAGAAACTGAAATATTAATTCAATAGTTATTAATACAAAAATAATTTAAATTGTGCTTAGGGACAATAGTATGATGACTATTTTCGCACAAACAAATGATTGAAAACGTTTTAATTTTAAATTAAAACACAATAAAAATAAAGAATTTATAATATTTTTATACATGAAAACAAAAATAAGATGGCAGTTAAAAATTATATGTATTTTACAACTATTGCTTGTTTTTATTTAAGACAATTATTAATATGCAGTTGAAGTTAAGCTATGAATATGATTAGCTTAGTTCAATCATAAGAAATGTATTCTCTTTAAGTTGATTAAGTTACACCTGATAATTACACACTTTTGATACCAACCTATTATTTAAGCAAACAAATTCATTTATAAAATGTTGTTCAGAAAAAAATCAAATACAAAACAAAAAATAAATTAAAATATAATTACACCATCTCCATCAAAAGCCGCTCCAAGATCATATTCTCCTTTTTTTAATGCATTGACAAGTCCAGAAGCATAAGTAAGATTAGGGTCAGGACGAAGTCCACCAAAGTCAGGTAAAGGTGTCACATTGACAACATTACTATAATGTACACCTAATTCTTTAACAAAAATCTTCTTTACATAAGGACCAGTAACTAAAATCATAATTTCATAAGTATAATTAATACATTATTATTATAAAACATCTAGAAAAATGTACATTTATAAATATTAAAATTATTTTTAAGGACTTCTGTTAAACATATCAAAATATTTTACCTCCAAACATAGAATCGATTAGAATATTAAAAGGAGCTCTTTTCTCTGAGCCTCTAATAAACTTTCTAATAACATCAAAATCAAAAATGCTTTTCATTAACTGCACATAATCTCTAACGGGATCAATAATTTCTACTTCAAATTCCTTATCATCAACCTGTAAACATTTGTAATTTGCAAATAAACCTTCAAATTTTTTTTATAAATATATTGTAGCTATCAAATACTTGAAAATACTGGGAACCACAATAATCTATATAACAAGTAAAACCTGGTATGATCCTATAAGAATCAATATTCTTAGTGATTTCATAGATTTCATTTGTTACGGATTCCGGGGCTGGACCTAAAAAAAAAAAAAAAAACAAAAATTATTTCACACACATAATTAATCAATTTATATGCTATTATTATTTTACACTATCCAGTTTTAAATATCACCCAATATTAAATTTATCATCATATAGAGTATAGGTTTATTTTCAAATTAAATTACAGAATAAATTTTATTTAAAATCAATCAGATGAAGTTATATATTGCAGTTACTTTAGTATAATTGAACAAAATTAAAATTTACCTCCATTAGATATATTGTACTTTATGCCAAAATCGTTATCAGGACCGCCAGGATAATGGCTGGCAGTAAGTATTATGCCACCGGTAGCTTCATATTTTCGAATAATACAAGACACAGCTGGTGTTGATAAAAGTCCGTTTTGTCCAATAATCAATTTTTTCACCTTAAAATCAATAAATGATAAAAAATCACAATGGAGAGGTACAAATCATAAACGCATAACTATGTGTATTAAAATTAGTATGCTTATATAGGTATTATAATACATAGTGAAACTTTCTTTGTATTAAAACAATCATAAACGAACATCATTCTTTCTTAATTTATTATAAATAATAAATTATTTACCAAATACTCATAAAATAAATAAGAATATACCAAAATTATTTCTTAGTATCATAGCAGTGATTTAATCAAATGAAAATAAACAATTACACTATAAAATTATATTGAAACTATTTCGATTAAAAAAATTCTTATAACATGAAATTAAAAACACTCCAGCAAGTAAATAAGAAACATAGTTTCAGTGTATAAAACAATATTGAAACCATATGCATATTTATGCTAGTTAAAATTGTTATTATTTTTTTTTTTTTGTGCTCGAGGTCTACACAATATTTATGCAAAATAATCACACAGACTTTTGTCTGGTGATACAGCAGGGAAAAAACCAAGTTCCAAAACTCAGACTTTAAAAAAAAAAAATCAAATTCTTGTTGCGGATGAACACTATAATAATTTATATCATATTAAAATACCCAATATGATAATAAATTACCTACTCAATACCATAATCGTGCGCAAACTTTTTCCACAGGAGGGGCCCACATTAAAAAGGTTTAACCAAAGATTCTTAAATCTAATACCAATAATTACCTACTAGTATAGTTGAGGCGCATAGAACCAGAACAGCCCAACCCATAAAAAATCAAATTCTGTTTTATGTGATAAAACGTTTCAGATTAATATAATATTTGTAATCCACTATGGCCTATCCAACAAAAAAAATTATTTGCTAGATGGCAACACATAATTGTTTTTGGTGTTATGATATAAAATGATTATAATTTATACATACTAAAGAGTTATTAATATTTTCCTTAGTGTGGATTTTATAAGAAAAATAAAATGTTGAAAAATAGTCAAAACTTTAAATGCTCGTCCTGCACAATTATACTCGTGTGGGTTAGGCTGTTCTGATTCTATGTGCCACAGTTAATCATTTAATTTTATAAAGTATTCATTTAATTCAATATGCAAATATATCAATAAATCCTGTTTAAAGGTATTGATAATACATAATAATAATAAAAATAATCGTAACATCATAATGATTATAATATCTATAAAAAAATAATTATAACTTGAACAATTTATGTATAATAAATATTTATTTGCAAATCTATTTACAGTTCCATTCTTCTTTCCACATGAGTAATATTTTTGAATGTATCAATTACATTATCAATTTTCATATTCTATGCGAGTTCTTGTTCAATGAATATAGTAAGCAGACCATCCATTTATATTTGATGATATTTGGTAGTAACCACATGGTATATAAAAAATAGTCCGTTATGAATTAAATATTCTACCAAGCCAACTACAGACATATAATTATATAACTATGTGTAAAACATAATAATCACCATAGCTGATATCAAAGTGGATAGTATTCTGTCATAATAGTAAATCATTTAATCGATGAAAAGTATTTATTACATTTATTCACAGGTATCTAGCCTATAAAATTAAAACTTGCTTCACTTTTTTCATGCAAAATGCGATTAGTCCTCTGTCTAGTATAGATATGTGTGCATATTGCATTTATTATAGAAAAAGTCAGACAGCAGGGGGGTCGCGGCCTACCCGGCAGCGCCCGGGTGCATGCCTATGCTCAATACATTTGTTACCTGATGCGGATAAGAATAAAAGTAAAGTCTAAGATAATTATTTTTGCCAGTATCATGATTTATATAACGAGTAAATGAATATTAATTATAATTAGTATCATTATTATATATTATTAATACAAATTATAATTTCATAGGTATCATATATGTGTACGAATATAACAGAGAGATGACAACACGACTGCAGTGCAATTAAAACGATAATCATTATTCATTATAATTAATATCGTCACAGATGTCGGTCATTACGCACGAGAGAGCCTTGAGTCGTTTTATTTTTTCGCGAACGAGGACGTCGCAGACGTTCGTAATCAGTCAGTACAAAGAAGTCTGCTGCTTCTCTCAGACTTACCCCGTTGGCCGCCGCCATGTTGATTATCTTTTGCACGGCTTCGGTGACGAAAAACCGACCGTCGCCGCCGACCACGAGCGTGCTGCCCGACGCGGACGGCTGGATGGCGTTCAAAATGGCCTGGACGAAGTTCTCCGTGTACCCGATCGACTGGAACACCTTGACCGGCTTGCGCAGACCGCTGGTGCCGGGCTTCTGGCCTTCGTGCGGCTTCGTCGCGACTCGGACCGAGTGCATCGTTACGCGGCCGCGGATCTGGACGGAGATGCGGACTGAACACTGTCGACAGTGATCGAATATCGTGTAAACACGTGCCCGGAACGTAACAAAGAATGACCGATCCGCCCGTACGTCTTATCACTGTGCGGTTATCAACTCGGCTGACCAGTCTGTGAGTGTTGTCGGATTGTGGCGGTAGTAGGCTTGCTATCACCACGTCTTGCCACTCAACCGGTTACGTGGTAACGACGGACGCGTCGTTATCACGTAACCAATCTCCCCCGCATAAAATTGTTATACAAAAAATTAGCTCTTATGTTTGACTTTCAAAAATGTTATATTAAAGGTAAAAGCAATTCTTTTTTTGAAAATAAGGCCCTCCGCACACTACGCGATTCACACGCGACGCGATTTTTACCACACGCGATATCCTAGCAAAGTGAATGAGGAGCCCCTAACGGCGCAATTTGACAACGACGCGAGCAGATATATTAAACACGGGCAAATACATAACTTTAGACACCCCCTTCCCCTTAAACCTTTTTTCAAGATTTACACAATTTAAGAGATACTTAATGTATCAAAGCAAGTAAGTTAAAAAATTAAAAAATAAAAAAGTTATTATTAGTTATTTGACATTTATATTAAACACCTACAAAGTTTTATAACTGCATAAGGATAGGTATGTTTTTGGGTTGGTTATAAGAGTTTTTTTTTTTGCTTTGTCTTGACACTCGGTACATACATTTTAATAAAGCAATATATATTAAATGTATATGTTTATTGATTAACTTCACTATAATTACATTTAAAATTTGTAATAATTTTTAAAATAATTGAAATACATGGCAGATACAAGAACCATATTTTTATGATTGTTTATTTAATGTATACGATTATAATACATAAGACTTTTCTTTGAAAATAACTGAATTTGAAAATAAAAATTAACTATCAAATCATACAAATATTTATATTTTTAAATATTATGCAAGAAGTTTTAGAATACCCAAATGTCTTACAAATTTTTATTTTTTACTGAATACTAAATAAAAATAAAGAAACCTGAATATTATTATAAACTCTGCGATTTATAGTTTGCTCAAAGCATCCCGTATTATCTGGCATTATTGAAAATAAAGTATACGCTATACATGGAAGTTGTTCCACTAACATATTGGTGCTGAGACACCCTGGGGGGTACCCTTTCTAAATTTTCCACGGGTAATTGCCCGTTTTCAACCCATATTCGCCACGCCACTGTGCATACGATTTGATTTCATTATTTTATTTTATCATTTACGTATCGACTGAATATCGTTTCGTGTTGGTGGACCTAAAATCGTTTAAATCGTTCAAATCGCGTATGTCGCACATATCGCATTTCAATTGTGTCGCGTGTGAATCGCATAGTGTGTGGAGGGCCTAAAAGAACACACAGCGAGTTTATGATATTCCTGTGAAGTATGCTTTTAAATCCTGTGGTCAGTCGTTTATAATCAGCTTTTTTCAGAATTAGAATAAATTATTAGTATTTTCCTTGTAATTATATATATATATATATATATATATATATATATATATATATATATATATATATATATATATATATAAATGCGTGTTAGGTTTTTTTCGCAACGGAATTTCTTGATTAGGTCGCCGCGCTCAAAGCCCACGATTAAAGCTATGTAATTACTGAAAAAAAAAAAAAAAATCGCAATATCAATTGCCGTGACATTCTTTGTACAGTTTGAATTATTATACTATATATTGTGTCAGTGGCGTACCCGGGGGGGGGGCTAAGAGGGCTTCAGGCCCCCCCCCCCATTGACCGTGTTATGGAATAAATCTTATATAATAAAATGTAAAGTAAACAATTAATACACATCATGATATTTATGAAAACGGTATTGTCGGTATATTCACAGATATATAAAACAACCATGGCATTGATTAAATATTTTATTAAAATTTGTAGAGAACTCAAGGTTAAAACTTTTTTTTTATAAATTTATAATTTATATTAAAATTATAAATATTATATTATTATTTATATTATACTTTTATAGAATAGTATGTTTATAGATGATAAAGGCATAGACCACGATTTAAGATATCTTAAGAACTTTTTAGCTATGGATAAAGGAAATGGAAATAAAAAAGTTTAGTTTTTCCTCAATGATTCACAAGTTTATGTTTTTTCTCTTTCAGTTATATGATCACCTAGCATTAAGGGCAGAGCGGAGTGGAATGCGCTGTCCATAATTAACAGGTCTATAGATCACATCGACCATTGCGATCAACAACAGTACAAAAATACCTATCGGCTATCACTAGTTAATCCTTTTTCTGTACTGTTTCTGTGTTTTTTAAATCAATTATATGATATCAAACACTGAGAACGTGAAACGGAAATCTGTCATTACCTATAAATTAATAATATTTTGTTGTGACTTGTAAATAGGTAATGTCTGAGAAAAGGCCAAACTTGTTTTCTGTATTTAATTTTAAGAAAAAGAAAGTTGAGTCTTACGTAAGTATATATTATTACAAGTTATAACTTAAAAATAAGCAAAATAAGCAAAATATAGATTAGTATAATAATATTTGTTTTAGGATAGTTGCAATAGTATTACAATAACAAAAGACATCCTTTTGCCCGATGGTATAGAAATTGACAATCCTAATTTATTGAAAAATGAGACAGTGAAAAGTACAGTAAGTCATTTTAAATTATTCAATATTATAGAGTAATATAGCACTGTTACAGTTTAAATAGTTTTATAATAAAACAAAAAATAATAATTTATAATTTATCGTATAACATATTTTGTATTATAAAACAGTTCCTATTTCTTACTATTTCAATATATCAGTAATATATTATGTATGTGTTATAAAAAGTATAACAAAATATTACTATTAACTACTATAACTATTGAAACTAGTTTTTTAAGATGTAAAATGTTAATTTATTTTGTTTAGCCCCCCCCCTATTGAAAAATCCTGGGTACGCCACTGTATTGTGTTATTGTGTTTTCTTATTTTTTAATTGTTTTTACGTTTCTGTCGAACAGACTGGACAGCCAGCTGTTTCGACCAATTTGGTATTTATGTTGTTTTACCTGTCAAACGCCACGACCGACGTCGACGACCGATTTAAAATTTTAAAAACTCGCTCGATTCTCGACCGTCGTCGATCACGCATTGCGTGTTAAATTGTTATTTGTCATAATAAATTATTGATTTTTACATCGTAAGTCGTTTGTTTGTCAATTTTTTCCTATTCTTTTTAACGAAGTCATTTGGCGTTGTTGCCCAGCCGTAACCACCGCGACAACCGCCAAAGGATATCATCGTCTGAGGCCGTGCTCGTTTCATATCGTAATCACGAACCGAGAGAACGCTTGAGATAATGCTTTGTCGTTGATAATGAAAGAGAACACAATTTCATTCGATCAAATTTTCTCGATATATGTAAATTTTTAATTTTATATTATAAAATAGATATTGGAAAAGTGTTTGCAAAGATCTATGAATAAACGCTGTGTGTAGATCACGATATAATATGTATTTTAATATCGTAAAAAAGAAACATCATTTTAAAACCAATAGATCCTTCATTCGGGGTCTGAAAAATTTTGAATTAAAATTTAAAACAGAATTTACCATTATTATTGAAAACTATCAACGTATATAAATTATTATAACGTTAAAAGTTGATTATATTGATTAATTTTATTTAATAATATAAAAATGTAGGTACCTATAGGTTGTTTTTATGGGTATGTATTTCAATCATGTGTATGTTGCAATAATTTAATATATATGTTACGGGCAAAGTGGAAAATTCGGGCAATGTATACAGTGCCCGGGCATTGTACACATTGTCCGATGCATATTGGGCAATGTGAATTGTAAAGTATTTATACAAATTATACATTTAAAAAATTATGAAGTACATTTATTCTAATAATTACATAATTAATAATCATTAAATGCTACGTCTGTTCTCTGATCAAACACTAACTATTATACATAATTAATGAATTTGTATATTATTATTATTTTTATTTATACTAATTTATTTCAAATAATTTTAGTTACTGGAACAATTAATTTGTTAATTTCAGATATTTGTATTACATCATACTTCTTTAGGAGTTTATAATCATTCGGCTTCAATTTTTGGGAACTGTTCTTTATATTAATTATATGTTTAATTAATTCGTCGTATTTTAATTTAGTTAAATACACATTATTCAGATTTTTTTCTTTTAACACAATATTCAATTTTGTATTAAAATTTTCCATTTTAAATAAAATGTAGAAAATAAATAAATAAATGTTTGGTTAAGCACTGTATAACAAAAAATAAATGTTTAAGCACAATATACACTGAGTGACAGTATACAACTAAAGTAAAACTGTATGTACCAAAATTATATGAGATAAGATATTTATCGGTTTCGTTATCGAGATATATAGTGCATTTAATGATTATTAACTTATTTCACAATTTTTATAAATAAATTGTATATAAAAATTATAACTATTAATGTATAAATACTTTACAATTCACATTGCCCAATATGCATCGGACAATGTGTACAATGCCCGGGCATTGTATACATTGCCCGAATTTTCCACTTTGCCCGTAATATATATATATATTATATATTACAGTCATACATTAAGGCACGGGTGTCTAAAGTAATAAATACTATTACAAATGTATATAATTATAAAAGTATTTCCTTAAATGCATGTTAGTACTGAACTTAATAATTAAACATGATAATAATAATAATAAATAACAATACTAATACTAATAATAATAATAATAAATAATAATAATAATCATAACAATAATAATACCTATTGAATACAAATCATGGCATACAGACGACTCACATTACCCTGGCGAAGGGACCTGATATGGGTTGATAAGGATGAGTGATGACTATAAATATCAGAAAATCCTTCCGTGTGCGTATGGAAGCGTGCGTTAAAATATTTATAATAAACTATATCAATTATATGCGTATGGAGACGTGAACAACTTTGTATAACGAGAAAGACCTTATAACGGGACAAAAACGTGTCCCGATGCTCTCAACTCCGTGACTGTACTTAGAACACACCGTATCAGTGCGAGGGTTGCGAAATAAATTTTGCCATTTCAAATAATTAGAATATAATACGATGATGTGGATATTACCAACGTCCTTTCAAATTATATTCATTCACATGAAAGAACTAACATTGATGGAAACATTTATTTTTCTTTTACATTTACTTTGTTTCTTTTAAAAGTATAACGAACATGTACAAAAATGTATACACTACGTCAACACCCATTTATTTAGGTACGTGCGCTTGAACTACACGGGACTCGGGAGGTATGAAACCATAATATAATAAAATGTCGGTGCGAATGGTTTTCTTTTTTGCTTTTTTATGTAAACAAAATATAACAATATGACGCAGTTGCGCGCGCACGCTCTCGTGTGTACGTTTGCATTTGAGGTCCCTATTTCACGTATATTTAAAAACACGGACACTCGTGAAAATGAAATACACGGGCAAATGAAAATTGAAATCCGCGTTAAAAAATAACTTACGGAATCATATTTCTAACATATATATATATATATATATATATATATATATATATATATATATATATCATAGCAATGTCGCATACCATAGGATATTGGAACGAAAAAAAGGTAATATCGAACAATTAATGGTGCGGAATCGTGTTCTACTCGTATGCATTATTGTATACGTTGTGACTTAAAGTCTCGCGTAGCAATAAACGATATTTATTTAAGACGATCTAATGAGAACTACGATTGTTAAAAAGGCTATGCCTCCCCAGTTTACTCGGTGGCAAAAGTTATGGTCGTTGTATAGACAGAACACGTTTCCTCTTCAATTTGGAATACAATTTTTAAAAAGGCTATGCCTCCCCAGTCCATTTAGTTTCCAAAAGCCATGATCGTTGCATAAACAGAAAAAGGTGTCTCTAAAAGAATCGTTCAATAAATCACCTTTAAATTGTTATCACACCAGTAATTCTAAAAATAAACTACTTTGTTTCATTAACAAATGAATAAAAATATAAAGACTTCCATAAATAAATAAAATTCGAAACTAAAATAATTTTAGTTAAATCGAAATTATTTCGATCGGTAATAAAAATATTTCTTTTTCATTACACACAAAAAAATCTTAACAATAAAATTTACCATGTCTACTTTATACATTTGTATTACAATCGAAAAAAACCTTATTTTCGAAGGAGGCATCTAGCCTGGACTGACAAACTCGAGTTTGTCATTTCCTTTACCGACCAGACGGCCTCACCTCCCTTTTTAATTGCTTATACATTTTTTCTTTTTTGTCTTCACCTAAGTGCATCATCGACACTAAATGACTATTGCCTAATATTAATATGAACTTCACATTATTTTTTATATTATTATGTATACAATTTCACCTTTTTTTAACATTTTTGGCTCATAGACATTTGTCGACCCCATTGTTTAATATTTTATATTATATCTACTATGTGTACAATACTAGTCTCTTATTTATATTTTTATATTATTAATGGTGATACAATACAAATGGAATAAGTTGATACAGTGAAACCTCTGAATACCGGACACTCTCGGTAGCCGAAATATTGTCCGTTATTTAGAGGTGTCCGCTATTCAGAGGGAAAAATAAAAGAGGAGAATATGTTCCTGTTCCCATAAAAATGTCCGCTAATTGGAGGTGTCCGCTATTCAGAGGTGTCCGTTAAGGGAGGTTTCACTGTATATGATTTTATGAGTTGCATATGTTCTACTATATTATGGCTAACGGCAGGATGTAGCACACATTGTATGTAATACATATTATATTATATATTATATACATATTAATATATATCGAAAATCCGTACGTGAACAGGCGCCGAATAAATATCAAAGGAAAAAAGGAAAAAATAACCAAAAACATCTGTCTTACACGATATTTATTATTTATGTTATATATATATATATATATATATATATATATATATATATATATATATATGTTGTATACCTACATAAAACCCGTCGTCGTGTAAGATAGATGTTTTTGGTTATTTTTTCCTTTTTTCCTTTGATATTTATTCGGCGCCTGTTCACGTACGGATTTTCGATCCGGCCACCGTCTTCTATACATAGTACATAATATGTAGGTATTATAAGAACGCTTGGTCGAAATATAATATATTTTATCGTTATCTTGTACGTTACTATATTTCTTGTTATAAAAACGCACCGACGGAATTTATAGGACGTATATTAAATACACGTTCTAAGTTATAATGTTTTACGGGATGTGATGAACATTGTTCTTTGAGTGCTTTAGAAGTAATTACTGTGATAATCAGTTATATTAAATGGCAATAATTGAATAGCAGAATAGCACTGCCATGCCATTCTCCGTGCAAAGTGCTTTACATATCGATGTATCACATTAATTTTTTTCCTGTAGACATTAAGCATCACTAAGCGACAAATACTGAGTATTTATTATTACATTTAAGATAATATTATAAGAATAAACAATTATTGTCTAAAACTTGAGTCTGGAATGAAATTTTTTTTTCAAAAATATCGTTGTAAGACTAATCCACTGAGTACTCGAGTAAATATGATATCATACATTTCATGGATACTTGAACCTCAAGATGTATGTTGTTTGTCTACATTAGTCGAAGGAAAATTGTAAATAGAAAAAAAGTCCGACATAATTTAATTTTAGTATTATTACAAAAAAATACCTTCCGCGTGTTTATTCGATCGAACACGTCTAATATCGTGTATTAAAAAAAAACATTTTCTTTATGATCCGGAATTAAATGGACGTAAGTCAGTACCTGTATACGAAAACGATATATTTTTTCTTTATACATTTTTACAACGCACGCGTTTATTCATTAACTCCAAGACGTACATACTTTTTATGTAAATCAACTTTCTCTTATTATCATATAACCTTATTATACTTAATCTATGTCATTCACTTCAGTAATTTGAGACCAACCGGTCAATGTGTTAGGTAAATAAATCTGTCTAGTCACATGCAGCCGCTGTGTGATGCAGGACTAACTTGATTCAATCTACACAGTAAATGCATTATCATAACATAAGGTGGTAGTGGGTTTTTGGATTTTTTTTCTAATTCTTAGGTTTAAATCAGTGGATTAATTCAAAGAATGCTGTCGTATTTATTTATAATATACATACCGACTGGATACCTACTGAGAAAAATCGAACGCAAGTTACCCACTGATTTAATTTATGTATTAAAACTACAGTACAAATAAACTACAGTTTAATACATAACCTAACCTAACAAGTAGAAAATTAAAACTACCGTTATTATTTTACTTCCTGATAAATATTATGTGTAACTTTGAAAACTCATAGCAATGACAAAAAAACAATACGTAATATTTATATACGAATAGATTACCGAAATAATCCCGTTTTCGGGTAAATATAATGTCGATGTACTAAATACTGAAATATACTGATTGTAATTTCAACATTTTGTATTTTTATGAACAGACATTGAAATTCATTCTTGCACTTGTTCACTTATGAAATAATTACGTTTATTGGTTTAAATTCATAACATAGACAAAAAATAGTCTACAGGTAGATTGTTTCTCGTGTAATACTAATACAAGTGCCTAACGTTTACATTTAAAAAATACTATTTATTCGATATTAATTTTTATTTTAATTATAAATATTACAATATAATATCAATGTAATGTAAAAGAAATATATAGAAATGGTTTGAAACGTTGATAGAAATAAAGTATTTACCATAGAATAGATAATTGAAAAATAAAAACTGTTTTTTTTTATATTTTAAAATACTTTTCCGCCTAAAACGAAAACACATAAACAGTGCATATGCATCACAATTAATTATAACAATTATCAGTATTCATTATAGTTTTTAACGATAGGCGCACAAGTATACAACTACATGTGAAGGTTTATATATTATATATAATATATACTATATGGATACAAACATTGAAATATACTATCTTACAAAGTTATTGATGATCGTGCCCTTTTCACTTTGGTACTAGAGAGCGACTCGAAGCTAAATAATGATGACCGCTACGTGTGATTACCAATTAAGATTTACTGTGTGTGGCGTAAAACACTCAGTTGTGTGTATTATTTGTACATTATTGCCTTCTCATTCCGTGTTCAACAACACTGTCTTTAACTTTTGATAATATCTGCCAGTTCAAAATAAACTAACCACGTGTCATAAAATGGTGAGCATTTTTGAAACGAATATATTGTTCAGTGATACCTACCTCAGATACCTCACTAAACTCGACGAAATGTAATCATTACAATGATCGTCATAGTCGTTTCACCCGACACAAACCATTGCCATTTTATTAAAACGAAAAGAAAATGGTAAGTAATTTGTTACTTATTGTATATGCACAAATATGGTGTTGTTGTTTTTGGTAGTGAAAGAAAAGTCAGTAGTCACTGTTGTTTCCGGGCGAAAAACTAATGAAATCATTCACTCGCAATAGGCTTATAGCATTACAGACAATATATAATAGTACATCAAATGTTGGACGTCGGACAAAGAGAGATAATTTTGATAAATGTGTGCACGCTCGTAACATAAATAATACAATATATATATACGACCGTCATGGAATAATATTACAATACCTTTAATAGAACTGTTTTAACATTTTTCTTTTACCAACGACGCCACCGTGATACAACGCATTTCCAAATATAATAATAATAATAATAATAATAATAATAATAAATTGTATCACAACGCATAGGCGCAGATGCTCGATAATTTCCAAAAGCGATCGGTACTTAAGATCAAAAAGATTCCGCCGCACTGATCTAACCACTGCCAGCGGCGAGCGAGGCAAAGCAGGTGCACACCGCGTGCTTAAGAATAACCATTCGCTTGTATTAGAACAAAATTGAATGTAAAATAAAACGAACAATGTGAGCGGAAGGTTGGGATTTTCGACCCGCAGCGGACTGACACGTACGATCAGGACTATCCCAAGCAATATTTCAATGCCTCAAAAGGGGAAAATAATGAATATGTCTACAAAAAAAATTTGTCTCTCGCTACAATCGAAAAATATTGTAAATATATAAAATATTATCGTCGTATTTGCCATGTAATGTATTATAGTTTGGTTATTGTACTCCGCTATATTGTTGTGCATAATATTATTATCGGATTCATACATTTTATATTCATATATCATATTTTCGCTGGTATCTATAGTCAAATAAAAATGATTAAAGATTATAATTACCATTTTTGAGGTTTATGACCATACAAAAGTAAAAAAAAAAGTTTAGTAGTGCTTATTCACCCTATATATATATATATATATTATATGTGTGCGTGTGTGTGTGTGTGTATGTGTGTATAATGCATTATTTAGTCACTTAGAATCTAAAATTTTTTAGAAGCTCTTGAAACGATTAAAAATATGACTGATTTATGTATAATAAATATTCCTATACTGCTTCTGATCCATTTACTCAAATTAATAAGTTATTAATTTAAATTATATAATTTAAAATTCATGATACAATAATGCAATAAGTACATCAATTTTAAACAAAATTTTATTATTTATGGGTTTTGAAGAGCATTAAAATGTTCAGTGCCAACTTTTTCACCATTCTGTACGGTTTTTTCGTGTTTTTTTTTTATAATAATAGTCAGCAATTTTACCACATTCAAGATACTCTAATTCAAATCACTTTCATTTGCTTGAAAAATTTTCGTTTTTACATACAGTATTCATATTTATTGAAATAATATGAAAATGACACGAATATGATGCAAAGAAATGTCACAAAATATTAAATTACAATAATAAATGTAAAGAAATTCGATTCACAGTGCACAACACCTGCCTGTTCGTTACTGAAAACGATAAGAAGAATTATAAATGTGATACTCAAAATAATAAAATAATCGTCAATAATATCGAGAATAACAAATCAACAGAATACGGGCTGTTCAATTTTCAAAAATTTTGAAACTTTGTGATTCGAAAATCGCACATCGCAGGGGGGATAGTTCATTAATAGATAGGTATACTTAAGTATAAATAAATAACTATCAAAATCCGTCTATTTTCAATAATCAATGTATTCAAAACGTCCCGCAATGTCACCTAGTTGATATGAGAACCAAGATGGTGACCTATTGCCACAATAGCACAATATTATACTTCTGCCTTATGATACAAAACTGAGAAAACGATATTTCGTCAATTTATTTTAAACAAATAAAATCAATAATTTTAAGTATATACATAAATATTTTTGGAAAATAGACAAAATTTCCATGAAATACCGGCAATGCCATAACTTAGGGGTTAAGCCCCCACGCCCCCTCAAAGGACAAACCTGCGTTTGTCGTACACTCACACGCCCACAAAATGCTCGTCTGTTATTGTCATATTGAGCGTGGAGAAACACGTCTTTTATGACCTTTTTCCGTGTGACGGTGTGAATAGAAAGGAAGTCTTATGCTGTACGAAATTACGTTCTATACTTGATTCCCCTCAAAATGTCTCTTATTCAATGGTTATGTAATATACATATCACATATGTAATGAATCAATACACCCCACAAATGTAATTGTAATGTAATTGGATTCACAAATAACAAGAAATTTACCTAATACTTGAAAACAATGTTTTATTTAATATATACATAATAATTTATTATTACAACTTCTGGATTTTTTAAGTTCAAAAATAAATACTATTACTACACAAAATAATATTAATACATACATATTTTAAATGCTCGTTTTATATAAATTTAATGGTAATATGAATTTGATTAAATTAAATGATATTCCTTTAAAATAATTTTATATTGTTGATTTGTCATAGTTAAGAACTGTTTAGCAAATATTTGTCCAGCTCGTTGCATATATTTTACAATTCAGCGCCGTGGGCGTGGCGCAGAGCTAATTAAAAAGAAAGGCGCGCGACGACGGTGTAAGGTCTTATTTAACCAGTGTAAATTTACTTTTCATATACCTACTTCATTAATTCCCGGAAGATTTTTTTTTTTTTAATTATTTTAAGTTTATATGTTTGACAAAGAAGACAATTGTTTAAATAAAAAACAATCAAAATTCTTTGTTTTATCTGTATTCAAAGTTTCATAATGATTAGATTAACTATTTTTTTCATATAAATTGTTAAAGTTGATAATTGACGTAAAAACGGATTATTTCGTCAAAATCGTATCATAATTTACTTAAATGCTTATAAAAAAAATAATTTCTCACGATAAATGTATACTAAATTATTGATTATCCCGTTTTTAATAAGATTAAAGTAAATAAAAAATAAAGTAAAGATTTGGGTTAGGATGTCAAGTACATTAAATTCAGTTCGACTTTTACATATAAAAATGAGTGTGTGCTAATGTTGAAAATTATGTTAAGTAATAATAGCTCAATATAATTATGTAATGTAGATCTATAAATTAAAAGAAATTAATAAAAAAAACATCATTTCAGTCATTATAAACTAATTTAAAAACATTTGTATTATTAATTTTTTTAGTTTACGATATAGTTAAGAAGTATACTGTAGAGTGTAGATTATGACGAAACTTTGATATTTAATAAAGTACACCAAAAACTTAATCAGTTTTGTAGTCTTCATAATTTGCACTTGATAAAAATTAATTTATAGAATATACCAAAATATATATATTAACTCTAAATTAGTATTAAATTATGAATTTTATAGGCATATATAGATTTATTTGATCAAATTGATGAAAATTTTAAAGTGGAATTACAAAAATAGTTAACAGGAGATTAAACTCAAAGTATATTCTTTGCATGTTACATACCCGAAAATCCCCGAAATAACACGAACAATTTATGAAATCATTTAATTTAATAAACTTGAGAAATTTTAACAATTATTTTAAGTTATATAGTTATATTTTAGAGGAAATAGAAAAAAAGAAATTTCTCCGTGCTGAACAAACATAAAAAGTCGCTGAGAAAAAGGCAAAAACTGAACGTAAAAATGGTTTCAAACAAGCTGGAAAATTAGCACAAGTATCGATTATTAAATTTGAACAAAAAATTATGGGAAAAAAATCTATTACACAAATTTGTATAATAAAAAGTTGGTTAAAATGTTTTATTAGTGCTGAATGTAACTTAAGTTAATTATATTTATTTTGTGTTTATTTAGATGCCATTCTTTCAATAAAGGAAAAATGTGTTGCAGATGCCGAATTCTACCACATTAAAATGCAAGTCGATCCTAGACTTGATTTCTAGACTAGATTTCTATATGTTGTGAATCACTCTTTCAGGTAGTACTATTATCTTTATTAATACATTTTAAATGTGTAATTAATTATAATTATAAAACAAAAAATCATTATTCAACTATGGATGATAACATTTAAAACTCGGCTCTGTTCATTTTAAATTGCATGATGTTCTCAATAACAGTTTTGATTTATGGTAAAATGAATGCTTTATATTTTTTAAATCCAATTGAAGCAAAAATGTATGTTAATGAACAGAGGTTAAAAATGTTGTAAACATCATTATGGTTTTATGAAAAGAAAATTCTAAACGGTGATTTTAAGCTTTTTAAAATTTTTTTTACATTAGTAGAACACAAGTAAACAGTGTCATAAAGCAAAAATGAATAAAACTCTTATGAATTCAAATGTCCGATAAAATATCGATATGGCTAATCAATAATAAACCATATTGAATGATGTAAACATCAGTTTTGAAAAGAATCGAGAGATAATTTTACCAAAAATATGTTTTGAATTGCAATATAAATTTTTAATTTTTAAAACCTAACACTATTATGATTAATTAAACAGATTTTTAGTTTAAAAATATAATTTTATAATATATTAAAATATAATATATTAAAATATAATTTTATTTTGTATGAAAACTTTTATTTTATAACGAGAACTGATTCAAGTTTTTTTTAAGTTACTAAATGTAATAACAAAATGTTAATTGTTATTATTTTTTTTTTTTTTACAATGTGTAAAGTTGGTTCGTACTAGAGGTCCCTATTTCACGTGTATTTAAATACACGAACACACGTGTTTTTGATAAAACGGTGTTTAAGTCCGTGTAAATAAAATACACGGGCAAATGAAAATTGAAATCCGTGTACCCGTGCATTTGCATTCAGACCGCGTGACTGTGTATTTGTGTTAATATTTGAAGGGTACAGGGGAAAAATGGTAGTAGTCCATTTTTGTAAATTTTTCAGGAGAGAAAAAACAAAGACTTATATTATCTGTCCAATAATTTAAAAAAAAACCGCTTCATGACTTATTGTTTTAGTCAAAGTATTAACTTTGAGAAGTGATTGACATTATCAAAAATTTTAAGGATTATTACAAACAAAAAGATAAATCAAAATAAAAAATACGGACTAATATCTATTTCTCCGATAAATCCCGATTATTGCTGTTAAGGAAGAAAGCACTCAAATTTAGGAGATACAAAAACATGAAAATATTTATTTCTTCCTAAAAAAAATAATGGCATACATTATTTTAAATACAATTTCTTCACTTTTATAAGTTATTATAATTGCATAAATAATACTATTTTTTTTTTAATCTTCAGCTTCATCCAAAGGAATGTTGTCTATATACCCTTCTCCATGTATGTCACGAATGTCGTCTTTTGTCTTCAGATTCTCATAGAATTTTCGAGATTCTTCTTTTAGTAAAAATTGTTTTAAATGAAGTAAATCTTTTTTTATTATAGTTTATAATGAGTGCAATAGAAGGGGAAATAAAAACAAATATTTCGGAGATGGACTTCAACTTTTTTTCACCACAACCGCACGGACTACAATCTTTCTTCACCAGTATACATATATTTCCCCTTTAGTAATAGGAGGCTGAAAGCTTTTTTTACTGAATCGATTTCAACACTCAATATTACTCCTAACGTACTACCAAATCAAACCATAAAATCAAAATCTCGAATTATGGACTACTACCGTTTTTCCCCTGTACTCTTCATTTGTACATAATAATTTAGGTGAAACCTCCCTTAAAGGACACCTTATGGCGGAAAATATTTTTGGAATTACTTTTCAATGTAAATACCTCCAAATAGCGGACAAAAAGTGGATTTTAGAAATAATTTACTACGCAGAATTTCGAAATGAATTTTTTATTACCAGTCTATATGCAGTGGCGTATTAAGGGATTTTCCGCCTGTAGACACTTTCCGACGCGCCGCCTCTCCCTCCCCTCCGCCACTCATAGAATTGTTCACAAAACACATTCGAATCGACAGTTTTAGGATTCGAACTCGCGTTGAACGCACGCGTTATTTCGCTACCTACACGCGTACTGGTTCGTGCCGTATCGCATGTGCGTATAGTATCATAGCCGGATTAGGCACTTTGGGGACCGTAAGCAAATGATTCAGATGGGCCTAATTAATGACTAAATAAATTTAAGTAACGTCAATAAAATATACAAAACATTATTGTTTTCTATTATTTATAGTATTTATCCAAATTTAGTGGGAGTGAATACTACAAATAAATCAATATATTTCATTATTTTATAAATGTTGAATTGAAAACTTTTAATCTAACAAATAAATTTTTAAATTGAAAGTTTAAAAAAATTAATATAGTTTCGGACACATAAGATGTGTGTCCTTTCCATCGATTTCCGTGTACAGCGATATAAGTTGGGCTAAAAATGGGTCAAATTTTGAAAGAAGCTCCAATATTCCAAGATAATTAACATTATGATTGATTAGAGGGTTTGGTAATACGCTGCAGGATCAGTTGGTCATATATTTTTTTTTATACCGGACATTTTACGGGCCGAATTTTTTCTAGGGCCGTAAGCAATGCTTATTTTGCTTGTAGGTAAATCCGGCCCTGTATAGTATGTAAGTAGCTGTTTGATTTTGAGCGAACGGACGCACGCGTTTACGGTCCGAATCGTAAATCTAAATCATAATACTCAAATAATTCTCATGTTATAATATCAAATAAAGATAAATCGAATAATTCGAATTCGATGTTGTCGAATGAAAAATAATTTTTGTAATTTTGTTAAAAAAAAAAAAATTTTGAAATTCGTCACCCTCCAAATGTCGCCGCTCTAGGCCCGGGCCTACATGGCCTGTGCCTAAATACGCCTCTGTCTATATGATTGTTTTTTTAATTTTTAATCTGATTTTAATAAATAAGTTTTTTTAAGTGATAAATAATAGTAGAGTTTACACAAAACATTAACAAAAAAACCCAATGAAATAATTAAATATGACAATAGGTATGCTTAATGATTTCACACAGTTTATAAATAAAAAATGTTGTTAAGATGTAGGTAGAACAACCATGGAATCTATACTTGCAGCCTATAAGTTTGAAATATAACAATAATTCAATACACGTATATAAGTAATTATTTAAATTTAAACACACGTGTATTTAAGGTACATGGACTCTCGAGTAATTTTATTTAATTACACGTGTACCCGGATTTTTATTACACGGTTCTTAATACGTTTAAGATACGTGTACACAGGACCCGCGCACACGTAGTGGTTAATACTCGGTCAAAATCGCGAGCTCTAGTTCGTACTGATGATGTTCATTAAATGTATTGATATTTCGATAACTTAATGAAAATATTATAATTATAATATTTTCAATATTAGCTATCTATTTGCTATAGTACCTATTCTGAATATTCGAATAAGTTTTAGTCGAAATGAGAGTTTTCTTATTTTTTATTTTTTTTAAATGTCCTTAAAATACTGTCTCCACCTTACATACAGTAAAACTCGCTTAAGACGCTCTTTCAGAGTGTCAACTCTCTAAAGAATATATGCGGGAATTCGCAAAAAAAATTATTTCATTGAAATATTGAGTTTATTTTTTAATTATAAAACATAATTTAACAGGTAATACATTCAACAGTTATTTATGTATAATTAAATATATTTTCGCAATTGAATTCAATTAAAAGAAAAAAAAATACAATTATACAATATACATATTATTTTGTTTTACTATTAAATATAAACAGTGAACGACTTCAACGTCCAATTTCTCAACACTATACTTGTACATGAATAATACTAAAATAAGTTTCATATAATAATAGTCGAGGGAGAGCGTTACACGAGACTGAAACAAAATCATTTGAAATATATGCCCGTATTTTGTGTTTAGGCACTATACTTTCACATATACCTCGCGCACGGTGAAAGCACTACGCCACGACGCAACGACGAAGACGAGGACATACAGGTCGAGGAGAACTAGTTTTTAAATAAATTAGCTGAATTACCTGGCTTCGCCCGCTTGTAGTTTTTACTTTCTCTAAATGAAATTCTTTAATCAACACACATAGTTGTGTTTTAAAGAAGAAGAAAATTATAATTTATATTTATAATTAATGAAGTACTCAAATATAGTAGTAGTAGATGAATTAGAAATGAATAATAATAATAATATTTTCAAATACATTTTATTGTTTCTTAAGTAAAAGGTACAATTCAATTAATTTTCTATTTGTACTGAATTTTGAATTTCATTAAACGCTATCTCGAAAGTCCGGGCTCCAGTACCATGGGTCCTCCTGACCCCCACCTCCCTTTTGGGGGCCCTGGTTAAATGTATAAATAAGTACTCAGACACCGGATCATTTGTCTAACGTCATCTTTCGTGTATATTTATATAAAGACTCCTATCATGCCGTGTAGATAGAGAATATGTATTCGATCGCGTTTACTTTGCTATAACTTCAAAATATTTACTTGGGTGCCATTGTTTGAGTGATAAACTTACTTCTTCGCTTTGTGTCTTTCATAAAATTCAACCAATAGAACCTCATTTAACAACCTCCTGGAGTAATTTTCCCTTTTTGGTATTCGGTCTTGGGATCAATAGTTTCGGAGTAATCGGCGTTAATTCTATTTTGAAAATATTGAACTTACGAAACGATTTACAATAAAAGTATTGGTCTCACGTGAATTTCGCAAAGAGCTAAAAACACTCCACGAGGTATTTTGCATGTGATACTATGCTTTTCATCACGGATTCATCGTTATACGATGGTTGGGATTTTTCGATTTACCGTTTATCGGTAATACTGTTTATATATTATATTAATCGGTTAACCGTCCTAACTTATCTGTATGACTGTATGTGAGTATTATTATCACTATGTATTATACATTTTGTTTTTTGTTTTTTGTTTTTATTAGAATCATTAGTCAGCCACAGAAATATTTCGATTTATATGCTTATCATTCGTTTTTAAGTACTGATATAAAATTTAATGGAGTTCGTCTAGACTTGAAATCACAAAAACATTTGTCTACATTATAGATACCTAGTCATAAAGAGTATTTATAATTATCTGAATTGTTTGAATGGTTTTTAAAGGGAAAGAAAATCACATATAACAACAAAACACTACAGCGATTCATGTTGTCGTATATGCGTACCACATACATGACTCATAAAATCATATAATATCTACATTTCAAATTTTCATAGTACGAGTATTACCATGCATTTGTGTAAAAAATATAGAAATAAGAGACTGGTATTATACACATAGTAGATAATATATAAAATATTAAACAATAGTGTCGATAAATGCCTATGAAGCAAAAATGTACCGAGGAAAATTGAATAAAAAATAATATGAAAGACATATTAAAATTAGGCAATAATCATTAAGTGTCGATAATACACTTACGCGAAGGCAAAAAAGAAAAAAAAATGTATAAACTATTAAAAAAGGAGGTGAGGCTGTGTGGACGGGAAAGTAAATGACACCCGAATTAGTCAGTCTAGGCTAGAGGCTTTCTCCCAAAATGAGGTATTTTTGATTGTAATATAAATTTACTATGCAAGTAGAAGTAAATTTTATTTTAATCAGATTTTTTTGAATTTGAAGAAAAATTAATTTTTTTATCACTGGTTTCAAAATCAAGTTTATTTCTTATAACATTATTAATTTTTGATATTAAGACTAGAAAATTTGATAAGTCCTGAATCATACGCCTGCTGAAGATACTGAAAAACATTTTCACGACTTAATATCAAAAATTAATTGTTTTACTATATTTTACGTTGTATATATAACGTTTGTTTAATTCAATATTTATTATATCTACAAATATACAACCTAAAAGGAAATGCGAAGTACATCGTTTTTAGACGAATCGTGTGTATTATAGAGACAGTGCCCATTTAAACGGTTTAACTAATCAGTGTATGAGTAATATCACTACTATGTATCTATCGTCCGATTTTTTTTCCTAATAATCATTAATCGACTGTAGAAATATTTCGATATAAATACTTACAATACTTATTCGTTTTTATCTTTAGTACTAATGGACAGTCTAATGGGATTTGTCTGACTTGAAATACGAATAAAATATAATACGGCATAAACGTTTATCTATAAAAAATGCTATCTAAATTATTTTAATGGTTTATGCGGGGAAAGAAAATAACATACCACTATCATACTATGCGATGATTCATTTATCGTGTACATTTTAGTAACTCTATCTGTACATTTATTTACAACCAATATAATACAAGTTATTCGTTTTGAATGCACTTTAGGTGTTGAGTGAAGCGATGTAAAGAAATAAAAAAAAATCGATTAAAAATGGTGAAAGTTGTCGGTAAACAAGACTATTTTCTAATCGCTTTAAGTTATTTTAGTCATTATTTCTACATAAATGTTAGAAACTCGAAGTGTTCACCATATATCAACAACACATACCTACTTAAAAAATGTTTTAAACAAATTTGACAATTTTCGGGTTCAAAATATAACTTTGAAAATACCTTGTTGTTTTAAAATTTATTTATAATAAAAAAAAAAAAAATTAAACAATAATTAAATAAATCATAATTTACTATATTCTTATTTAGAAAAGTGAAAACAATAACTTTTAGAACAGAAATAACTTTCAGTTTACCTAAAATTATGTATTGTTAATTAAGTCAACATAAATAGAATCTTGGGTAAGGATAAGAAAAAACAGATAGGTTGTTTGATAAATAGGCAACACTTTACAAAAAACAAAGAATAAACGGTTTTTTCGGTATTTATGGTTAGCGTTGCAAATGGGCAACGCAAAAAATTCAAAGTTTATTGTTATTTTTCAATTAGAGTAGAATCAACCAATTTATTGATGGTAAGATTAATTTTCGATTAATATAGCATCGGTTAATCGTGAAACATATTTACTTTTTCGATAGTTTATAAGTGAATAATTTTGCTTACAACTATATGAGTCGAAATACGAGACGCGTCAATGGACCATATTATTGCATAACCCTATATATATTATAATGATAACTGTGATTCATCTGAAACATTGTATCAATATGATGGAGCAAAAATAAGTATAATAATATATTATTGTATAGTAAAATACTGTTGAAACATCACAAAATTGTAGTATCTTTTTGCAGGCCATGAAAAATTCCTTCGCGAGCCACTTGTGACCCACGAACCGCGAGTAATCAACCTCTGATCTAATTTATCAGAGACAAGATGCTTCATTTTTGATTTTAATAAAATGGATTAATTTAAAAAAAATTAACTGTATTTGAATAGAATAAAATATTTTTTTGGAGAGGAAGGGTTAAGGGTGATGGGTACATATGAATTGGTTTACTTTTCCACACCTATAAAAATTGACTTCGGCGTCATTGCCCTGCAACTTTTATAAAATGTATAGCAGTACCTTTTGTTCAAAGCAAGTGATAATTAATGATGATTAATACATTATTATGCTGTAACTTCTGAAGAATTTTATAATCATTAATTTTATCAAAAGTTTCATAAAATAAATCTTTCTTCTCACAATCACAATGTGGTTTTATTGTCTTTAAATATTTTTTGAGTATAGTACTCAAAGAGTTAAATGTGATGACTTATTTTGTAAAGATCTATATTATCTTGTGAATTACCCCACGATACTTCATTAAGCCCCATATTATTTAATATATTGATTAATGATCTCTTGGTATTAAAAACAAATTTTAGTTTGACATTGCTAAGCTTCACTGTTGATACAGCTGTATTGCTATCGAAAACTACAATTGATATTTTATAATATAATGAAGCTTATAAGATATATATTAAATACTATTTCCACTTGGTTTCGTAAAAATAAATTGAATTGACATTAATCAAATCGAAATATATGTGTTTCGAACAGCAACTATCGAATTTCTGCAAATATCTGAATTTTAAATACTGCCTGTGATCCAAAACGTATTATACTTGAAAAAGTAAAAGAAGTACAAATTACAAACTTAAACGGAAAAGTCGTATAGTTTATATTAATAATATTTTATATGAATTCTTCTACTTTTTCAACAATGCTACATATATGTTTAATAATTCTTATAAACAATGTATATATCTATAATTAGTATAATGAATTTATACTTAAGGTATATTAATATACATTTAGGGAAGAGCTTGAAAAATATTTTGACCAGACTTATTATTTCTCTAAATTGTGTCATATAAAATTAATACTATTGCTATCAATGAAAACTAGTACTGTATTGATTAATAATGCAACTGAAGTAAAAGTTTTCAAACTTAATTATAATTTATCGATTCTGGTTGATTTGTATAAACATACAAATTTAATTCCTCTCTTAGATCATGAGCACTACTCTAGATATAAACAAAATATATTTTTACCAAATCTTAAGAAATTATACGGTTAAAATTATTTTTATATAAAAAAATTAAATTCGTTTTTCCTGTTTTAATTTAATTAAATATAAAATTTAATTAAAATATTTTTAATTGGTCAGGACCACGCCCCCTGCATGAACGTAGTAATAAACAATTTTATAAAATAATTTTAAGATATTCTATACTGTTGAAATAAAGTTATTATTATTGTTTGGTGTCTTTCGAAAGTTATAATAATTGTATTAATTACACGTGTATTTGGCATTTGGCATGAACTGTTTGGTATGAAAAACTTCATTTTAACTAAAGAAGTATTTATCTTTTATTCAAAAATTTACCTATGTAATATCATAAACGTTATTTTATTTTTTAAACGGAAAGATTTAATATAAGAAAAACGTACGATATACATTTATGACGGTCAAGACGGTTTTTGGGTTGCAGATTTTAGATAAGGCCCCGCTATGTGTAATTAAAATCCTAGATTCGTCTGTGAATCATACTGGCGCCAATAAACGAGGTTGCCACGTGAACGCGCGTGTGATTTGTTCTATTGCAATTTGAACTCTGGACGTGAAACCCAAGACGAGACGTGTCTTCTGGTCGCTGAAACTCGTGGAAACGCACGCGAAGAAGCGTCACGTCCAGTATACGATCGCGTCGTGATTTCGTCGGGACGACGATGACTTCGCTACACCGGTCTGCCGGAATAGCGGCGACGGCGGCGGCGGCGGAATCGCGGACGGACGGACCGCCATCGAGGCGACTCGTCTCGGCGGCCCGCGACCGCCGGAGCGCCGCGGCCTTCCTCGGGTCGTACGCGCGGCCTAGCAGTCGCGTCGCCGCGGTGGCCGCTGTGTTGGCGGCGAACGCGCGGCGACTAAAAGCGTCGGCGGACGGCGTGCGGGCGGCCAAAACGGCGGCGGCCCAGGCGGCGGCGGCGGTGTCGGAGGCGACGGCCAAAGCCGCGGCCGCGTTGGCCGACTTGGAGGCGGCGAGGACGGCGCTGGAGCCGGAGGAAGGCGCGAGGGCCCGCGCGCGTCGCCCGGAGTGCGCCCGCTGCCGGCTGACGTTCCGATCCGCGGCCGGGCTTCGCGTCCACGTGATCGTCCGGCACGCCGCGGACATCAGGCGCCGACGGCAGGATGCCGCGCACGGCGACGCGTCGATATTCGCGGCTTACGTGATCGCCGGACGGTCGGCGGCCGCCGAGACCGCGTCGGCACCGTTCCGCCGCCACGACGATGTTGTGGACTGCGGCGGCGGCGGCGTTGGCGGTGGTGCGACCGTGGCGAGCACGTCCGGCTTTTCGTCGTTCGGTTTTCACGGTTTTTGACTTTTGCAGTCCCGTGTTTTTTGGTTTATTTTTATTTTTGTAATATAGTGTACCTATATCGGTTATCGTTATTCTTTTTCCGTTTGTTCCATTCGAACTATACTCGCGCCCTGTTCGTGTTTCAGCGGGTAAGTCGTTACGTCCTCGAAAAGGACGAATAGACGAGTTGCGTCCGGAAAACTTGACGCTTTTAGTCAGCACTCGTTGTTGTTGGAATTTGGTGAAAACTTACGAGTGTCTCGTACCATTGATTTTGGATTAACTGCCAAATTAAAAAAAAAAAAAACGGATTTTATCTCGTATAAATCAAATTTTACCTATTTACTAAATTTTTAGGCAATTTTTCTACTCTTTTGGAAAAACTATTGAGAATAGGGAGAAATGGACCTCAATACAGTATCAACTAAAGAATTATTTTATATACAGAGATGCTGGATAAATCTTTTGGGCTCTATCACCCAAAACGTAATAACATGCATTAAAAAGAAAAAAAATCACAATTGTTGAACTAGATAATATGTATCTATTCAAAAGTATGAAATTCCCGATAGATATAATTACATAACTGATCTACTAGATTTTTTGCACATATTTAATTGTATAAAAAAACAGTGTTTGTAATATACGATGTATTTCATGTTGCCTCTTGCATTACTGTCATAGACTTAAGACAATTAATCTGCTAATGAATATTATATAGCTATAGGAAAAAAATCGAAGAACTAGGTATGTAAATAACAAGAAAAAAAATTAGGTTACTACTTGATTCACGCCCATCATATTAAAATTTGATATTTATCATTTTCCATTGATTTGTTTTGTAAAAAAAATTATATACTTTCTGATATATCACACAATCTCTAAGATAATACCAACTATTTTTATTGGTATATTTTCAAAATATCAGGATCGTATTATAGTGGGCACTAAAAGTACGTGTCTACTACTGCGTCAAAGGTTGCGAAGCTGTATATTTTTAACAATATTTATAATCTGTGCTTCATGCATTATTTAGTCTAAAGTTTAGATTAGGGTTGTAATCGAAGCATTTTTTGCGATAATTGGTAAATGAATTATACAGAAATAAATGCTATAACTACAAATTAACTTTAAAAGTATTTATGATAACAATCGCATAGCAACAGTTTTAAGTGAACATTACTGTTCAAATAAATGATCCACATTGGACATTGGTCTATAGACTATAGCTCATATTCAGTCTTAAAATAAGATGTACTTCAGGTATTTACTTTTAATTTATTTCGAGTATTCAATATCGCAAAATACAAATTTTCTCGTATATAAGTATTATATTTTAATATTATATTAAAAACATGAAAACTGACATTCATGCTTTTTTTTTTTAAATTTAATTTTTCATGCATGATGTCTGATTTTCTGCACTACAATTACTATTTTAAAGATATATACTATATTATATTCACATTATCGAACAATTTTTCTATGTGAGATTGTCTTTTAACAGCACAATTATAAAGTGGCAGCCTAATTTGAGTTATAAATTAAATTTCTAAGTTTGTACTATAATTTATAATTATATATATATATATACAGTGTGGTTCACTCAAATGGTAACATGAAATATTTCATTTCAGTGACCTTTGATTGAATTGGGGTTTTTTCGAGAAGTTAAGGAGTACTAAAATACATATTTTGTAATGCTTTTCGAAATTTTAATTATTTTATTGTGTGCATGCGCAATAAAACTTATATTTTTTAAATGACAACACCTATTTTCAACACCGAATTCCGACAAAACTATTTTTTTAATACAACGTTGATGAACAAACTTTTTACATATCTCAAAAATTGACTGAATTACAGCAATCCTAAGTTAGGGATATTAATTAGTAACAGGTACCCATTTAGATGGCAGGAATGAAGGCAGGTAGTAGAGAACTACAAATTGTTATCCACTAGTCGCCCGATAAAAACACGTTATAATTACGGTTTATAATTGTTCATAATTGTGGTTCACGTTAAGAATTATTTTAAAATAATTAATGGATTAAGTTTTACCATAGCTATTTCTAACCAAAAATAATGATAAAATAATAAAATACAGAACACTGAAAAATTTAACAAAAATGTTTTTTGTTTAAACTTAGAATTGCTGTAAATTACAGCTTGTAATTCAGTCAATTTTTGAAATAGGTAAAAAGTGTGTTTATCAAAGTTGCTTAAAAAAATAGCACTTTCGGAATCTTGTGTTGAAAATAGGTGTTGCCATTAAAAAAAATGTAAGTTTTATTGCTCATGCGCACAATAAAAAAATTAAAATTTCGAAAAGCATCACAAAATGTGTATTTTAGTACCTGCCTAACTCCTCCGAAAAACCCAAATTAAATCCATGGTCACTGAACTGAAATATATCATGTTACCATTAAAGTGAACAGGCGCCGAATAAATATCAAAGGAAAAAAGGAAAAAATAACCAAAAACATCTGTCTTACACGACGACGGGTTTTATGTAGGTATACAACATATATATAAAGGGGGGTCTAGAAATTATGCTACAGCAGCTTTATAATATAGATAATTAAATATTCTAAATAGTATACAATTTATTTAGAAAGTATTTTAATAAAGAGAAATCTAAATTGATAAGTCAACTTTATATTTGTTAACTGCCCTCAAAAGTTGTTTAGGGTTTTAATGTTCGAAAGTCGAATGGGAACCTATATTTTTTTTTGTCGATAATGTTTTAGTCACACAATCTTTTAGTACATTTTAGTGGTTGAAAAACATTAATTGATGAAAAACTCTAGCTATGAGATTGGCATCAAATGTTGTGGCGTGTTACGTCTTAAATGTATAAATTGAATCATTTTATATAATATACTGTAAAGCAGTGTTGATTTTGTATTATATTAATTCTATCTCTTATTAAAATTATTCAAATTACACTCACGACATCAAAACTTTGTCCTCTAATAAACAACAGCAAAAGTTATGCTAAAATATAATCTTCATTGTTGATACCTACGTAAAACGTTGTATCATAATTTAAACATATTACTATTGTACATAATTTAAAATTTAATAAATAATATAATTTATAAAATAAAAACAAGTGTTTTCTTAGTGAAATTCAAAATATAATATATGTTTAATTTTTATTTTTATCTTTAGAAATAGAATTTTTTCAGAGGGCGCGTGAACCGTTCTCTTAACTCAAATTAAAAAATTGTGGCACTCGACCCAAAAAAGGTTCACTACCACTGATAAATACATTCGTGTCTGTATATACGGGATTATATTACATTATCTAAGACGTATTAAACACAACATGAATATCATTTACTTGTAGGAGTTCTAGAGTTTTCCTCGAATCTCAAAAACACCTAGTTTTTATGAAATAACATGTGAATAAAATTATTTTTGGGACCACTGGAATCCTACACGAATGGGTTATCGTCTGTGATTGGACGATCGAGTGACAATTATTGTAACAAGGACAAGTACGACGCAGTTGGCTTGACCGTGCCATCAACTTGCCGTTCACTTGGCATTGTACGATCGGAGTTCATTGTAGTTTGTATTCCTGTCGTGCGCCTTGTGTTTTATTCGTAGACCCAAAGACAAAGAGCGTCATTATACTATAATACGCATATTCGATACACATTTTTTTTTTTTTTTTTTTTTATTGACATTTTGAACTCGAGTACGGTTTTGTCTCCGTGTTCGTGAACTATTATAAATATTTTTACTTCGACTCAAACCGATCAAGAAATTAACTCGGCGTCAATTAGCTTCTTTATACAGGTAAGTAGCGTAAACCTGTTTCCAAATACTGTGACTAGGAATCTCTTTCTTTTCCGTAAAATATGAACGTTATTATCATTATTATTATTATTATTATTATTTAATGGTTTATTTACTTAACCCTTGACACGCAAGGCTAAAAATCTTAACGAATTGGACAAGACTGGTCATGGGTGACCTAAGTGCTTTTTATTTATTTTTAAAATTATTTAATGCACTATATTGATATTGACTGCTCTATGAATTTATATTTACTTCAAAATGTTTTTAAAGTGATCACCTAACCTAACCTTATGATTCGAATCATTAAAAAAAGATGTTTTAATGTATTCATAATTTTTTAATTTTTCAAACAATTTTTTTTCTTTTATTTTATTAAAATTAAGGATTAAGGTAGGATGGTCCATGAAAGGGTATAGAGAGGGAGGACCTGTTATTGATACTGATTTCTGATTCAGATTTCTGATATCTACTTTAAAATTCTTTCCGGTAACGGATGACCGGCCTTGCCTATAAAGGGTTAATTAATCGTCTCAATCGCCCACCTTTCTGTTTTTGACGACGGTTTCATGAAAATGGGTCTCTTGGCACGTCAACGTTTTCAAATATGTTACCTACTTCTAACCAAATAGTTTTTACGTCAGTTTACTCAAATTTTCATTATTTGTATGATTGCGATACTTGATAATTAAGATATAATTGAAGCAAAATAATAGTTATAACCTAATGGTAATGTTTAATGTGATAAATTTATGTTAAATTTGTGCACTGGATTTTATAAAATATAATTGAATTTTTTATTTTTTGTAAAATCTGTATCAACATTTTACAATAAACACAATGGTTGAAATGATACATATAACAGTTATATATTTACAGGATAGAAAATCTCCCAGTAGAGCCACTTGAATAGGGTATACAATTATTAATGTTAAAGAATTTAATAAAAAACTTTAGGTACTGGGGCGCAGGTAAACGTCGTTGCTTCTACGTGCATTTTTCTTAATCCTGCTCTGTGTGTGTATGTTAGTATGTGACAAAGAGGATGGGTGAGGGCCGTCCACCCCTGGCCCCACCAGGTTTTAACCTAACGATTCTTCAATATTTCAAGCCACAACCGAAATATGTATATGTGTGTGCATGTGTGTGTATGTGTGCGCGCACTTATACATGTGTTGGTGAGTTTATGTGATTGAGCGAGTATGTTTCCCTAAGTGCATGAATGTATGTTTGTATATGTGTGTCTGTGTGTATTTGCTCGCGTTTATATACAGTGAAACCTGACTTAGCGAACACCTGAATATAACGGACACCTCTCTTAATGGACAAAATGACTAGGTCCCGGCAAAAAGATAGGCATTCCAATGGGCAAACAATTTTGATTTAATGGAATGAAAACACAATCATTAATGGTATCGCCTGAGGCAGACGCGCTTAGGTTAAGGCCTGTGATTGGACGATCCTTCGACAACTACGACACAAAGGACGTGCACCTACTACGCAGTAAGCTCGACCGTACTGCCTACATGCCGACCACCTGCCATTGTACAACACCTGTCTGTTATTTGTATCTATGCCGTACGCCTTATGTTATACTCGGAGACCTAAACATTTTATTTCCAACTGCTACGCGCAAAGGACGCCGTTTTCCTGCAGTACACATATTCGACATACGTTTTTATTATATTTGCATTTTGAACTTTCGTGACCGATTCGCGTATCGTAACAAATAGTTTTCCGTCGACTCAAATCAATCCAGATAATTCAGCGTTAATCAGCTTCTTGATACAGGTCAGTAGCATAAACCAGTGTTTAATAAATTACTGAGACACAGAATCTATTTATTTTCCGTTTAATATGGATATTTCAAAATTATTTTTTTATGTTCATAATACGTCATATGAGTACTAAATTGTTTAGCGAATTAAATTATTTTGTATTATTGTCTCTCGACACGCAACTGTTTTCACATACATTAGCCACTTCCTATCGAATAATTTTTACTTCTGTTTACTCAAATTTTCGTGAACAGTTTGTATACTCGTGATATCCGATCATTCGGATCGAAGCATTTCCCCTACCCGTGCGTAAATCTGGTGGTGAAAAATCACGTGGTACACACGTTACCGACGGCATAATTTGTGCGATTTGTTATGGAAACGCGTTAACTTTTCATACTACTGCGTCACGTTTTCCATCCGTACCACCCCGTTAACTCATCTATAGTATACTCGTGCCCCCGCATTCCCGAACGACCGCTACGGGTGACATCAACTATCATACCCACCACCATTTTCACTACATTAATTCGTCACACGGAAAGTAATCTATTTTACCCATTTTAATTCGTCAATGTTATTAAAGTCGATGGATGAGTTTGGTGTGTAGGTACAATGTTGCCTAGGTCAGTGGGAACGGTGCGTAGTTGTCTGGGGTGTAAACAATTTATTGTAGCCACTTCACTTGACGTAAATATATATACAATCGCGTACGCATACACATACAAATAGACACAGACACACAGACACATAGACACAGACACAGACACAGACACAGACACACACACACACACACACACACACACACACACACACACACACACACACACACACACACACACACACACACACACACACGCACACAAATTCATACATACGTATGTAAGCAACATAAAAAAAATGTTCACACGCATGATTTATGAGAGAGAGAGAGAGAGAACGAGTGAGAGAGAGAGTGTGTGTGCGTGCGCACGTTTATGTATGTGTCCGTGTGCCTGTGTGCTCGTGCATGCGTGCGTGCATATGAGTGTGTGTGCAGGTTCGGATTAACGTATAGGCAAATTTAGGCGATTGCCTTGAGTGATAATTAAAAGGTGCCAAAAAGATGCTAAAATCCACAAAACTAATCAAATAATTTTTTTTTCGGTTTTCATCGTGAATTTTATTGAAAATTTGATGGTGTGTACTCTGTATACAGTATTATGTATAGTTTTTTGAAATTATCTTTCAGCCAGTGGCGGCTCGTGACTGTTGGAAATGGGTGTGCGACAATTTATTAAGGAAATTCCTCAAAATAAAAATAAAATAAAATAGTCTTAATTAATATAATTTTCATAATTGAACTTTATAAACAAAATCCATCCTTTTTTCTTTAATATTACAAAAAGTATTAATAACATTTTTATTAAAATTACTATTTTCATTTATCATTTGACTCTCTATACTTAGCATAGTTAAAGCATTAAGTCTATCCTCATACATGGTGCTTCTTAAACACGTCTTAATCCTTTATAAGTAGAAGCTGAACTAAAGACGTATAATAATTCTACATCAAATGATTTGAATTATTATGATGTAAAAATAAATTTAAAATATCAGTCAACAGCGCCGCCCGAAATGTGCGACGACAACGACCGCACAACCTGCTATAGCCGACATCTCGTGATAAACGCTGCGGCGCGCCGCGGCGGCCGAGTTAATTTTCCATCAACTGGCCGTGTTCCGCCGCCCGAAATGTGCGACAGAGTTTCAGCAGCACTAACTAAATTTTCAGGTTAAAGAAAACCAAATAGTTTTTACGTCAGTTTACTCAAATTTTCATTATTTGTATGATTGCGATACTCGATAATTAAGATATAATTGAAGCAAAATAATAGTTATAACTAGAGCCCGGATTTGTATGTTTTTGCATATTTTTTTCCTTTTCACTTTTTAAAATTTTTGTCAATAATCTTTACAAATCATGCTAATTGGAATCCATTGCTAAATTTTTATATTGCATATTTTTGCATATTTGACCGTAAATGCATATTTTGCTATAAATGCATATTCGTTGCATATTTCAATGAATGCGCTGTCACAAAAAAAATTTTGGTCGGTAGGATACATTAGATGCGTTAAAAAATTACTCGATATTATTAAAGATAGATCGACTGTGAATGAATTAACATTTATATCAACTCATTTGTCATTTTTAGTTGAAATAATTAAAAAACTTGAAACTCAAAATATGCTTTTATCTGAGAGTTTTTGTTTGATAAGTGAATTAGAAGAAAAAATAAACATTATTCCTGGACCAAAAGGGGCAACATTAAAAACAAAATTAAATGATATTTTTTCCAAAAACAAAGGCCTAACAGTATTACGTAACATTAATAAAGTATTATTGGGGGAAGCGGAAGTGGTTCAACTAGATCAAGACTATAAAGATCCAATGATTTTAAGCTCTTTTAAATTTGCTCCAATAACTTCGGTAGATGTTGAACGAACATTTTCAATATACAAGCATTTATTAACAGATTGGCGGCACAGTTTTACCGAAGAAAAACTTGAATATCATTTAATAATGAATTTTAACAATAAAGAATAAAAACACACATTTAGAGTTGTACATTTTGTTTTATTTTTAAATAGAAATAATTATGTATTTATTTGTATGTGTTTATATTTAAATATTTGTATTTTTTCCGTGCTTAACATAATTTTTAATTTTTTAATATAATTTTTTTTATTGCATATTTTTTGCATATTTTAATGATTTTTACTGCATATTATATGGCATATTTTGATACTTTTTAGTGCATATTAATCCGGGCTCTAGTTATAACCTAATGGTAATGTTTAATGTGATAAATTTATGTTAAATTTGTGCACTGGATTTTATAAAATATAATTGAATTTTTTATTTTTTTTTATTTTTTGTAAAATCTGTATCAACATTTTACAAAAAATACAATGGATGAAATGACAAAAATAACAATTATATATTCGGAATAGAAAATCTCCCAGTAGAGCCACCTGACTAGGTTATATGATTATCAATGTAAAGTATTTAATAAAAACACTTTGGGTACTGGGGCGCAGGTAAAAATCAATACCTATACGTGCTTTTTTCTAAATCCGGCTGTGTTTGTGTATGTTAGTGTGTGACAAAACGTATCGGGTCCGTCCACCCTCAGCCCCACCCCGTTTTAACCTAACTGTCCGTCTGTATCCCAAGCCACCATCGAAATATGTATATGTGTGTGCGTTTGTGTGTATGTGTGCGCACACTTATATATGTGTTGACGGGTTTATGTTATTGTGCTAGTATGTGTGCCTAAGTGCATGAATGTATGTTTGTATACGCGTGTCTGTGTGTATTTGCTTGCGTTTAAATATTGGCTCATGTGTCTGTGTGCTCGAGATCGTGTGCGTTCGTTTGTATATAGTGTGTATGTGTATACATGGGTGTATAATTTTTTTAATTATTTAGGCATTTTATGCTTTTGAAAATGAAAAAATTCAGTAAATTGGCTTTGTTCTTCTTACAAAAAAATAAATACAAGTTATTTTATATATTGATAACTTGGTTTTACACAATGAAATATAAAAGTATCTTATACAATTTTAAGTTTTTATTATTACTTTTTTTCGTATTGGAAAAAGGCTTCGGATACAAAGTTCAATAGCCTATGGTAAATAAAAAGATAGAAGTAGAAAAGACCGATCAAAACAATAAAGGGGTTACAAAAGTGGCGTTAAAGATTATATAATGTAATAGCGATAATGGTATTTAGGGTTGTTCTTTAAAGGGATTACAACTAATATATCACAGAAGAAGACTTAAATTAGTGAGGAGAGTTCTGCTGTTTTGATGAGGTGGATGATATTGGTTTCTTGTCCGTGGCCGAGGGCTTCTTTGGGTGATGTTGTGATGAGTTTTGACGATGATCTGGTGGAGTTGAAATTTGGGCAGTCGAGGAATATATGGTTGACCGAGAGAGTACATTGGCGTTTGTCGCATAGTGGCCTTTACTTAGTAGGTAAGAGTGAATTAGCCTGATGTATATTTATTTTTATTTCATATTATTTCAACAGAAATGGCATATATGAAAATAAATGTGTGAGTGTATGTGTGTGTATGTGTTCATGTGATCATGCGAGTGTGTATGCCTTTGGGTATGAGTGTATTTTTGTATTTCTATGTCTGTGTGTTTGAGCTCGCGTTTCTATGTATATAATAATATGTACATATATACCCGTATGTATGTAAACTCTTCCATCCGTCCGTTCGTCCATGTGTATGTGTGTGTGTGTGTGTGTGTGTGTGTGTGTGTGTGTGTGTGTGTGTGTGTGTGTGTGTGTGTGTGTGTGTGTGTGTGTGTGTGTGTGTTTATATTTATATATTTAGCTTACATTCACGCATGTTAAGAGTATGTAATTCTTGGTTAAAAGACTAAATAATTATATATAATACTTTTGTGCTAGCTTATTTTTGTACATTTTTTTAGTTCATTTATAAATAATATAAATATGATAATTTTACGTATTTATATCAAAAATGAACATATTATACAAAATGAGTTGATTTTGTTTTTTTTTTTTTTTTTTAGATTATCTTCAGGAAATTATCATGCAGTTAACAATGTGAGTAGAATAATTATAATTGAAGCTTTTTTTATAAACTAAATATAGTAAATTTGTATGAAAGTAAACAAATAAAAAAAGAAATTTGTTTAATTGATTATCTGTGAAAGGATTGACAATTGACTCATTAATTTGAATTATGTACACATCGTTTACGCTAAACACAAGTTCAGTTCCTTTCTAGGAATTCATAATCTTTATTTTGATTATTTGAAATTTGTTTTTGTGATTTATATAAGGAACGTACCTACATTAATTACCTTTCTTTTTTCACACATTAATTTGTGGCTTTTATATTTTCGTTTTCTAATTTCGACTTTAATTATGTAGTAACATTATAGTAATATGAAAACTACTTAACGTATTTCAATCATTCAGTGAAAAAATAAATGCAGGTTATTATATTAATAGTTTTATTGATAAAACTGGGTTATATTTTTGTTTGGGTACAGAAAATGTGGTACTATGTCAATGAAAGTCACCTTTTATATGGAGTTAACTTTTATCGTATTGACGCTTAGATCTGTGCTTAATTTTTATTTTATGTCTTTTATCTCCAAATATAATTTTTAAAGTCTTAAACCTTTTTAATTATGTTGTGTTTATAAAAACTGCCTAACGTGTTTCAATAATTCAGAGAAAAAATGAATACAGATAATTAATGGAACTTAAAATAATTTTATTGATAAAACTGTCGTAACTTTTTGTTGGTGTACAAAAAATGTGGTGCTATGTGAATATAAGTCCGCTTTTATGAAGTAACCGTTTTAACGCCGAGATCAGCGATAAATATGTTATGATATGTCTATTATCAGTGGCGCGGCGAGGTAAAGTTTACATGAGGGCGAAGTAGACTTAAAGAGGCCCTTTTTAAAATTTTTGTAGAAAACATTATTTAAGTTACAATAGTTATTTAATAATTATTAAGATTTAGAATTTTTTTTTTAGCAATAAGCTCTAATTGTTAACCTTTTATTTGCAAATGTAGTTTTAATATAATATTAATTTTATTAACACATAATTATATAATTAAATACATATTTTTTTAAATTAATAATACTATAAGAAGTTTCTATTTTTTTTTTATTTAAAAGAAATGAACTTTTCGGCTTTTTGCTTCACCTATATATGTAATTATTATGTTTATGATTTTTTTTTTTACAATAAAATAATTTTATAGATACAAACATTTTTGTATAGATACTTCTCCCATATTTCTCTATGGTTAATTTTATTATAAAGCCCTTTAGAACGCGAGGCCCTTTGAGGTGCGAGGCCGTGGGCAATGGCCCACACCGCCCACGCCTAGCGCCGCCACTGTCTATTATCTCCATTAAATACTTAAAAAGTCTTAACCCTGTTTAATTATTTTGTGTTTCAGGAATAAAATCATATTAGCCATTGTTGCTATTAGCTTGACCTCATTCGTGTCAGAGAGCGAAGAACGTAAGGAAATTCATACAGTGTTACTATTGTAATTAATTCTGAGTGTAGTGATCAATTCATTAGTCTTAACAAACATTTTTTTACTTATGTTCATCATCACGTTTTTGAGCAGTAAAAGTATTCCAAAAGTTTCGTTCAGCCTCTTTATGAAATAAACTAATAATGAAAATAGTCTTCACCGCGCTCCACTCAGAATCAGACAAACCAATCTTATGAAAATAATCTGAGAAATTTTCTCTGCTCTTGTTAAATTAAAATTTATTTCAGTAGTTTTTTTTTTTTACTTTACACAGAAAATATCATACACTGGAATCAAGAGCGTCATTTCTGCGGTAGCGTATTAGCGGATGCACTAAAAGTGATCTGTGGTGGCAAATACGTTAATCCCGATCCTAAATGTGAGTATCTATTTATTATTTTTACTTCATTAGCATTTTAAATAACATATTGTACTTGTCGGTTCTTTTATTTTGTTTTCTTTTTTTAATCAATCCATGATTCCTTGTTTATTAATTTTATCTTCACTTAATGGTTTACTTACCACTGAACATCTCGAACATGTTCATATTTATGCTTAACAAATACTTTATATTCTCTTAGCTTTTATTCGACGAAATTATTTAATAGTCCTAGTTCATTCGAAATAAATACATACTAAGGCCTGATCGACGAATGACAACTGCAACTATGTCGTTGAAAGTGTCTTTTTATATTGCTAATGAATATAATATGGTAAACAAACTGGGCCAAGCGGTCAGCGGTTCACTAAGAATCTCGGGTAAAAGATATCTAAAATTAATGCGTTAATGTAGAATCACATTCATCGTTCATTCACTTCAACGTTGAACTTGATCAAACTATTATTTTAAAGGACTACATTGTGTTCGTTTGGTCTGTATAAATAAAATGTTCTTGTTCTTCACACGTGTATTTTGTGTGCTCTCTTGGTATTATCGATTCGTACTTTTTTTGGTATATTTTATAAACTTTGGATACCCGGTACTTACTGCTAGTATTGAAATACTCGTTAATTTTTTTTTTTTATATAATGTACGTATACGATTTTTATTACAGTGCAGAAAAACTGTTATGACCATAGAAGAAAACGATCTATCGCGAATGAATGTTGTAAGACACGTTGTACAGCACATTATATACGGAAACATTATTGCGATTATAGCTGGTACGTCCTTCTTTATGATACAATAATACATTGCTTATCATTTTTAGTTTTTTTTTCATTTTTATTTACTCGATGCTTAATTCACTTAAAAGCCTACATTACAATATCTAAAATAACTCCTAAACTTTAGTATTGGTAAAAGATTCATAATTATTTATATTAAGAGATGAAATCGATTTCTTATTTTCAGGCAGTATTTTTTTTATATTTTTTTAATTAAATTATTTTATTGTGATTTATCAAAATTATTAGGACGGAAAATCATAAAACAAAACATAGTTTTTAGTTAATAAAAATCATAAATAAAATAATTATAAAAATAACTTAAAATTAAATGAAACGTGGTACTAAATTTACATTTTACACGATAATTAAATATATATGTGTAAAAAAAAAAATTTTAAAATCTATATACTATATGATTTAAATGTATACATTATTTTTCGTAGATTTTGTTTGTTAATTACACTCTCAAGTCATCCTCCGAGCACCGGACCAATGTCTTATTTTTGTACTACACATCAGTCTAGACTCTAGATTATGTATGGGTGGGAGGGACATTTTTTGTCATTACTAATATATTATTTTTATTTATTTAATATTATTGATTAATTTTTTAGTGACGAGGAGGAGACGCGGCCACATATTGACTTGTCGTATAAATTTGATCAACGTTTCAATACAAAAAGTGTATCAACTGTTGCTGTGACTTCTACTACTCTAACTACTACTACTCCGGCTACTACTACTACTCCGGCTACTACTACTACGAGTACTAAAGCTCCGAAATTCAGTACCAAAAGACTTCATGATTATTGTAAATCTCTACCTTACTTTTCACCTTCATTAATGGAAGATGTTGGTCTATGTTATCATCTATATAGTCTACTGACATATTTGTACTTAGGACACAATCAATAAATAATACAGTTCAGTAAAATTTTGCTGATTACTCTAGTTTCTCTACTTTTCAATTATAATTTTTTTTTTTTTTAAATATTGTCCAGATAAAAATTAAATTTAATTTTAATAACTATAATTGTTAATAATTATCATTTAGTGCCAACCTATAATAATATTTATTCATTCATATATAAGGTTATCCGCTATTTTTTCATTATAAGAATAAATATTTATTATTGTTTAATTTATCTAAATATAATTCCAATACATGTATCGCATGCTACTGTATTTAATTTTAATTTGTATTCAGAAAGAAATTTTTCCTTGTGTATGCTCAATATTGTATTTAATATATTCAATGTACTTCATTTATATATTCATTCAAAATACTGTCTTAATTACTTCAAATGAAAAAGTAATTTTTCCAAGTCCAACATAATTAAGTAAATAATACTACATTAATAATATATTAATTTATGTTATAAATTATATACAGTGTACAAAGCTAACACTCTACAGAACACAGTCGATAGTTCGGTAACATAAAACAGAGTACTCTTAATTCTCCACTCTGCAACTCTAGCCTTAAAATGATTTATTTCCAAAAATATTGGACAGAAAAAATAAAACATGAGAATCGAATGAAAAAAATTTTTTTAAAAATATGAACAGAGTGTTGCATTTGATATAATATGTCTTTTTCTTTTTTATAAGTATCACAAGTAGTTTTCATTTAAATAAGTATAATGTATGAAAAAATATATGTGTTTTTATAAATGTATCTTATTACGACCTGTATATGTTTGGTTTGAAATTTTTATTTTTATTTTAAATAAATGAAATTTTATTTATTAAGTAAATAAAATTCAAAGAAAATATTTTTTTTTTGTTGACGGTAGGCCGATACGGAAACAACCAGGGTTAACAACCAATGATTAATGATTAACATAAATAGGAAAAAATATTTACATGTAAGGCATTATTAATGAATTTATATTTTGATATATTTACTAAAATAACTATATGCTTAAACACATATAGATATTTTAAATTACATTTAGAATTTAATACTAAAAATCTACTCACCGACTAAACATACAATCTCGAAAACAAACCTGGAAAAAAATATATGACCCAACAAAGTAAAATTCCCGAAAAAAATGTTTTAAATTAAATTTGGTAAAACAAAGAGATTATTTTTCTGATAGAAACAAATGAGTATCTACCTTCCTATATGACTATATAAATATTTACCCGAATTAATGGGAGCCGGTTGAAACGTCGACAACCAAAAATTCGACAAGTTGATATGTCGGCGGTCGAAATATCGACAAGTAAAAAATGTCGACGGGTCATTATATCGACAAATTACAATGTCGAAATGTACAAAATATCGACAATAATTACTATTTTTATAGTTTGCTAGTCCGTCATTTACTTGCTCTTGCTTTTTAACCACCAGAAGAAATTCCAACAGCATTTGATGAAATTAAAAAACTACTAGAAATAGAATCTGGCACGGAACATCTTAAAATGTGTTTTGAAGATAATTGTGTTCTTAGTCGAGTTCGAAAAACACTACGAAATGGCAACGTTATTCGAGGATTACCATTATTTTCATCAGAATTGTGGTATGCAGTGGCGCCGAACTCAATTTTTATAGGTGGGGCAAAGTACAAAAATTAATACCTACCCCACCCATACACCTAACAATTCCCTTTCACAACTTAAAAAAAATGGTCATCAAATTTTTCTTTGTTTCTCCGTCACCACCCCCGCCCCATCTATATATATATATATATATTCTTCTATATGTATACGTTTTTCTATATCTGCCCAAAATGGAAAAATCATACTGCCTCACCGTGCCACCATTTTGACAAGGATTGACAATAACAGTGTATACAGTATACTAAATGGTTCAAATATATGTTATTATAACAGACAAACATTGAAATGTCGTGTTTACTTTAATGACGAAAATATACATTGGGAACCGGAAGTATTGTTTAAATATTTCAGCTAAATTACTATTTCTTATATAATAGTGCAGATGAATAAAATATACAAGCAGTTATTATTTAATTTGTATTATTTATTTAATTGATACGTATTTATTAATCAGTTTTTGAAATTAAACACTTTCAAGTTTCAACAATTTAACTTTAATAACCCTAACTACCTAGCACCTACTACCCTAACCACCTAGCACCTATCACCCACCCACCCACTTTCAAAGGTGGGGCGACCGCCGTGTGTTATTAACACACATTTAGTTAATTGTGAAATATGTGTAAACTGAATAATAAATACTTTAGAATGAACAAAATGTATTATAATATACTCTAAGATTAAATATATTACATTTCTACATACATTGTTTTCATAATTTCCCATCACTACTTAAAAATTATAAACAAAACAATAGAAAAAGTGGGAGAACAATGATAGACGAGTTTCAATGTTATTTAAGTAAACTGTGCATGTTTATAAACCCTCTGCTGTATTTTATTATTTATTCTTCAATATGAATTTCAGATTTCCACGCCTAACAGCCATGATGCAAAATGTAAGAGAAACACTTCGTACATATGTAGATGATTTTCATTTTCACTGTTAATTGTCTAGTGTTTTTGTGGTAGGTATTCGATTGATAAATTCTAGAAAGGTGTGGCCGGAGAATTCGCCCGAAAGCGATAGAATTAGAGAGCAACTCTATTACGTTCCAAAGGGTTACCAGTACGGTTTGACACCGCTCAAACGAATTTTAGTCCATACCGGCGTTGGATCAGATTGGGAACAGTTTAAGCCCAACCAAAGCGAGTTCATTGACTGTCCTGTCAGTCAATGTTGGTTGACCGTAGATAAATCGCTGGGTTCGGAAGTCGATGCAGTACTCTTTAGGCGTAAATACAATGAACCTAAATACATAAGACCACCTAATCAAGTAAGCTTACAGCTGATGAATTTTTTAATACGACATTATATTGTTGTTGATGTTTTTTTCGAAATTATCATCTATTACTGGTGGTTTATATTTTTATCTTTTGAATTAATACGTATTACTCGGAGAAAATTGTAAAATCTAAACAATAATGAAATACATACGAGTATTAATGAAACAGATTAAAGGGCATAAAATATATAATATTCGGTATTTCCGAGCTTTTTAAAAATAGACTAACATGTTTAATATTGTATACCTACAGCTTTAATATTATTTATAAATTAATTACGAAACAAAAATGCTGTAATTTTTCTTATGAACTCACATAAATATCAATAATAATTTTTTCTCGATATAAACGATATTTATGAAAACTACTAAATAAATCATTATGTAAGGAAAATACAGTAGAACCTCGATTATCCAAGCCTCCGTTATACGAACCCTCTATTATCCGAACTACAATATTAAAGTATCCGAACGTTAAAACTCGTTGAAGCACTTGTATCCGCGGCCGTTTTATCGAATTTATCATAACATTTGCTATTGATTTATCACTAGTACATACATATATTTTGAATGTACGGGTGATTAGTAGATGATCAAACGTAACGGTCTTATAAATTAATTCGTCTTAACCGTATGCGAGACTCGGCTGCAAAAAAGCGCGTTGAAGCTCGTCGTCAAATGAAAATCGATAATTTTGACAAAAAAATATAATAAACATAATATGTTCCTATGTATGTAATGTATTTTTAATAATGTAATATTATGAAGTACTGATAAAATATTAGTAATAATAATAATAATACAGATGAAGTATTTAACTGATTGAAAAAATGCTTTTTTTTTTCCAATATCCGAACTTTTGCGTATCCGAACTAGGCGTGGTCCCAATTAGTTCGGATAATCGAGGTTCTACTGTAGTACCAAAACTTTAAAAATAGCACTAAAAATCTAAAATGCATCAAATATGCAAAAAATAGCAAAATAAAATGTCATGTTTAGAGTCCCTGGTGTATAAAACAAATTTATAGCCCACCCTGCTATTTTTATCTGTATTCTATAATAATTAGCAAATGCTATAAAATCCGGACCCTGGTAATGACAAATAATTCAATTAAATTATGTTTAATCCCAAAATGTTTATCAAAATATTGAATTAAAATAGGAAAAATTTTCACAGCACCATGGTTAGACCCATCTGTACAAACTCCAATAAATGAAATATTGTTATCATTAATGATTTTTAAAACGTCTTTTAATGAATGTGGGGCTAAGACATTATTAACAATAGCTTCAGTTTTAGTTCTAGCTGAAGAAATTTTAGATGCTACCTCTGAATCGCAAAACATAAGACGATATAATTTAGTGGAACAATCACAAGATTTATAGCTATGGTGATGTCTTACCGTATGAAAGGCAAGTGTGGCTTCAACTGCTAATATTTTTATTACATTGCATTAATTGCTTAGATTACTGGTATCATCCTCGAATTTTTGAAAACTATCTTTTAGTTGAAGAATAATCTCTTGTATCTCAAATAATCCTACGTTTTCCGTGTTGACCGGATTTTCTTGTCGAAGAGATACTCTTTTGGTGGTAGAACATTTATTACACCTCCAAATAGTATCAACTTATTTTAAATAGTCCTTCTTTAGAGGGTTTTGGACATGTAGCGTGCTATGTTAATTCACAATCATTGTATGTGATAGAAAGTGCTTTTGTAATATTAATAGAGCACCTATTACCAGGCCCCCACATCATATTTTTGGCCCGGGTAAAGAACTAAATCCGGCCCCTCTATCATATAGATTAATTATTTTTCGAGATGAATTGAAGGGCTTGCTGCAACAACCAGGTAAATCCATTTTTTGAAATTTTTCAAGACAATGTAAATTTAGTTTAAAAATTATTATTTATGCTTAAATCCTATCAACCAAATATATTTGAATTCTATGCTCATTTATACGTACATATTTGAAGTTAAAATTGAAAAAAAAATGTTTGGTATTGAAATATTGTTAGTCAATGTTGTAGAGAACATGGACTTATCTGGTTGTTGCACCAAAAAGCACATTAATTTTTATTAATTCTTAAATAAAGTTAATTTTGCTCTTGAATCTTGTAGCATATTTAATGCTATTATTATATGTAAATATCAAATGACAGCTTATGTCTCTAAAAAAGTAATCACAGGAACCCTATGTCATCACTGAAGCAAATTATAAAACACGATAAATCCATTTCTTTAAATAACTCCATCACTATTGATGGGATTTAACTGGTTGTTGTGTCTGATTTTCAAAAAAAATTTTCTTCGTGCATTTCCGCAAAAAAAATGAGTTTTGGGAAAAAGTGGATTTATCTGGTTGTCGCAGCAAGCCCTTCAATTACTTCAAGACCTTAAATATTAGTTTTATGTATAAATTATGGGTGTAGTTATAATTAAAAAATAAAATATCAATAAATTGATAGGTATCCTTTATAAATTGAAAACATGTGTAATATTATATAAATAGTACAAACTAAAAATGTATGTTAAAAAATAAAATAATGTGATTATTATAACTTATACTGTATCATATTGAATGTATGTATGTATAGTTCTGGTATTCTTATAAATCATAATAGGTACTTAATACACATTATCATTTAAATTATGATTTCAACTTTATACTAAGTAAATTTTGCTTTTCTTGCTTTTTTCTGAGCAAAGCCATGTATAATATCATCAAAATGTTTTTTCTATTATACATTGAAGTAATTATTTACATGAACGCCGGGCCCCTCGAATGTCCGGGCCCCAGTACCATGGGTCCACCTGACCCCCCCCCCTTTGCGGGGACCCTGCCTATTACATAGCGGCATCTCAACCCTTTGGTTGTTACACAGGTAACTAATATTACAAAATAGCATACTTTATTGGAGGTTATGGTATTTAAAATTGTATTATTTAACCAATCATTCAATACCAAACTTTTAGTATAGTAAATTTATGCGGTGTGCTCCTCGAATTTTACCCGATGTAACTACTCTAAACTTAAAATATTTGTATTTACTAAACTTTTGGTATAATAATAAAAATAAAAATGTCTACATTTAAAAAAAAATTATATATATATTATAGTCTCTGAAACTCGTAGGTAACTTTATTTTATAAATATTGGTTATCATTTAAGAAAATTAAAAAGCTTAACTAGGTAATTATGATGAAAAAAATTACTCAAAAATTTATTTTTAAATGAAAGAAAAAGTCAATAAAAACATTGAATAACACAATAGGAATAACATTTTTCAAAATCAATTTTTATATCTGTTACAGTACGTAAAATACACAAATAAATAATAATTGAAGAGCTTAGAACCAAATCAGCTTTACCCATAAATAATTTAAGTTTCATGTGATAAAACGTTTTAGAATGACATGCTATTTTAAAACTAATAAAGCACAATCACAAAAAAAAAATAATAACCCAAGTGCGACTCAATTTGATACTTAATTAATGTTTTGAATTTAATGGTGATAAAATGAATTTGCTCTATAGAGTGTACCTCGAAAAAGCATATTGATTAGTAACCAAATTATTTATTTTTTTTTTTTTATAAAATTATAGAATTATGGATCCATTGTCAATTATTTCAATATTTTCTTTTCGTTTGAATATATATTTGATGTTTTATTTCGTAATATGTACTTGTGTATATTTATTTTTTTCTCATTTATTTTTATTTTTCAATGCCATCATATTTATAAAATGTAATCAAGTGCTTCGTTTGATTTCATACTTTTTTCATTGTCTTCAATGAATGTATTATTATTTTTATTATTATTATTTTACTGACCGGTTTATTTGTTTAAGTATATTAGGTAGTAAAGTTTGAATTATTGTATACCATTGATTTTTTTTTTTTTTTTAATACTTCTGAAAATTAATATTTCTATAATGACTTGATGGAGAGAGTACAATTATTTAGTAAATTATACTTTGAACGCAATCGGATCATATCAAGATTATAAGTGATGAAATTGTGGGCTCAATAGGCCGTTAAAAAGGTATAATTTTAATTATCGGATGCACTTTCCATTCAGGCGACGCACACAGTTTAAGTAATTAATAAAAATATTGATAAATATTTTATTTCATGTACCAAACTCTTATAATGATTGTGTACTTGAACTTTCATCGAATATATCGATTAAATGTTGCGTCTTTATAATCAATAATGATTAACCGTACCATATTATTATATAGTTGTTTTAATCGAATCTCGCAGGTTATTGAAACGAATCTAATCATAAAATATTACTTTTTATTAAATTATTTGTAGACACTTACGCAGTACAAATGTTCAGATTCACGCATAGGTTTATTGTAGTGCCTAAATGAAAAATTCTATTGATTAGGCACAATTTTTATTTTATTCGATACGTTTCTAACACGGAAAAATTATGGAATAAAACTATTCGTATATAATGTTCCCCCCCCCCCATTTTGAACCGAGGACCGTGCGGAAACTGCGTTGGCATTACTTCCACAAATTCGTATGTAATGTAAGCCGTAATCGTAGAAAAAGATAGAATCACAATCATGAACATGGTTCTGAATAAACACGAATATAACAAAATACAATAGTTACCTGAATATGAATGACATTGCCTTAGAAAGCTGCATATCCGAAATCTGATTCGATCCAAATTCTATTCGTAATACACACAATCTAAATACAAAACTTTATGTTTCATATTTTACTAAATTTATGTGATTTTGCATTACGGAAGAATTTAAGCATATTATCATAAATAATGCTTCAAGATCAAAGATTAAAGAAGGCGAAAATTCGTAATTAAAATAATACCTAAACTTTTTTTTAAATAATTATACACGTATGCAATTTCTTTTAGATTCTGATTGAAGCAAATGATCTTATGGTTTTAACAATAATGTTTTTTTTTCTGGAAATACTTTTTTTGCTCAACTTAACTTTGTCCAAAAGTTTCATCCAGCAACTCTATAGATCGGAAATGTTATGTAGACGGTACTTTGAAGGTTTATTAAAATCCAGTATGATAGTTTTTTCCAGGTGAGATGAAAAACAGCTTAAAATTGACCAGGAAAGGCGGAATTCGCCGTATACGACACTTTCGTTTAATCGAATTTATTTATTTCGTCATTACTCCAAAAATGATTTTTCTAGAAACTTGAAATTTTGATCGTATAATATTATTGACGTATCGTTACATTAAAGAAAGTTTGAACAAAGTTTGACAACCTTTGGGTTAAAAATAGAACTATTATAATACTTTATTTTATAAAAGTTTATCCATAACAAAGTTTCAAATATCATTATTTAACTTCATACACTTCTCTAAAGATTCTCAACAAATTTCGAAAATCATGACAAACGATTTTTTTTTATTAGCTTTTAAGTAAATTATTATACGATGTTGACGTAATAAACTGTTTTTACGTCAATTTTTAAATTTGATATTTATTTGAAGAAATTGGACAATCCAAACGGTATATTTTAATTCTGAAGCTTTGCTCAGAACCGTTTAACTAAAGAAATGACCTATCATTTCATTGAAATTCTATACACCCACACCAACATTAACTTGTCCAAAGAGCGATGAATACACGCGGGGCGTAGTGTGTATTTTTTTAAATTAAGATTTCCAAAAATTAACTTTTGTTTATTTTCAAGAGTTTAATTTTTCTTAATGACATTTAAGGAGGCTAAATTAAAAAGTGATAAGTCCACAAAAAGCAAACTTCACGACAAAGTCGAATCTGTTTTCAGGACCATTATCGCATAACAAGTTCGATCGGTATGTTGGAATGAAAATACTTCTATGTTGTGTGAGAATGATATAGAGAGAAACACAAAATTACCGCTTCAAATTCCTTTAACTTAAGTATTTAATATTACAAATAGTTTTTTTGAGCGCATGACTGGTTTATTTCGGTATTCATCATTTTCGTTTTGATACCGTATTTTGAATGGTTATCATTTTAAAATCTGTAAAAATAATTAATTTCAAGCGATTTAATTCAACAGTTATATGTTATTATTTTATATTATGAAGATACTTATTTTTATCTCACTTATATTTTATGTTTTCAGTATTATGCAATAAAATATCATTTATAAATAATTTAAAATTTAAAATGCTTTAATCTTGTCAAAAAAAAAAAAAAAAACATTCTAGTATCAAGCAGACGTTTTTGTAATTTAAAGGTTTTTAATCATATTTAATTTAATTGTCACAGCTCCACAATTTAATATTTATTAATTTTTTTGTAAAACTCATTCTTCCTGCACGCTGTTTATAAAATTTATTTTTCTGATTTTGATAATTAATAATAATGATTAAAATATAAATTTTGCTGTAACTCCAAATGTAATATTACCGTATGTTATTATATTTCTATTAATATTATATTTACGTCTAATGAAGAAAAAGTGTAATTTTGATTGTCGGCATAAATCTAATTCGTACGAGGTGAATGTTATTACTTATTAATGACGCATAAATACATTACACTCAAACCTCAACTACGCGAATATTTTTCTTGCCTCTTAGAAATTTCTGAACTCCCGACGCAATATCTATCAGCGCTACTGAGTCGGAGGTAAAGATATTTTACCATAGACCACTCAAAGTCAGTAACGACATTCGTACGTCATTAGATATTAATATTATCATTATAGGAGTGTTTTACAATCATACAAATGTGTACGTATGAAATGTATATTGTTCTGTAAAATAATTTAACAGTTGCCGCGCATCTTTATTCTATAGGCTATACGTTGTGTACAGTATTAGCGTTTATAAATTTCATATTTTAATCAAATCGTAGTTAATGAATAAATAATTTCTTCACACTTAAAAAAAAAAAAATTGAGTAATAAAACTCTGGAAATACCTCCGGCGAATTAAATTGCATACTGTTTATGATTCGAGCCATCGAGACTCGACTATGGTAGTTGTTTCATTAAACCAGAAACCGAAACCTACATAAACTACGACACGTATCACCGAGATATATTATTATATGATTGGATTCACCTGGTCCTGGCGCTATGAACATTTCGTTTTTCTTAGTTTCCACTCGGAACATTACTAACTCGTCTGACGGATCTATATCCCTGACGCACCGCTTTGCGTTTTCCGCCAAATCTTTTGTCAACTTAGCGTAATGCTTCGCGGAAGTCTTATCCATCGTGCACTCCATTAAATGACCTGCGGAGTTTTTCCACTGTCCATCATCCAATGCATATTTTTATCGAGTTTTCAATTATTAATGACCGTTGGAAAATACAAACCGTCATCGCCTACCACAAGAGTTCCAACGACTCCACGGAGACTTGTTATGCGTTTCAATGTTGCTTCCAATTCATCTTGTATCTTTAAAGTTGAATCTTCCTCCAGCGTTTCTAACATTGCCATCGATAACAATCAATTTCGACGTACCTATAACGCACTAAGTGTGATTGCTCATTAAGATCAAATTAACAAATACATTCAATAGGGACTAGACGTTTCCATGTAAACGTAGGTCACTAAAGTAGTAATGATAATATGTTCGGTGACTACCAGAAAATAAAAATATCAAATATTTGTATAAAATAGTTTCAACTCAATAGACATATATTGATAAACATTAGTAGTATCTATAAATATTATGAGGCCACAGCATTTAAAATGAGAGTTTTTTTTTCCTTTAACACTCAAATACTGATATAATTTGTTATAGTTTTAGTTGTTTAAATGTTATTAATAGTGGTCCAAAAGCGGTAATTTTAAATGGCATGTATTTCATCTCGTTAATTATTCGGAGCAGCTATCTCATTTTCAGTTTTTCCAAGGACGAGGGAAAACTGTATAATAAGCACTTTTAGCACCCCTACGGTTTGCGCCTACTGTTTTATCACTGAGAAATATGTTACGGTTGTCAACAGTGGCGCCGAACTCAATTTTTATAGGTGGGGCAAAGTACAAAAATTAATACCTACCCCACCCATACACCTAACAATTCCCTTTCACAACTTAAAAAAAATGGTCATCAAATTTTTCTTTGTTTCTCCGTCACCACCCCCGCCCCATCTATATATATATATATATATATATATATATATATATATATATATATATATATATATATATATATATATATTCTTCTATATGTATACGTTTTTCTATATCTGCCCAAAATGGAAAAATCATACTGCCTCACCGTGCCACCATTTTGACAAGGATTGACAATAACAGTGTATACAGTATACTAAATGGTTCAAATATATGTTATAACAGACAAACATTGAAATGTCGTGTTTACTTTAATGACGAAAATATACATTGGGAACCGGAAGTATTGTTTAAATATTTCAGCTAAATTACTATTTCTTATATAATAGTGCAGATGAATAAAATATACAAGCAGTTATTATTTAATTTGTATTATTTATTTAATTTATACGTATTTATTAATCAGTTTTTGAAATTAAACACTTTCAAGTTTCAACAATTTAACTTTAATAACCCTAACTACCTAGCACCTACTACCCTAACCACCTAGCACCTATCACCCACCCACCCACTTTCAAAGGTGGGGCGACCGCCCCACCTGTATATAGGGTTCGGCGCCACTGGTGGTATGTTTTTAATCAAAATATTCCAAGAACACAAAACAATATTGAAGCTTGGCATCGACGTTCAGGGCCGGCGCTACCTTTTGCGAGGCCCTGGGCAAAACATATTTCACTTATTTAACCAATAATGCAATAACTATATAGTTATCTAAGGTTTATATCCATATAGGCTTACGCCTATGCAGGGCCCTATTTACGCAAGGACATTTTGGGTATTTGTCCAGGGCCCATGCGGATCAGGGGCCCACCTACTGGATTTAATTATTCTTTTAATTTTAATTAATCCTTAAAATTGAAGAATATCAAAAAAAGTTTACACAGTCGAAAATACTTGTAAACTTATAAACTATTTTTTTCAGTTTCATACAAAATATATGCGTATATGATAAGAAATACGTATTTGTATTAAATGGATTATTATTCGCGCTCGTAGATATAACGATAATAATAGGTACCTATATACCGCATACGCTGTACGGTGTATTCAACTAAATGGTAAAAATAACTTTTTTTGGAATATATACTTATCGGCGTTATCGCTATACTGAGCTGTAATAACAACAAACGTGTTACGTGTGTTATATTAATCACAGATATAGAGAAATACGACTACAGTAGACATAAAACTAGGGATCAAAATTTCCGTAAAAAAAAGGTTTTCCGAAAAATACCTGAAAAAAACCGGGTTTTTTTCGGAAAAATTGAGAAAAATTGGTAATATTTAAAATTTCCAGAAAAATTGGATAGTAAAATATTTTTTCTCTTAATAATTGAAAAGAATAAAGATAAAAAAAATCATGGAAATCATTGGAAACTATCAAATTAAACATTAACAAAATCAAACAAATATTAAGTATTGAGTTGTAGGTAATAACACTAAGAAGTAACGATGTTTTTGTTTTTACTTTCTAAGACCGTGGTTTCTATTGATTCTTAGTTTCTTATCAAATCTAAATCAGTGTTGTATTTATTTTTATTTTAGTTACACAACGCGACGGTCGACGTCAATAATTATTGTTTATACTTTATTATATTTATTATACTACAATAGTGCAATACTACTATTCAGTCGAATAGTACCAACTACCAATTACCAAATAACAATATTGTCAAATTGTATGGATGATAAGTGATAACTTTACTGTGGCCTGTATCCCACCAATGTCTTCAATTTTTATCTTACGTCACTAATTGTTACGTATTTCAGTATATTTTTTATTGTTTAATGTTTATATTAAAAATATAAAAATAATAATACATACGTTCTAACTTCTAGTTCTAATGATGATGGTCTAAGGTCTCACTCTAACGTTATTTGGAAAATTACAGACTTCAAAGGTTATGACATAAATACTAAAATACATATAATGGGTAATGTGAGTTATGTTATTTTTAGAGCAATCAACAAATATCCAATAATATAGTACAGTAATTTATGATAACCGATCGTACGCACTACGTCGTGCGCCGTATTGATAAATGATAATAGTATAATACCGTTAACCAATGGGTCGTTGAATGTTAAAACGGGACTTTCAATATACTTTAAAATAATTTTAAATTTTTAAGCGTAAAATAAATTATTTTAATTTTCTCTAAATTTTCCATATTTTCTTCGAGTCTGTGAAAAAAAAACTGTTTTTTTTTCGGAAATTTTCCGAAATATACTTTTTTTTTTTTAATTTTCCGAAAACTTCGGTTTTTTTCGGAAATATATTATTTGAATATTCTCCAATTTTTCAATATTTTCCGGGGCTCTGGGAAAAAAACTGTTTTTTTCCGAAATTTTCCCGAATTTTTCCGGAAATTTTCCGAAATTTTGATCCCTACATAAAACAGTGTGGCAGTGTATGTAGTAAAAATACGAATAAAACGATTTCATATTTTTTAAATTTATTTTATTATTATTAGTACGTTTTTGTACTTTTCTAAAAATGTTACCTAAAAAATACCTCAGTGGCTCAGCTAAGCGAAAATTAAAAGAAAAAAAGGAAGAAGAATTAAAAAAATTGCGTGGTAACTTAAATAAATTTGTTTTCACAATAACTGAACCATCTTCAACAGAAACACCGTTAGCTATTGAAAATTCAGAAAGTAAGTAGCTTAAAATATTATTTAATCAAATTTGATATTATTATTAATCATATTATATGCCATAACTATAGGTTTTATAAAATTAAAGATTTGGTTTTGATATTTTTACAGTAAATTCGCAAAATACAAGTTTAGAAAATCTTACCAGCCATGTCGAATTAATCGATACAACAAAAAATGGAGAATCCACGAATCGTATGGTAAGTTTACATGAAAATAAAATTGTATCTCACAGTCATAATCAAACCGATACGCAATTAAATACTACTAATAATGAACAACAAAATAATTTCGAAAAATACACTGATGACATTGCTTTATGGCCATTATCAATTTCTGACAGTTTTCAAGAGTTTTTTACTGTTCATCCCCCAAACCAAAATATACATGCTATAGATGGGTCCAAAAATTTGATTAGAGGTGTTTACCGAAAATTGAAATCACACAATTTTTATACTACTAAAAAGAATGGTATTATAGTTCCAAGAACCTGGTTAATATATTCTCCCTCAAAAGCATGTTTATTCTGTTATATTTGTAAATTATATGCTAAAACTTCGAATCATTTTCTAACAAAACAAGGATTTAGTGATTGGCATCATGTTACTGAACGGCTCAATGAACATGAAAATTCAAATATTCATAGGAATGCAGTTTGTGATTATTCCAATCGATCTGTACAATTAAAACGTATAGATTGCCAATTAGTTAAAGAGTATACAAATGAAGTCCAGTATTGGAGAAATATTTTAAAACGCACAGTGGCTGTAATTCAGTTTATAAGCCAAAGAGGTTTAGCTTTTTTTGGAAACAACGAAATTCTAGACAATCCTCACAACGGAAATTTCTTAGGCATTATGGAATTATTAGCGAAATTCGACCCGTTCATCAAGGAGCATTTAAATAATTACGGAAATAAAGGTAGTGGGACAACCAATTATATTTCATCTCACACAGTTCGAGAACTTATATCACTAATGTCAGATCAAAAATTAAATAAAATTACACAGGAGGTAAAAACAGCAAAATATTTTGGGCTAATAATTGATTCAACGCCAGATGTGACGCATGTAGATCAGTTAGCTATAGTTTTACGCTATGTAAATTCTGATGGCCAAGCCATTGAACGATTCGTAAAATTTCAAGATATTTATAGTCATACAGCGGAAAATTTAACATCAACTGTTATTGAAACAATTAAACAATTGGGTTTAAATATTGAAAATTGTGTCGGTCAGTCGTACGATAATGCAAACAATATGGCTGGAAAATATACGGGATTACAAGCGCGAATAAAAGAATTAGCTCCATGTGCCGAGTTTTTACCGTGTGCTGCACATTCCTTAAATTTAATTGGCGTCCATGCTGTTGAAAGTTGTAATAATGCGATAAAATATTTTAATATTATACAATCATTATATAATTTTTTTTCTTTATCAACCCATCGTTGGGATCGATTAAATAAAAGATTAAAAAAAACCGGAATGCTAACTTTAAAATCATCATCTCAGACTCGTTGGTCAGCAAATGCTAACGCTACTAAAGCCTTGAGAGTTGGCTATTCTGAAATTATCTCTATACTTTTTGAAATGTCTAATGATACGAATGAAAGTACAAACACTCGTATTGATGCAAAACATATTTTAAATAAATTGAAAACGAGAGAAATTGCGATTATGATTGTTACTTGGGACTCTATTCTACAACGAATAAATTTAACTTCGAAAAATATTCAAAGCTCAACAATAAATTTATCGGCAATTGTACCATTATATAATTCTTTGTTTGACTTCATACAATATGTACGAGAAAATTTTGAAATTTATGAAAATGAATCCTACACATTATTAGATACACAATATTACAAATGCAATAGAATAACAAAAGTACCAAGAAGTAAAAATTTGGACGATACCAATTCTAAAGAAAGACAACAAAATTCAAGACAAAATTTCATAACTGATACTCATTATGTTGTATGTGATACTTTATTGGCGGAGATTCAAAAGCGAAGAGAAGCTTATATCAAAGTAGAAACAAAATTTGGATTCTTGTTTAAAGAAAATCTATCAAGAAATGAAATCATGTCGGAAATTAAAACGTTAATGTCATTATATGAAAATGAATTAGATTTTGATGCTGAATATTTCGTAGAGGAATTTATTCAATTCCGTAGCCTAATTATATCAACAAATGATAAAAATACAACAATTACTCCATCTGACCAATTGAAATTTATTAAAAATATGCAAATATCTCATACGTTTCAAAATGTAGAAACATGTTTGCATATATTTTTGACGATGCCAGTAACTAATTGTACTGGTGAAAGATCCTTTTCTGTTCTTAAAAGAATTAAAAATAGATTAAGATCATCTCTGGGTCAAGAAATGCTGGATGCCCTAGGAATCTTATCCATTGAAAATGACATCACTGCAAGCATAAATTTCGATGAAGTTATTGATGCATTTGCAGAAAAAAAGGCAAGAAAAATTTTTTTTTAAAAATTGTGAAGATTTTGTAATATCTACATTCGAATGTTTAATTAACTTTTAAGAACAATTTTTTTTTTCAATTATGAAGATTTTGTAAAAAGTACTTACATTTTAATATTGTTTTATTTATTATTAAGTATTGACTGGTTATATTGAGCTTATTGACTAATTATAATTTAATTTACAAATTACATAAAAATTGGCCTACTTTTTCTTTTTGTCCTGGGCCCAAAAAATTCTAAATCAGGCTCTGCGCCTATGCGTAACTAAAGGTAAAAATTATTAAAAATGTATGTCCCAAATAAAACAATTTTTTTAATTAAATTTAATATATTAAAGAGTCAAGCTCTTCCAAAATTTTGATCCTAGTTACACCTATGATTTTCATTGGAAATAAAAAATACATTAGCGAAATAGTGAATATCAATTTTCAACTGTTTAATAATTAATTTTAAACGTATTACACTTGCCAACTTACAAACAACTTACAAAATATATATTAAGGTACCTATACATAGTTTCTGTAATTTTATCAAAAGTTATTGAATAACTATAAATTTAGAAATGTGGTTATTATTCTTTAGATATTATCTATTATATATTTTAGTATAATAATTAAAAAAATTAATATTGAATATTTAAAATTTTTTCCTTGACTTTTTGGAAGCAAACAATTCTATTACTTTTTTAAAATCCAATGTATCTGCTGTTTCGTTTTCTACTGCAATCGTGACCAATTCAGTCAATCATTTCTGAGATATTGTGTTTCTGAGGTAATTTTTGATTATTTTGAGCTTTGAGAAACTTCTTGCTGCTGGTGCTGAGGTTATTGGTATAGTTAACAAAATTCTGAGTGAAATTACTATGTTAGGAAATAATAATTATTTAAAATAATATTATATTGTTGTTTTGCTTTATTACAAGATCTCTGTACAAAATATTTTTCAATGTAATTTTTTAAAACGCGAGGCCCTTGAGAGCGCGAGACCCTGGACAAATGCCCCGTTTTGCCCTCCACTAACGCCGGCCCTGTCGACGTTGATAGTGTCTTGTTGGTGAATCACACGTAGGAGTATACCATTTAATAAAAGAGTTGCAAAAAGAACAAAAAAATACAGAGATAATGATTGAATCAATACATCGTAGAGTAACTCGACCACATTCAAAAATGAAAAAGCTGGTAAGTGAGATGATGGTGGTACAAGTTCGTCCTTCATCCCTTCGGTCCTCGGACAAGATATTGCTGATGAATGTATTAAGTTTTAAAGAAATTATGACTATTTCTTTAGTATAAAACGATTCGGAGCAAAGCTTCAGTGTAATATAATATATTGTTATTTAAATACTGTTTACGTATTTTACGGTTATTTGTATAATTTTTGGTGAGTTTTTTTGTAATTAAACCCTCATAAAATATTCAATTAGATATAACTCATTTAAACTGCAATTGTTATAACAATTATAACTCATTAGAAATAAACTTAAAAGAAATCAGACAATATCGTAAAAAATCGTATAATAATTTATTAAAGTGTGTGTAAAAAAAAATCCTGAGTCACGATTTTTGAATTTTTGTTAGGATAATTAGGTAGGTATATGAGTAAGGTCATATTAAATTTTCAGAACTTTTTGTCAAATATTTAAAATTATATTACATAAAAACTTTCAAACAATTTGGTAAATTAAAAGTTCTATATTTAAGTCAAAAGTGATATAATTGTTCTGAAAATGTTGTCTAATATAAAAAAGTATGTATTTGATATTGGATAAAATTTTCAAGTTTCTAGCTTCAATACTTTTCGATTTATGACTAAATATCTAAAATCTGAACAGTGAAAATCTCGTTGACGGCGGATTTTTACCGTTTTTACTCAGTTTTTCAATCGTTATTCTTGATTACTGGAAAAACTATGGAGATTTTGGAAAAATGACCTCTTTAAAGTACCATCTCAGTTCAATTTCGAATCTAAAAAGTTGCTGGACGAAACTTTTGGACAAGGATTTCTATACGAAAAAGTGTTAACAGAAAAAAAAAAAGAAAAAAATTTAAATGAAACATGTTTAAAAGTAATGATGTTACAATTCCTAGATAATCATAATTTCATTCACAAACACTAGTCTAGTAAATACAACTTTATAAAATATCTAGGTTATATGTAAAATAATATTGAAAATATTATGTTTTATTTACATTGCCTAAAACCGGTCGGCAATATGCATAATACCTAGTCATTTTGCAAAATACCTGAATTATCCGTATTGCCGGTAACATATATATATATATATATATATATACGTCTTTATACTAGATACCACTCGTGGCCACTGATCACAGCTCGGCTCACGGACACCTCGTGTTCACACGAGGTTTTCTTTTTCGTGACACGGGAACGATAGCGCGGACGTTACGCTACGTTCAGCTGTTGGACAAAGACAAAAAAGAAAACTCGACGTAACAATTTGTTCACGACGGCCGATGGTCAGCGTGCCGGCCGGCGTCGGCGGCACAGGAATGCGGAGTGGGGAAGCGCCGCTCGGAGCTTTGACATATACGCACTTGTAACGTCCGTGCTTTTGGCGGCATTCGTTCCGCAAAAAACTTCGACCGATAAAACTATATGTTTTACTAAAATTAGAAATCAAGATATTATTCTGTTATGAAAATGTTATCCATGAAAAAGGAACATAAAAGTTCACATTAAAATATAACTACACTTTTAATACGTATTATTCAATATTGACATCTTATTTAAAAATATCATACATTTATAATTTGTAAAATAAACACGAAAATTGACTTCATTAACATTTCTTTTTTGTGGTGGGTGTGGGGGGGGCAGGTGAACAGTTTTAGAAAACTTTGTTTGGGACATTTTGATACTCAACTCGTCATAGGTCCACCACCCCTGTCTTACGCCTATGTAATAATAATAAAAAATAAATAAATAAATAAATAATAATAATAATAATAATAATAATGATAATAATGTTATGTACCCGTCCCGTGTTTACGTTGTAATCGTAATGCGCACGCTTATATTATAATATTTTCTAGTTTCGTAATGTTTTTAAAGCCCTACGGACGGCGTTTTCTTACCGCAACAACGCATAAAAACACACTCACACGCACTCGAAAACAATTACGTATGCACTAGTGCTCTGCACCAGTGGCGTATACAAGGGGGGTGTTTGGTGGATATGACACCCCCCTTGAGCCGTATCATATATTACATACTTATTACATATATATTATAATAACATTATTATATATTATAAAATAGGAACATAGGTAAATACTAAATCGTAAATACAATATGAAGTATAAAATAATGTGTTGTCAACGGGCTCCTAACTGGCGGTTGGCCCAGAATGACGGCAACACGGTGCCCAAACTACCCAGAGAAAAGATTTATAAATACGGGTGACCAATAATATGAACAATATATAACAAATTTGGTTTGTCTGCCAATCGGTCAGAACTACTATTCAGACAAATAAATAATAATGTACAAAATTGAGATGGGTGCCCAAAAGGGGGGGATAAAATGCTAATATTAATAATAAAAAAGGTACATAAAGCCGTATGGGCAATTATAAATATATACAATAATAATAAAACCTGGACGGCGACAGCGGATAGATGATGACGACAGCACAAAATCCAACGGCGGCAAGAACAAGCACACAACACCATCAACTCCTACGACCAATTATCGTTATAATAAAAAAGGAACGCTCGGTAAACGGCACACGCCAAACACGCCAACGACGGACGGTGGCTGGAACAAAAACGTAAAAGCCGACTCGTCGTGGACCTTAGATATTAATAAATGTCAATTTAAATAAATAATAATTTTTTTTCAACATAAATTGTTACCTTATTTAATACGACCTTTTTCATATATTAAAACTTTTAATACATATTAATTATTATACATAAAATTATTTTCATTTCATATACGTATGTTAGGAACGAGTTATCAAAACATCCAAAATATATTGTTGCCATAAATATTATACAACGAAAAAATTATAAACGTATTAAATTTCGTATTGCTCTATATTTTTATTTCATGGGGTGTAGAGCACCCCATAGAATGATTCATGGGGTGCTTGAGCACCGCAGCACCCCAATAGTCGGCGCCCATGGTTTTATTTAACCTGTGTCATTACATATTGTTAAATAGTAATATTTACGTGTTATTAAATTAAAATGAAAAGATATATTAATAATTACTTTAAGAAAGTAGAAACGGATAGTCATGAAACGATTAGTATTAATAATGAAAGTGAACATGAACCTGCCAAATCAGAATTGTCTTCGTCGGTAATTGGTTCTTTACAAGATTCTACTCATTCAATTTTTGACGTAAAAAATATTGTTGGAAAAAGTGAATTAACGAACAACGAAAAAATTGATCATTTAAAAAAAATCTGGACACCAGGTAAGTGATAAGTGTAAACCAATGTTTAATAATCTAATACAAAATTAATTTTATTGTTAACATCTTAATTTATAAATTATAATTAATTTCAAGAATATAATGTATATCATCAATTTTGAAGTAAATTAAAATGTATTTTAATTTATATATATTATTTATTGTAACTTATTATATATGATTGAATAATTAAAACCCAGGAGTTATAGGTACTATATTAATTTACCTATTCATTATTTTATTCTTTCAGCTCCTGATTTCAAATTTCCCGCAACTAAATTTGGTTAGAATTGTTTTAATTTAAAATTTCAATTCAATCAAAGCTTCATTGTAATATAATATATTATTATTTAAATACTGTTTACGTATTTTAACAATAGATTTAAACATGTTGTTATATCTGAATCCAAAATTTCATTATAATAGGATGAACCAATTTTCATATATAAATATTTAAAGTTAAAATTAATATAAAAACAGTTTATTCTGTAAAAATCGTGATAATAATTTACTTAAATGCTTAGAAAAAAAATCTTGAGTCACGATTATTGATATTTTTTCGGTATTGATAGTTTAGTATAAGAGTAAACTTGTATTAAAATTTCAGAACTTTCTAACAAATACTCAATATTTCATTAGAAATAAACTTAAAAGGAATCAGACAATATCGTAAAAAATCGTATAATAATTTATTAAAGTGCGTATAAAAAAAAAAAATCCCGAGTCACGATTTTTGAATTTTTGTTAGGATAATTAGGTAGGTATATGAGTAAGGTCATATTAAATTTTCAGAACTTTTTGTCAATTTTTTAAAATTATATTACATAAAAACTTTCAAACAATTTGGTAAATTAAAAGTTCTATATTTAAGTCAAAAGTGCTATAATTGTTCTGAAAATGTTTTCCAATATAAAAAAGTATGTATTTGATATTGGATAAAATTTTCAAGTTTCTAGCTTCAATACTTTTCGATTTATGATTAAATACCTAAAATCTGAACAGTGCAAATCTCGTTTACGGCGGATTTTTACCGATTTTACCGTTTTTACCCAATTTTTCCATCGTTATTCTTGATTACTGGAAAAACTGTGGAGATTTTAGAAAAATGACCTCTCTAAAGTACCATCTCAATTCAATTTCGAATCTAAAAAGTTGCTGGACGAAACTTTTGGACAAGGATTTCTATACGAAAAAGTGTTTACAGAAAAAAAAAAATAAAAAAAAAATAAACATCATTGTAAAACCATAAGATCCTTCGCTTCACTCAGAATCTAAAAAATGAACAACGAGAGGACAGAATCCAAAACGTTATACAAAATCGTGGAAACGTTCCAGTTATAGAGTTCTTAAAAGGCATTGCTTACATGACATTATAATTTTATTTATATAATTCATATCATTTTATATTTTTATGTCGACATTATTAAATTATTTTATCATACATTTTTTTTATTTACGTAAATCATATATTTATTTTAGTTTGTCGACATATTGTCCTGTCGACATTTTTTACGTATCGATATTTCGACCGCCGACATTTTAACCTGTCGATTTTTTGATTGTCGACGTTTCGTACCAGATCCGAATAAATAAGTATTATTTTATTGGTTCAATTTTTCCACAAATAATAATGTCAATGCTCAATCTAGCTCTAGCACAATGATAATTCGACTTTAATCATGAGTAAAGAAGGAGAAGTTACTATGTACTTAAGATGTATCTTATTTCTGATGACTATAAGCGTATATTGCGTTTGAGACTCGGTAGAGGTAATTACTATATCCCTAGCTGGTAGCTACTCAATAAAGCATTTGTGAAAGTAATATAAATTCAAAAAAAAATTCTTGCTATGCTTGATTTCCAATATAACACATAAGTATACCTAATTACAAGAAAACTTATTCCAAATTTTTTATAACGAGTTAATATGTCTATTAATAGTATTTTTATCAATATTTGAAAATTTTGAGTGTCTGGCGTCATTATATTTTCTTCCATTTAAAACATTTATGAGTTGGAATTGATGTACCTAAGACAATTATTGAATTACCCTGTATGTAATATACAGTAAAGATGTGTTGATTTTGTATTATTTATGTTCATGATAAAATAACTTCAAATCATAAATCGCATTATCTTATAAACATGGATTGATTTTCTCTATCAATAGTTTCTACTATTTTCAGGTTATACTTCAAACAGATGAAGTGAAAATGTTCCTTACAGTACAAATGGTGATGCAATGGTACATTTTGATAGAATGGACGTGGTTAATATTACTAAGCTTTTAAATTATGCTATGTTTTTCTTTAATTTCTATAAGGTTCAATTAACAATGTGATTTAATGCAGATACCATCAATTATTTATTTAAATGATTTATAATATCTCAACAGGCCACGAAAGAACCGACGAGTTATGAGTTTTACTTAATGGGCTAAACTAAAATTTTTATAGATTACGTATGTCACTTGAAATTTCTGGTCCATTTTATCTGGGTGTAGGTCAATAAAAGAACTTAATGGTTCTTTTATGATATAATTTGAGGTAATAATTGTATTATATAACATTTTAACACCTAATATTGTTGGTTGTTACTTTTTTGTCTGTTTAATTTTAATTTCTTAATCATATCAACTAATAAATATTATTGATTAATTTAGTAGATCTTTGTTCATTTTATTCAATATGCATTATATTATACTGTTTGTATTATCATTATTATTTGCAGCGATCTAAATAATGTCTTTAAAATTATAAATAGAAGAAAACAAATTTGAGCCTTGGGTTTCTATACTATAGTGTAGTACGTCAATTCACGCCAAATTGTAAAAAAGTATTTGATAAAAAAAGTATAGTATATGTATCAAACATTTTACCGATTTTATGTTATATGAAAAACACATAAAAATTAAAACTTTTCATTATTTCTTATTTAACTATTTTTACATATAACTGATTATACGTGTATTGAATACAATATTTAATGTGAAAAATAACGTTTTGACTAAAAAATATTAATCTTTTATACACACTAATCATGATGACTATTTAATGTTAGAAATGTTATTATTTTAAACGGTGAGCGTCTGTAAAAAAAAAAAAGTGTTATAAATACGTATATTATGATGGTCATGACTCTTTTTTGGTATGCAGAGGGCCCGTTTTTTAGGTAAGTGCACCACTGCGTAGTGAAATACTATATTCGCGTATGAATTATACTGGCGCCAATAAACGAGGTTGTCACGTGAACGCGAGTGCGATTTGTTCGTGTGAAGTTCTTTTGAACTCCGGACTTGAAACCGACGAGTAGTTATCTCGAGGCTAACACTCGCGAACCGCGAACCCGTCGAACCGGTCACGTTCGGAACACGACAATATTTCGGTCATATCGTCGAAACGACGACGGTGACTCGGCGACAGCGACCTGCAGCCGATATAGCCGCGGCGGCGGCGAAATCGCAGACGGCCGGACCGAGGACGAGACTCGTACGAGGGTGGGGCCCGAGTCCGCCGGCGACTGGAAGCGTCGGCGGCCGGACGTGTGCGTGCGGCTAAAGGCGGCGACGGTCAAAGCCGCGGACAACAGGCGCGCCGTCCGACATGTAGCGGGCGACGGCGGCGCGGCGGCGGCGGTGGTGGTGAAACCGCGGCGAGGACGACCGACTTTTTGTCGCTCGGTTTTCACGGTTTTTGACTTTGGCAGTTCCGTGAATTCGGTTTTTGTTTGTTTTTTTTTTTTTTTATTTTTTTAATAAAACGTACGTCGTTTTTCGTTGATTCCATGTTTTGTTTATGAAAGTCCGAGTGAAGCGGACGATCTATTGGTCCGCGAATACTATACTTGTAGTATGTATAGTGTGAATACCCCATACGCATTTTATTAGACAAATTGTTGCTTCCGCGAAAAGGGCGGATGGATGAGTCGCGTCCGGAAAATCGAACGCTTTTAATGTGCGTTTGCGTGAAATACAATGACGAAATTGTATAAAAATAATCATAAGACATAGGTATCCGCCATTTTAATTAAGTACCTAAAGTCTACCGAAAATTCAACGTTTATTACAAGCACTGGTCAGATAATAAACGGTATTCATAGTTTCGATTGTCTGTTGAGTAGCGATAAAATAAAATCGTTATAACATTTAGGTAACTTGCGTCCGATCGCGTTCCCGGGAAGCGAATTTCTTGTGAAAATGATTTTTCTGGCCAATATTTGTCGTCCGGAATACAATTATAGTACGTCTACGCGGTGGCATGAGAAATCTCGCTGGCGATCCTGGTAAACTTAGAAAAAACCGCCTTTTCACCAATAAAAAAATTGACGGTTTTTTTTAAACCAATAATAATATGTTTTAAAATGTCGTTCGCCAAAATGCCTGTTTAAAAGTTATTATTTTTTTCCACGTGTACCAAAGCATTACTAGGTTGCCACACAAAAATCTCTTATAAAAACATATTATTTACGTGTACTCATTATAGCACAATTTATTGTTCTTTTTAATTATTTGAGTGGTACACTATGTAGTGATAAAAAATTATTTAAAAATGGTATAACAGTTAACCTGATATAATCATAGTTTATTACATTAAAAACTTATTCATCGATAATACAATTTATAAATCATTTATCATTAGAAATCATAAAACTTTTATGCGAGCGTACGACAAAGTCGAGGGCCAAAAAAAAGGTAATTGGCAATGGAAATCGTTATAAATCTGTGTGCTGTAAGCCATATAATTTTATAACAGTTTTATAGGTATATTAGTAACAATAAAATAAAATGAAAAATTTTCAATATTATTTTTCATGAAAGTATAGTTTGGTATTGTTTAATTATAAAATAAAAAGTTGTCATGTATGCACTATAGAGTATTCAAAATGAGTCAAACACAGAATATGATTTAAAATTTGCCATTATTTTACTTAAATTCATGTTAAATATATTATTTGAATAAATGTTATTAGTATAATTCTTTTAGATTCTAAATGAAGCGAAGGATCTTGTGGTTTTACAATGTTGTTTATTTTTTTAATTATTTTTTATCTGAAGACACTTTTTGCTCCACTTATTTTTATGAGCGTTATTTTACGATTATCACGTAATTAACAGTTTTTACTTTAGAATTAGAAGAAACACTTATTTTCATCTTTAAATATATATATATATATATATATATATTTTTTTTTTTTTAAGAAGAAATTGGTCAATCCGAATGATATATTTTAATTTTGAAACTTGGATCAGAATTTTTAAACTAAAGGAAGGATCTATAGTTTCTTTAAAATTGTATACACTCATCCCTATAAACTCGTCCAAAGAGTGAAAAATATCCCACGGTGCGAATAACGTTTATTGTCAGTTTTCATTTAAAAACCCGGACGAAGTGTAGATAATATTATAAATAATTATAATATAACTATTTATAACCAGGCCCGGCTCAAGGGGTAGGCGATATAGGCCCACGCCTAGGGCGGCATTTTTCAGGGGCGGAATTTAATATTTTTGTATATTAGATAATTTTTTAAATATTCCTTACAGTATATCAAATCGTGTGTAGTGAAAAATAAAAATTCAATATAAAAATATAAAATTTGGTCAGTATATGATCGGACAAGTTACAAAATCGTTTAGTGGGCCTTGCAATGATTTCAATTGAGAAAGAATTAGCCATATAATATGGTATATGGAAGAAGTTGTATCTGATTTCGCAAACGCAAAAGCAAGAAAATTCAAGTTCTAATACGATGTTAACATTTATATTATGTTTTTATTAACTTTTATATTATTATTAACTTTTATATTATTATTCAACTATTTTTAAATTGTTTTTTTTTTTTTTTAATATAGGGATTTACTTGTCTATAAATATATCAACCTAATCATTTATTGACTTTATACAGTTAAATATAATGAACACATAATTAACTGTATTTTAGTAATGTTTATGTGAAAAAAATAAAAAATATTTGATATAGTATTTACATGTATAAGGGGCGGCAAAACTTAAGTTTGCCTAGTTGTGTAAAATAGCTTGAGCCGGGCCTGTTTATAACGCACATTTATACTGAGCAATACACATTTATATTGTATGCTTAACTAATAAACTGTATTGAGTGTATTTAAATTGGTGTATTTAAGCCTACCTATAACATTTTAGAGTCTGAAAAACAAATCAAAAATGTATGGTGCGAGACACTCAAAGTTTTCGCCAAATATTAAAAAAATTCATTTTTTTATAAACTTGACAATATATTTAAAGAAAATTGACCACTTACATACTAAACACGTATAGAACTTTTAAATTATTGGAAACATATCGTTTTTAAAAAGTTTTATCTTATAAAATTTTAAATATTTTACAAAAAAATTGAAAATTTAATATCACCTTACTCATATATTCAACTAACTGCATTGATAAATGTCCAAAATCGTTCTGAAAGATTTTTTTCATACATGTTTAAAATTAGAATTTTAACGAAAATTATTAATTACTTTTAAAATATTGATATTTTTCAGTAAAAACCTCATAAAACTTGAAATGAGTTCTGGTAAACATTTTCTATCAGTCATAGATTCGTTACATATATTCTCATCAACGGTTCAAGTAACATAAAATTAACTCAATAGATTATTTTTTACGCGTAGTTAAATGTGAAACTACAGCTCAACCCCTCTAAGGCAATATGTCAGGCTTATTCGATTTTTGTTGTGATTTTAATCGCGGTAATAAGATTGATATTTTTTTACAAACTTCTTCATAGCTTTAGCTATATTTACATTTTAACTGCTATCGGTTTATGGTAATCATTTTTTTTTTTTTTATGTCACTCGGAGTGTCAAAATACGGTAAAATAGAGTACATTTACGGGTATACTAAAATAGACGAGAATTTTTCTTGTTATTAATTCAAAACTTTTTTTACTCAAGCTTAGAATTCGGATGAATCGTTCATCAATTTTTTTTTCATTTTTCCGAAAATTGAACGAGTCGATCAAAAAAATATAACCTGAGTTTAGTTTAAAATTGTCTACGTATTTACACATTGTGTAACATAAACATAATCATTGTTATCCGTAGTATAACCATTAATTCTTCTTATGGTCACAACCCGAGGGTTGGTTTGCACCTAGAAGAAGGTGTTACTAGGGAAGGGTTTGTACTGTGCAGTGGTTTCCCGTTGTCTTCTGCAAACCATTAATTAAATTTACATAAATAGGCCACGGCTATGCCCGATTTGGAAACTGAAAATCGGTTGATTATAATATAATAAATACACTCGTATACATGTATTATTATCCGCGATAAGAACCACATCCTTTATAATAATAATAATAATAATAATAATGACAAATGACATAGATTAAAGCCGACTACACACCAGGCGATTGGAACGCATGTCTCTGCGCAATTCGAACATTGCGATTTTCAAACCCACAAGCGCTCGCTTACGTGTGGCACTTTCCACGCATTTCTCAAAAATAAAAAGTGCACCAATACATTGTATTTCGTAATTTACTGGTAGATTAAACCACCTCATTCCAATTTATACGTTTGACATTTCTATCGTGGTGTTATTTATTTTCTGTATTTTTTTCATTTTATAATATTATTATGTACATGTACACAACGTATAATATAGTGTGAAACGACTTAATTTATAAATAAAAACTAACCTATATTCAATATGCCTTCTTCATTTGACACTCTGACGATAAATAACTGTCAAATATTATGTGAAATATGAAATAATTCATTTGTTGGGTGGGGCAAACATATGATTAGGCTATGTAAATTGTATTTTATCGTCACTGCCAAAAGAGAATTAAATCCAAATTCGGTAAAAAAAAAACTTTTATTTTCAATACTGAATTATTATAAAACAATAGCTTAAAAATAATAAAATTCACAAAACGTTTATCCAATCAGCGGTTGTTCCTGATTATTTTTATCAAAATATTGTTTTTCTTCACGAAAAGCCCCGAATGTTTATATGTGTTTATATATGTGTATATAAATACATAATAATTTAGGTAGTTAATGAATATTCTTTTCCTCTATTCTTACGTAATAAGTCATTTGTGACTTCTACTCGTAAATGCAATTTTATAATATGGGAGATACTCGTTTGCGCACAGTACACAATTTTTTACTTGAAAACTGACAACTCGTTTGCGTACATCGAAATACGTGAAAACCCGGCTAATACAAATTTTGACCTGAAAAATGACGACTCGTTTGCGTACAGCTATTAAATTAGACTTATATTGTTACTTGTAGAGAAAATTTCGATAAGATACACGTAATCTCAAAAATGTTTGATTAACTGGTGTGCAGTTCTAAATGTGATTTTAGATAAATGTGTGCGTTATTAACGACCGCTGGATTATTATTTAGTCGAACGTGTGATGCTATCGAGACACGAGTCATTTTATTTCGTGTAGTACCATGGACAATCAAATATCAAATGTTTTTGAAACGCGCAGAGGAAAACGTTGTTTTAATATTGAAAACTATAAGTATAGTGAGTTTCGTGTTTTAAAATCAGGTGATCTGTTGTTTAGAAGTACCAATAAAAAATGTACATCAAGAGTTACAGTGAATGAATCAATTACCAAGTTAATTAATACTTCAAACACGCCCAATCACGAGGCACACACTGACCAGGTAATTTCTAGAGAATTATAAGAAGTTCTTTAAAACGTAAAGCAAATGATGATTTACATATACTTCCAAGTAAATTGATACGTCGTGATTTACAAAATATGGAGGATATTTCGTTAAATTTAACTCATACGGATATGAAGTCGATTAGGCGTTCTACCTATATATGACATAAGAAGAAAGCATTTTCCGAATTTACCGACATCGACCGAAATTGCTATCGAACAATTAAATGAAATGCAAAATAAAATTCAATACAAGGGTGAACAATTTTGTTTTATGAGTGATGACAAAAATATAATTTTGATGATGACTTTTGCTATAGTTTATGTACGCTAACGAGTCATACGTTTTGGGTCATTTATCGCAGGTATTAAAAATTCGTGTGCGCAAACGAGTTGTAAATTTGTACGCAAACGAGTCGTAAAAAAGGTCAAATGTACGCAAACGGGTAACGGCCTATAATATATTTTGTATCTGAGTCTGGAATCTTGTAAATATAATTATTAAATTATCACATTATGCATTTAAATTCAGACGTAAATTAAATTTTTTGTTTTTCTTCTGGTGGGGCGGTCGGTACCCGGGTACCCCCCCCCCCCATTAAAAGTTGAATAAGATGATAATATCTAAGACACATACGAAAAAACCGTGGACAGTTTTATTGTCTTTACTACACCTGATATAGTTTTTAATTATATTAATACTAATAATATTTTTCTCATAGGTGTTGCCAGGGGGGTGTAGGGTATGCAATAGCACCCTCTGAAAAAATTATTTTATCAATGATGCTATTTTTTTATTTTGTTTGAATATTTAACGTTCAAATTTTCAACCTTATATGTATATTAAACAAAAAAAAAGATACGTTCTATGCGTAATCATTATCAATAATATATTTTCGCTATTATAAAAAATAATATTATACTAATATTATTTTTTTATAATTATTTCTCTCTCATACCAAACATAATTTTTGTACTGCTTAAAATAGTTTATTATTACAAGTTATAACCAAGTCCAAGTGGTACTCATAAATAGGTATCAATTATAATATATTCATAATTTAATAAGGAATTTGTTTTTTTTTTCTGGCCAGCAAGAAGTGCTACTCGTATTTCACCGCCGCGGCCGTCGAGCCTCAACAAAACGAGTGTTTAGGTTTCTTTAATTTAATATTCATACGTATGACAAGAGTCATAAATTAGGTTTTATGTCTTTTACTTTTTTTTTTTATATAAATTGTAGGATGTTACCGACTTTTATTGTTTATACTGTCAATAATTAATAATTATAGATATTCAAATAACTAAGTTTTTGACCATGTCTTCACATCGATATTTGTTTTTGTATTAATTTTATTTATTCTATTTACTTTTTTTCAGTTTTACCACTAAAAATGAATAACCAAAATGAAATATATAGTACCTACCTACCTATAGAACTATAATTTTTTTCAGATAAAGAAGACGTCATGGTGGTAAGAGAAAATTGATTATTTTAATATCAATACCTATTAATTTGTATTATTATCAGTATAATTACTAATAAGTTGATTGTAAGTAGGTACCTAAAAACAGCTAAATTACAATGATTTCGATATAAAATATTATATTGAATCATTGAAAAGTAAAAATGTCGTATCTTCGATTAATATTATTATAGCCTTGCAATAGATAAATATAACCTTAAGTTAAAAAAGTGAATAATTCTCTGAATAATTTCATTGAATATTTTTTACCTAAAATATATTTCTCCTTTGCATACGAGATTCTTTGTTGAAAAATTATACATTTATATGTATTGATGTCTAATAAAAAAAAAAAAATAATAACTTAGTTATAAATAATATTTATAATTGAATAATTAAAATTTGGCAGTACATTTTTATCAACCATAATACTTTTTCAGCTATTAATTAATTATTCTTTGAAACATACATAAATGTCATGTAGTAAGTTATTGTCGTAATTTGGCAAACTTAAGGTTTCAATGAGACTTAGGTAAATTATACATGAAAACATGATTCTCATAGTGAATTATCAATGTTTTCAAAAATCGATTTACAAAGGAAAAACATCGATGTTTACCAATGTTTCCCAAAAAAAAGTTTCCACATTTAAAATAAAATTTAAAAAAATTAAAAATAGATTTTTTTTTTTTAATGGAACATCGAGGTAAAAAATCAAAATTTTCCTCGATACATTAAAAAAAACATCAATGTTTCGGACAAAAACATCGATGTTGTGAAAAAATCGATATATTTTGCCCATATCTACAGTCTGTATGCTGGAGTCTCGTGATAATAATCTTATCAACAAGTGGTCAACGACGCACAAAAGACAACAGTATATTTTCACACGAGCTGCAATGCGACGCCATTCAACTCAATAGAACGCAGCATCGAGGTCAAACGTTTCGTTCCCCCCGAAAAAAATACCAACGCTCGACTCGTGTGGCCGATTCGATTACAGAATCCGGCAGATCGTCATCTACTTTCAAGAGACCACGAAAAAACCGGACGAACCGAGGTATTTATCGAATCGACTCGTTTTTTCTTCTTTCACCGAGCGCAGGACACCGTGTCGAAATCGGTGTTTTGAACCGCCCGTTGGCAGATAATTTTTTTTCCTGCCCGCCTGTTTTGATCGATCCGATTACGATCGGGTTCGGGCACGAATTACGAATCACGTCTTTAAACGCCGCTTTCCACCGTTAATATTGTGTAATTGTGTACGAATCTCATATTATCACTAGATAGTTAACTTCGTTTTTGTTCGGTCCGTCGTCGCGTTCAAAAAGGCGATCTCAGTATTCTTTGATGCGATCGAATTCACCGGATCGGATCGTTGTGTTATCACCGAGTATATTAAGTATCAATTATCATCATGTACATTTTATATAGGCATATTTTTAATAATAAAATATTTGTAAATAGGCATATAATGTAGGTATCAGCTATACTAAATTTGTTCATATCGATTTATAACCATAATACCAATAACCAATAACTACGATAAATAAAACCAATTGAGTACCTACCTTATGTCACTATGTTTTATTGCTTTATGTAGATTACTGTTTTTACATCACATTATTTTACAAATCAAATTAACTGTTTAACTTGAACAATCATTTGAACTGCAATCAAACGCTTAGTTTATAAATGAACTAAATATGAATTACAATACAGTCTACAGAACTAAAGAAATTTAATAATTTACTTATTATTGAAATCGTTAATTAAAATTTTAATACTATTTAAGAACAATATTTGTCTCGAAAAATCTAATTAAAATATGTACTGTTACGTTTATCCACTGTAATATTTATTAGGTAGGTCTACTTAATTTTTTCAATTAATAATTTTAACTTATTAAATTCATTATTTGTTTATGTCTTCAAGGAAAATGTCTGACCCTGAAACTGATCATAGTTTTGATCGTCCACTAGATGATTCTTCTAGTAATCATTCGGCTGCATCTGAAGTATTACAACATGATGAAATTATAAGACCACAAAGCCCAGTTATTGTAAGACCACCAAGTCCAGTTAGGGGAAATTCAACTCTAGAGTATTTAGGAGTCAATGGTATTGTGAATCCTAGAATGAATTACGTAAGTAACAGTTTTATATGGATATTAGTCTTGAAAATTAAAAAATCGGTTTTGTTAAATTTTATTATTATATTTCAGAGAGCTGCATTAACAATGAATATTGCCTATGCATGTGACGAGTCTTCTAATAGTTCAGAAGACACTTTATTAGTACCAGTTCCACCGCAAACTAGCAGAATGGTCACAAATACTCGTTCACCTGAGTATTGGAGTATTCCTAAACACTTATTTAATAGGTTGCAGAATTATTATAGTTGATTAAGTTTTTGTAGAATCAACAAAATAATTGAGATGTATTTTAGAGAGATTGGAAACTACTGTAACAACGCCAAGTGGAGTAAAACCATTTATGGATCAGAAGTTATTGTAAAAAAATTTGCATTAAGTAAACGATTGAGAGGACATTATGGAAGTGTAAATACACTTAATTTTAGTAAAAATGGTTCTATTTTAGTCAGTGGTTCAGTTGACAATAAAATATGCTTATGGGATTGGACTCGAGGAAACCTTGAATACAGAATCTCTGGTTTACACTCTCGTGGTATTTTGCAGGTAATTTTATTTTGTATTTTATTGACTGAGCTAAAGAGCTTACACAAAGCTGAATACCTATTATGAATTGGATAATACTTTAACATTTATACTTAATAGTATGAACATTTTTTCATTTTTCATGATTGACAAAAAAATATATTAATTTTTGCAATTTTTTGGAATAAGGTATTCCTTTTTGTAACCATAATTTCTACATTCTGTCTATACGTACAGAATAACTTAAAAAATATACAAATATGACATGAAACAGTTTTTTGTGTGAGAACTCCCCATTGGTAATTAAGAATAATTACTTGATCAAAGTACTCAATAACAAAACTTTAATTTCGAGTCAACTAATTTGTAGCTTCATAATTTAATATGAAATATAATATCACATCATTACATAAATTATAGTAAGGATTAAAATCATATCAATAACTAAATATGTATTCTTACTATAGTAGTAATTATTATTAAAAAATCAGTTTTTATAAAAATTTTACCTACTATACAGTGACTATATCGACACTTTGACAGTCAAGACATATGAGTAGGTACCTAAATAATATTGAATACTTCTAGGCTCTTAGTATCTAATCTTATTAAACTGTTATTATAGTAGTAATGAAGTTAATAATTATAGACTTAAATCAAAAAATTTGATGTCTTAAATTTCTTACACACAAATATTATGTACTGAAATAAGTTAATACTCTTGAGTGACACTACGCTTAAATTAAGCTATTTTTTTATTTGATAATTTATTAAATCAATATAGTATGATAACCCCACAATCTATATTGTAGTTGTATTGGTGTATTTAATTGTTTATTAATTATTGTTTTTTAGACTAAATTTCTCTTAGACAAAAGTGCCATTAATATTGTATCCTGTTCGTGTGATGGAAAAGTAGTACTGTGTACTTTGTCTAATGCCGATACATTGTTTAGTAGAGTACTGGCATGCCATCATAGAAGTTGTGGAAAATTTGCTTTACATAATGATCTGCCACATATAATTCTCAGTTGTGGACATGATGGAATCGTTAAAAACATTGATATTCGTGAATCATCAACGATGAATCCTTATCAGACAAATTCAGAGTATGAAATATTTATTATTTTTGCATAGTATCATATTATAAAATTGAAATTTATTTAAATTAAATATAAAGTTACATTATAAGAACTTACTAAATTCTGTATACTTTTAGTATACATACCTTTTTGTTTGGATTTTTTTTAAATTATAACTTAACGTCACATCTACATGTGTTATTCCAGTCTTATTTATTAGAATATTATCAGTTTACATACATGTCAGGTTTTTGAGATATTTTAACTTTAAAGTGACTCGTGACCTTTTTTTAACTGAATGCTCTAAGCATATTTGTATGTTGGTAAGATAGAGGTAACACATAAGATGTGACATCTTATTATATCACGTTAATTATTATATATTATACTGCTGCACGTTTTTACTATTTGCATTATGTATTTTTCAACATTAATTATAATATTTATTGATTCTCTTTGCTGATTAACATATTTGATAATTTTTAATATGTTTACTAGTATACTGCATGTTAAACACCCAGATGGTAGAACTTTGCGTTTGTATGGAATCGACATTAATCCTATGAACCCAAATGAGTTCATAGTAAATGGTGATGATAAATACATTAGAATGTATGATAAAAGAAATTTATCATCAATGCCTATTAAAACAATTGGTTATGTCCCTATGATTAAAAGAGTAAGTCAATTTATTGTAAAAAAAAGTCAAAAGTGTACCAAACTGTTAAATGGTCATTAATTATTATTTTTACAGGTACAGAATGATAATTATTATGAAGATGACGATAATCACTCAGATCCAAGATTACGTCAATTAAATCATGTTTCATCAGCTATATATAATCATTGTGGAACTGAAATTTTGGCTTCTTATTTTCATGATGATATTTATTTATTTGATGTTAATGGCCCACCCAATAATTATTTACATATTTATCATAGTGTTCTAAATAAAAATGCAGGTATTTAACATCATTATTAACTATACATATATTACTTCATAGGTATATGAATCATTAATATATAATTTTACAATTTTTTAGATAAAGTTATTAATTTTTATGGACATGATAGTAATTATGTGGCATCTGGGTCAAGATATGGATGTATGTTCATGTGGAATAAAACATCCGAAGCTCTTGTCCTAGCAAAACATGCAGATGAAAATGGAGTAGTAAGTTAAATTGCCACTCTAGACATTTTATCATCACTAAATAATTTTTTTTTCATTAGGTTAATGCAATAGAAACTCATCCACGCATACCTGTCCTTGCCACTTGTGGAAAAAATGAAACTATTAAAATTTGGGAACCTTTAAATCAATGTGAAGAACCAAACTTACCAAACATGCCTTCATTTGATTCTGTAAGTTTATATATAAACCATTTATTACTAATGAATATTTTTAAATTAAAAACTGAATATATTTACAACATTTTTTGAGTTTAAAGAAGGTAAAATACAAATATTAAATAATATACATTATCATTAACACAAAGTTTGAATGTTATTAAATATTATATAAGTAAAAAGTTACATTTATTAACACATTCACTTCTGTAACTATATTTTTAGTCTGACCTCATGTGTAATATTGTAGAGTGCTGTACTTAGGTACTTGTTTTGTATAACAATTACATCAAAAATATGTGAAACAAACCCTGCTCAATGAAAGTGTTTATTCATATATAAAAATATAGACAAATAAAGATATCAAAGCAGTGCCCCACTAGCCAACAATTTTAAATCTTAATTAAAAAATACTATATTTTTATAAAAATAAATTACAAATTATAAATGGTCTTCCTTGTCACAATGAGCCTGTTTTTTTTTTATTTCAAAAAAAAATATTATCTTATTGGTTTAAGACATGTAGGTATATTACTTAAATTTTTAATAATACATTTGGTTTTATTTCATTGTTTATTATTGAAAATATTATTAAAATGTATTGCAATATAATTTTTTTTTTAAATAATAAAAATTAGTTACTGACATTTTACTTTGTAAATTAATATAATGTCATAAAAAAATATTGATTCTTTGCTTTTATGTTTGGATAAACTTTTTCTATTACTTGAACACATATTAAAAAAAAAAGTCTCAGTTAATGAATTTATCAACAATTGCATTGCTTGGTACTATTTTATATTAAACCTTATGTTACTTACTTTCATTTTAATATAGGTTTATATATTTATAGCCTATTGGGACTCAGTATACAATAATTAGTTTGATATTTAATAAATGTATGTGTATTTTTTGTTGTTTTTCAGGATCAAGAATTATTTAAATTTTCTCAACCAATGCGTACTTTTTTTTAAACAGGTATTCTATGATTATTCATACATTTTTGTAATATTTCTTTTTCTTTTTTGGCTATCAAATGGGAACATATATTTGTTTGCTAACTTGACGCGATGGTATTCTTTTCAATGCAAGTGTGGACATAAAATCATACAAAACAATTCCTAAAAACTTAAAATCATTCTTAAATATTCAATTTGACATCAATTAACATTTTTGAATTACTGTACATTATTCAAAAATATTTGTATGTTTTGGAGCAAATATAATTTATGTTCCCATTATTGATTTTGTACGACACACAGCGTTTTTCAATCATACTAATACATTTATTTTGTAAATAAAAAATGTTCTCTAGTTCAGTGGTGTATTTACAAGGGATGGTCCATGTTTAGGGATACCTCAAAGAATGAATCTACTATCAGGTAGTCAATTCTATAGCAGAACTAAGAGAGAGTCTTCTGTTAGTATCTATTGAATAGAGGAGAATTATATCAAGAGGAGTACCCTCAACCTGGGTGAATTGGAACTGAACGGGTGACTTGAGCAATAATTTTATTTTTGATAACGTTTAATATCAAGCCAAATAAGAGAACTAAATTGTTGACTCCTATTTTTCTATTGTGTGAATTTGTTGCTTAGTAGGCTTTAAATTCGATTCATGCGAGTATGAATGAAAACCTAAAAAATTTTTGTGCAACGTTCTGCAATTTTGGGCATATTTTCATTTTGATTGTAATTTTGGTAATTTATCTCATTTATAGTACAATTTCATATACTAGCTTGTCAATAATTATTGTGAATAACATACTTTAATTTTTGTCTTAATGGTAAGGGATATTATGTCGTTCTAAGTCACTCAAAACCTTGGGTGACTTGGAACAAACACTTTTTATTTTTTTGATCACATTTTTTTAAAAAATTTTTTATTTTTTTTTCCTCAACTTATTCTTTGGAAGTGTGCAATACTGTGTAATTTTTTACTGATTGTCATTATCAATAATCACTTTTTTAGAGTAGTAACTAGCTCGTAATCGTTCCAAGTCATCTTAATTGATGGTAACTGAGAGGCAAGTACATGAGAAAATATGTACTTATTTATGTAAAATGGAGAACATTTCAAGAATTTACTTCCCAAAACAAGCTTCTTATGCTCTGAGTTGGGATTTGACCCCTCCTACTATAAATTCCTAAATATACCACTGCTCTAGTTTATTCATTAGATTAGTTATTTAAAAAATAGTTGATAGTTTTTTGGAGCATAATGAAAAACAATTAAAAATAATTTTTAATAATAATTATGTACTTATAATTTATATACTTACTATAATTAATCTATATTCACTATTTTATAATGATACTTAAATGTGTAAATTTTAATTGGAAGTACTCATTCACATCTTTGTTCAAGAGTATGTAATACGAGGTGTGTTTAATAAATACCCAGACTAAAATGAGTACAGAAAAACATTTTATGTTATCACCTATGTCGGGTATCCATTGAAGATGACCATCGTCCATGGTTTTTGCTCCACGATCATGCACTAGTGCATTCAACACTTTCCATTTGTGCATTTTTGGCATCTAAAAATATACCAATGGTACCTCACCCACCATATTTACCTGACTTAGCTCCCGGTGATTTTTGTTATTGACTAGTCTAAAAGTATCCTTAAAGGCCATAGATTCGAATATGTTAACGAAACTATTCATAACACGACACTAGAGCTAAAGGCTATAAATATGATGGCAATTCAAAGGCGTTTCAAAAAGTGGTAAGACATTGTATAATTTAACCGTTTTTATAGTTTGTAAGTTTGAAATATAATTTTTAATACATAATGTTTGGGTATTTATTGAACACACCTTGTATGAATTAAGTTATTTGGTTTATGTATAATTATGTTTACTCATGTTAACACAACGTCATATACCATACATTTTTTTTTTTGTGCAGATACCAAGATTTATGTCTTTTTAATTGTATTGATGATTTCTTAAATCTTGAACTTATTTTCTTATAATTATAATTGTATGTATTAAATGCATTATTGGTTGTGTTAGTAATAAAACACTATAATTGTACATGAATATTGTGTTGCCTGTTGTATTTATTAATATTAACATTTTTACTTGTGAAACATTTATTTCACTTTAAATAGTTTGTTGTATTTCAATTATTGAGCTTAAAAGATTACAAGTTAGTATGTATGTATGAATTTGATAAAAATATTTGCAATTATCATGCAAAAAAGTATCATATTACTAATACTTAAGTATGGAAGCAAGGAATTAATAATACTAAAATGGTTATGAAATATATATGTATACATTTAGCAGATACCAATCATTTTTTAATTTACTTTAGAGATTAAATTGAAAAAATAACTTAATGTTTATTCTTAATATAGTAAATTCTGTTTTAATAATGCCTACAATAAATAAAATAAAATTTACCTAAACAGAGATAAAATTTATTAATTAGATACCATGGATAAGTTAATTTAATTTTCTTGGAGTCACTTCTTTTCATACGTAGAACATCAGCTATGAGTCCATGAAAAATGTGTTATTTTTTTTATATAAATTTAGTATATATTCAACAAGTGGCGTAGCCAGAGGGGTTATTAAAGTTCACTTCCCCCTGAGTCTTTGAATAGCATATACAATTTAGGAATAACATGTTTTTCTATACTGAAAAAATTTCAAACTTGTTCACCCACTGGTTGTTTTAGTTTCTGAAAACATGTCTTTTTTGTGGAATATAATTACCAACTTGTTTTTAATCAAACGACAATATAAAAATAAAGAGAAATTGGTTCATTAGACAAATTAATATAAAAGTAGTAGGTATACCTATAACTGTATAAGTGAAACAAAGTCATTAATATCTTGAATGATTTTTTAAACATTCTCATCCCACTTTTGACGCCATGTTATGCATATATTTGAATTTTTTTTTCATTAAAATATGAAAGAATAAATTAAAGAACTACGTTTTTTTGAAAAAATATTATTTTTTATCTAAGTGATTTTAGATTCTGAGTGAAGCGAATGATTTTATGGTTTTACAATGATGTTTATTTTTTTTTTCTGGAGATTCTTTGCTTACCTTAACTTTTTCCAAAAGTTTCATCCAGCATCTCTATGGATAAGAAATTTGATGTAGATGGTACTTTGAGTGTTTATTATGCTCTCATCTCAATAATTATTAGGCGAGCGGAAAAACAGCCTAAAATTGACCGAAAATGGTGAAATTCGACGTAAATGACATTTTCATTAAGTTTAATTTAGTAATTTCATCATTACACCAAAAGTAATGTTTCTAGAAACTTGAAATTTTCACCATATATTATTGACGTATTAAGGGGCCCACACACGATCAATTTAATTGTGCATTTTATCTGTGCAATTAACTGAGTAAAAATTGTACCGTTATCTGAACTGAAGGTGTGTAGGGTACATCAGTTTTTACTTCAGTTATATTCACAGTTCTCTCCGTTTTTTCGTGTGGTGTAGTCACGGTTTACTGTATGTGTTTGTATACGACAATGAGTGACCGTAAAAAAAGAGCAGCAGCGTGTTGTATATGAAAAGCGTGTTGTCAATGAAGTTCAAAAGTTGTTCTTTCTTTTTCGCCATGATGGTGATAAAAGAATAATTAAAGTAAATAAATAATAGAAAATAGCTAAAATAGCACGAGCGTGGCTAGAAACGACTATAGAAGACTGTGCAAACTGTTCGATTAACTGATTAAACTGCGCCGTTAATCGGCGCAAAGTAGACTATCACGCGCAGGCCATAAGCCTGCGTAAAAATCCGCCAGAACTGCACAGTTTCCTCAGTTTATCGTTCAGACATGACGTCACACGTGATAAACTGCACAGTTAAACTGATCGTGTGTGGGCCCCTTTACTACATACTTAAAAATAGTTTCAAAAAAATTTGATAACTTTTGGGTAAAAATAGAACTTTGAAAATACCTAGTTATTTAAAAGATTATCCCTAATAAAGTTTTAAATAATTAACAAAAATTTTTAAAAATTTAACATAACTTTACTCATACACTTCTCTAACGATTCTGAAAAAATTTCAAAAGTCGTGACTCCAGATTTTTTTTTATAAGCTTTTAAGTAAATTATGATACGATTTTTAGGTAATAAACTGTTTAACGTCAATTTTCAAATTCAACAATATTTATTTAATAAAATTGGTCGATCCAAACAAAGGAAACATTGAATACAGATAGACTAAGATGTTTAAAATATTTTTGTGAAAACATTGACTTTTTTGTTAAACATGATAACATAAGATAATTAAAAAAAAAAATTTCCGAAAAATTAGTCGAAAATTAATGAAGCATATGAACCGTATATTTTTAATATATTTTGATGAAAACTTCTGAAAACTTAGTCTTTACTAACAATACTTAAGAGATTTCAAAAATTATTGCAAAGGATTTTATTTTGTAAGTGTTTAAGTTAATTATTTTACGATTATTTCGTAATAAACAGTTTTTACGTCTTTTTTCCACTTTAAATATTTATTTAAAGAAATTGTTCCATCCAGACGGTATATTTTAATTCTGAAGCTTTGCTCAGAATCATTAGAATTGACCTATCATTTCTTTAAAATTCAATACACCCATCTTAATAGTGAGGCTATTATTGTATATATATACTCGCATAATTATTGGCTAAATTTGGATCAGCCTCACTATTGACACAATTTTGAAAATAATTGATCAAAATGTAAATAATGAAAATAAATAAATAATTGTACATATTTTTTGACCTTTACTATTTTAAAACCATTGATAAATTATGAAAACGTGTATTTGTTGATGATCAAATGTTACTCGAATCAAAATAATAATCAATTGAAATGTCAATGAATTATAATTCTTCAAGAGTTTTCCTACACTTAGAACGACTACTTTTTATCGTTTAATATTCCTACTTCAAATTGACATGAAAATGATAATCGCAATTTGAATGCAAACTGTAATTTGGCCATGTAAAATAAACACTTGAATATTTATATCGAATAACTTTCAAATAAAAATGTATTTCTCATATACCTACCTAAATATTTTTTTTCGTTTAAACGACGACAGTAAGGAAGAAATCCTTTAATTTTTCAAGATATCAAGACGCATATGAAATAAAATACAGGACTAGGTGCATTTTGTATGATTCATTTGAAATCTATTATCGGTGGTTTATCTAAGGCAGCGGTTCCCAAACTGTGCTCCGCGGAGCCCTTGGGGCTCCGCAATGATTTCCCAAGGGCTCCGTTTATTAGTGCGCTAAAAATTAATATTTTGAAATTTTTTAAATTATTTAAAACGAATATATGTATATTCCATAAAAATCTCGTCAACACTCAAGTTCACCAATATATTACGTAAAATCCCGATAAGATAACTGTGTACAATTATTAAATTTTATAGAATTAAGATAAAGGTATACGTTTCCCTGGCACCACAACTTTTAATTTTCTCAATTTTTTCACCTCCATCAATTGTACCAAAATTTGTACCAATTTGTACCACCAAAATCAAAATTTGTACCCAAATTTTTCATCGTGAAAAACTAATTTTCCTACGGGTGCCGGAAAAGTGCAATTGTGGGAAAATCGGGTGCTGGGGTGACGTTTCCCTGGCACCCGTAGGAAAAATTAGTTTTTCACGATCAAAAATTTGGGTAAAAATTTTGATTTTGGTGGTACAAATTGGTACAAATTTTGGTACAATTAATGGAGGTAAAAAAATTGAGAAAATTATTATTTGTGGTGCCAGGGAAACGTACCTTTGAGATAATACTAGAAACTAGATTCTCAATTACTTAATTATTTTATCAGTTTATCGCGCGTTATTGACGAACGACGGACCCATGATTATTTTGTTGTGCGTATTTATGAACAACGGACGTGTATTTTTTTTTTGATTCAATTTTTTCATTTGTCGTTATTTTACTTAGCGTATTTACGAACGACGCAGTGTATTTCTACTAAATGGAACGGTGGTTCAAAACGGGCTCCATAAGACCTGGAAATCGTCAGCCAACCACTGTTGATCAATCAAAGGAAAATAACAATAGTTGTAACAAAAATAATTCTTCAGAACCACATTCGGAAGATGACGTATGTGGTTCTGCTTTAGAGTCTACGACATCTTTTAAAACTATTGTTTCCTTTATTGTATGTATGTATACAGTTCGTGTTAATTATGCTTCATAGAACACAGGCAAATGCAAATTAACGTTAAATATTTCTTGGGGCTCCACGAGAAACTTCTTCTTAAAATAAGGCTCCGAGGCTAAAAAAGTTTGGGAACCACTGATCTAAGGAAATGTTCGAGGTAACGTTACGAAAGTAATAAACCTTTAATGTATCTCGGTCTTGTCGGATACATTTATGAAAAAACCATTATGGAAATCAATCAAATAATTTTGGAGATAAATGCTATCAAATGTCAAACTAAATATCGTTTGTGTGTGTGTGTGTGTGTGTGTGTGTTTGTATTAATGTTAATGGTTATAAATTATAATAATTGTATGTTATCAATTTATTATAAATGAGGGATCCAAATATTATAAGACTGTTTTAACTGATGTAGTATAATGAATTTCAAAAATAATTTATACATATTTTATATTAGAATATAATAGTATTTATAACATCAATTTATCATTTCCGATTGTTTGAATTCCGAATGAATTGGTGAATGCCATGGGTTTATGACGATATCGGATGTGATTTGGTAGTTTTTGTACGTTGTCGCGTTTTCGAGAAGGTATTAAAATGAGTTATTTAAAAGTTTCTGTCAGTTTTTTTACACAATAACAAAAGAATTAAGTTTCATTCACATTTCTGCAAGACAATGTATATTTTTCCATGGACGCAAATTAATTTTTTGTTCATCCCCGAAAAACAAATCAATTACCACCTCTTAAATGTCTTAATTAACACATGCCCTCTGTCTATCATATAAAACACGTACTCCTTTGAGGTTGTGGGACATTTGCGGTCGGCACCTTTTTCGTGGCATTTGCGGTCAATTTATTTCTATTTACCTAACTATAAAATTTAAGGTGTTATATAGTATATATATATTATATACTTAATTTATATTTTTATTAAATATTAGTCAATCACATTACACAATAAACATATAGTACTTTACATTGATGAGTGGTAACACTTAAAACTTTATTACCTGTTGTTTTCAATCTGCCTTTGCATTTTTCTTCTTTTTTCTCGTTTGAACATACCCAGGTTATTATATTAACATTTGTTCGATACATTCTGTATTGGTTATCGTCGTTTAAAATTAAAGAATTGCCTTTAGTTGTCTCTAACACTTCAAAAGAATTATTCATTTTTAATTTAAATTTAAACACTAAAACACTGTACTGACGAATCGAACCAAAGCGTATACAATACTAAAGAGTGAAGACTGAGTAAATGTTATCGATAATGTTGTCAAATAATAATAAAATGTATCAAAGGTTGTCGTCTTATCAATAATGACATTGAGTATAAACACTATAAACCAAATAGCTACAAATCGGTATTTCTAATAAAAATATTAATAAAATGTTAGGTATCTAAATAACATCTATTTAGTAGGTATATATTATAATAATTATAATAAGCTATTAAAAAACAAAAAATTATATGTTTATTGTCTAATGTGAGTGATAAATATTTAGGTAATATAAATATAAATTAAGTATATAATATATATGTTACGGGCAAAGTGGAAAATTCGGGCAATGTATACAATGTCCGGGCATTGTACACATTGCCCGATGCATATTGGGCAATGTGAATTGTAAAGTATTTATACATTTATAGTATTAATTTTTATGTACAATTTATTTATAAAAATTGTGAAATAAGTTAATAATCATTAAATGCACTATATATCCGTACAGTTTTACTTTAGTTGTATACTGTCACTCAGTGTATATTGTGCTTAAACATTTATTTTAATGTATAATAGTATAAACAAATTATACATTTAAAAAATTGTGAAGTACATTTATTCTAATAATTACATAATTAATAATCATTAAATTGTTAGTTTTTTAAATATATATTTTTTTTATTACAACCTGCAGTTACTGGAACAATTAATTTGTTTTTTTTTTTTAATTTAATTTGCTTTTATTGAAACATTATAGCAATACAATTATAAATTAATTTGTTAATTTCAGATATTTTTATTACATCATACTTCTTTAGGAGTTTATAATCATTTGGCTTCAATTTTTGGGAACTATTCTTTATATTAATTATATGTTTAATTAATTAGTCGTATTTTAATTTAGTTAAATACACATTATTCAGATTTTTTTCTTTTAACACAATATTCAATTTTGTATTAAAATGTTCCATTTTAAATAAAATGTAGAAAATAAATAAATAAATGTTTGGTTAAGCACACTGTCTGACAAAAAATAAATGTTTAAGCACAATATACACTGAGTGACAGTATACAACTAAAGTAAAACTGTACGGATATACGTATAGTGCATTTAATGATTATTAACTTATTTCACAATTTTTATAAATAAATTGTAAATAAAAATTAATACTATAAATGTATAAATACTTTACAATTCACATTGCCCAATATGAATCGGGCAATGTGTACAATGCCCGGGCATTATATACACTGCCCGAATTTTCAAATTTGCCCGTAACATATATACTATACAGCACCTTAAATTGTATAGTTAGGTAAATAGAAATAAATTGGCCGCAAATGCCACGAAAAAGGTGCTGACCGCAAATGTCCCGACCGCATCTGTGCCGACACCCTCCTTTGAGACACTCGATAGACAATTAATGGTCCGGTGTCTAAACCTCAAACCAAATGTACTGTTGGTATGAAAAATATTGATATGTTACGAATGTCCGTTTTTTTTAACCAAATATTGCATATAATCTGCAATGTACATTGTACATTGCAGATTTATTTTAATTTTGTATAATATTTATATCATTTTGACCGAATTTCACTTTCAGTATATACAATTATTGTTGTCCCTGATAAATTTTATAAAAAAATCACATATTTTTGTAGAATTAATCATAAAAAAATCAATATTATATAGCCAACATCAGTACCTACTTAAAATTCTTGTACTTTAAAATATTTAAAAAGTTAATAACCTAAAACCCTTGAAGTTATTATAAAATGGAGTTATATCAATATTTCATAAATAAATCTTAGAAGTTAAAAGTAAGTATCAAATAGTTTATAATGTGAGTATTAAAATACATACTATGAAAAATAAGCCAACGTTTAAAAATATAAGATACACTTATAGATTTTTTTTTAGGGTTGAGATACAACAATAGATAGGTACCTACTTAAAACAAAAATTATTAACTAGGTAATACAAAATTAATACTTGTTGATTATAATTTTATTAGCTCATTGACTTATCATGTTTATCAACTTAATAGCATAAATTGATTTTAGTAACTATTTGAAAAAAAAAAAATTGAAACTTTAAGAACTTCATACAATATTCTCAAAATAATTCAACGTTGATGTAACAAGATGCCTATACAGCAGAAACAGACAATAGACAAAAATATAACTCGAGTTCTGTAACTAACAACACGAAAATAATAAAAATGAATTTAAGATTACGTTGATTTAAGATTATAATATCTCAGTTTGATTTTGTTAACTCTGAGCATTTCAAATATTTCTTAACAATTAAATTTGTAAATAAAATAAGAATTTCATAAAAAAAAAAAACATCTAATATTTAAACGGTAACGTATAATATTAAACCGTTTTTCAAAAAATATATTTAATAATTTTTGAACTGTTAATTTGTATTTACATTGATCTTTTTGTATGGTTCATAGTCAGAAGTGAGTGCGGTATGTTTTTTTATTTTAACGCGTGTTTTACATATTTACTTAACATAAAATCATGTTGGTGACGCCCTTTTAATTTTTTAATATGTGTATTTATACAAATATACATAAATATTCATAATTAAATATGGAAACAACAGCATATTTGTTTATATAATGACTTTTCTGTGGAATCGGCTAATATCAATGTATTAGTTAGATTATTAATTTTACAAATGTTATATGTGTGTACACAGGTGCCCGAGCTGGTCTCACAAATATTTACACAGTATAAAATAATCAATCTAAGATAATTCATAGTTTTGAGTTTGTTTAAAGACACAATTGTCAATTTATAATATTAATAGTAGGGAATCCATAATATTTATTTATAATAAATTATATTTATATATTTATATATTTATATATATATATATATATATATATATATATATATATATATATATATATATATATATATATATATAAAAAAGAATAATTCTTTCACCATTTTTAATCTATATGATATTATTTAAGTTTTTCATATTGAATTTATTAACTATAACATATCACTATGAAAGATAATATTTTTTTACTGTCGGATTAATAGTTTAATAGACATAAGCGTTTGAAGTTTAAAGTGACGGAAAAGAGACGCAGAGACACCTTGTGAAAATGTTCAGCCATTATCGTTGTCCTCAATTTTGAATGCTTGTATAGCTTTTTTAATTTTTCCTGACAATGCGATTGGATTTTTGTCTTTTTTTTATTTTTGTTATTTGGTGAAACTTGGTACTTTTTAAGTTATGAACCTGAAAGTTAAACGTTATTTTACCAAAATATATCGTATGCGAGTTTTAGGTAACTATACGTCCGAGAATGCCATTTAGATACTATTACTTGTATTATTAAAATTTAACTTACTGGAATCGAGATTCTTCACATTTTTTAATTGTGCGTAGTTTATTAAATATTATGAAGTATTTAGTTTTTACAAGTGTCACTTGTTGAATATTCTTTTTTTTACGTTTTAGTATTTTTCGACAGATATTTTTTGTCACTAATTTAACAAATAATTCAATAACGCACATCTCAAATACAATACATTTTATTAATAATAATTAGATACCATTATCAGGCAATTATTATAAATATATCTTTCATGTTTTCAATCAAAAAGATTGGGTGACATACTGAACCGGAATGGATTGAGAAATATGGTGAAACGCCTTAATGGTCTGTTAACTGTTAAGCAAAAAAAAAATCTATATCTTTCAAGTTCTTATTAGTTTTTTATTATGTTTTTTAGCTGAAAGTTTTCCGGTTATATTGTTAGCCAAAAATATTCAATTGTTTTCGCACTTTAATAAAAAATAAACAAAATGCTAACTTAATATATATATATATATATATATATATTAAGTTAGCATTTTGTTTCAGTGGTTATTTAAATTTGCTTGAGGTAAAAATAAGTTACAAAAAGTGGATACTTTGTTTTTTTTTTTTTTATGTGTGTTATTAAATCAAATTATGTAAATAATTTGATACAGTATACGGTAGCCGGTAGGAACACTACAAGTTTATAACTCTCAAATCACATCATTGTATGATGTCACAACATTTTTTAACATTTTATACATTTGCATTACCTACGTATGGACTATTGGACTACGGTGTAAAGTAATGATTATATTAATATCGAGGTAATTATCTGCAATGTATTTTCCAAAGCTGGGCAGTAACTAGTTCAAACTCTAAACTTGTTTGAACTTTAAAATAATAAGTTATTTTCAATGTAAAATTTTTAGCATAAAATTTGTCCATTTTTTCTTGAAACTTTTTTGATTTATGTAGCAATATGCCATTGATGTATGGTGAAGATTGTTTCTTGCAACATCACTTACACAGTTATAACTAAATAACCTATGGCGTATTTACGGGGAGTGTCTTAGGGGTTAAGGCCCCCCTAATATATTTTTTACAGTACTTTCTTTGATTGAAGTAACATGATATGATGTTGACAAATGATAAAATATTTTAATAGGTAATGCTTTGAAAACATATGAATGAATATATATATATATATATATAACTATTTAATCTGATTCTAGGAATAGACGTTAATCATCAATTATAACATGAAATTTTAATTTGCAGTAAAAAGTCAACCATTTAATCAAAACCTCGCGTTTTATCGCTCAAAATAGAAATGTATTTATAATTATATTCACACTGGTAAAAACAAGCGTTTGACAGCTCCCGAACGCATCTATCGGTGGTTTATTGTGGGCGTTCGGACGCCGACAACTGCTAATATTAAATAATATATTGTATATTAATTATCACTACGTGTTATACGATTATGGCCTTATATTTTCATCAAACATAACAGATGACATTAATAATAATTATCGGTAGCAGAGATATAATAGTGTTCATTTTAGTTTTAGCCTTTGTGTAATGAGTCACGTTTTACTACTGTTGAGGAGGCCTCAAATTATTATGTCAGTACTTAAAACTTAATGGTAATTCATTTTTCTAGGACTCTTTATGAACCATAATATACTAACCAAGTTATTAAAACCTAATGGAATATAATAAAACTATAGACGAATACCTGTTACCACTCACAAATGAAACATTATTTTGATATTTTCACTGCTCTAATATAACAGTTGATTATAAATTTATAAAGTATAACAATTTTCAACAAATGTGTAAACTTACAAATATTTTAAGTGATTATTGTGGGGAAATAAACTTACTATATGAGTTCGTGTTTAAACTATGATACTATTTTTAGAGGAAAAAGTATAATTGACATCCCTCCCACAAAAAAAATAAAATAAAATAAAACCCAAAATACGCCACTGTAAATAACTAATATATATTAAGTGAATGAATTGTTTTCGGAAAATTTTACTGTTTTTACTCAGTTTTTCCTCGCACTTGGTAACTATTGAGGGAAGAAAAAAAAAACCTCAAGTACCATATTTTTATGCAATTTCTAATATATAAAGTTATACAATAATACACTAGTATCACATTACATAAATCTTAGATACAAGACGAAATTGCAAACCTAAATAGTGTGATTCGACAGTAAGTAACAGTAAGTAGAGTTGTTCTAACTTACCCGTGTATGAAGAAGTATAACTAGTTTATCTAATTAAAAAGAAATTTCTAAAATTTTACTGTTTCAGTTCAATGTTCAATGTTCATTTTAAATCAAAGCCACAGCCATGGGGGTTCATGGTTCAATTCCCTTACTTGAAATGTATTTTTAGATTCTGAGTGAAGCGAAGGATCTTATGGTTTTACAATGATGTTTTTTTATTTTTTTTTTTTCTCTAAACACTTTTTCGTATAGAAATCCTTGTCCAAAAGTTTCGCCCAGCAACTTTTTAGACTCAAAATTGAACTGAGATGGTACTTTAGAGAGGTCATTTTTCCAAAATCTCCATAGTTTTTCCAGTAATCAAGAATAACGATCGAAAAACTGAGTAAAAACGGTAAAATCGGTAAAAATCCGCCGTAAACGAGATTTTCACTGTCCAGATTTTAGATATTTAGTCATAAATCGAAAAGTATTGAAGCTAGAAACTTGAAAATTTTATCCAATATCAAATACATACTTTTTTATATCGGACAACATTTTCAGAAGAATTATAGCACTTTTGACTTAAATATAGAACTTTTAATTTACCAAATTGTTTGAAAGTTTTTATGTAATATAATTTTAAATATTTAACAAAAAGTTCTGAAAATTTAATATGACCTTACTCATATACCTACCTAATTATCCAAACAAAAGTTCAAAAATCGTTAGTCAGGATTTTTTTTTATACACACTTTAATAAATTATTATACGATTTTTTACGATATTGTCTGATTTCTTTTAAGTTTATTTCTAATGAGTTATAATTGTTATAACAATTGAAGTTTAAATGAGTTATATCTAATTGAATATTTTATGAGGGTTTAATTACAAAAAAACTCACCAAAAATTATACAAATAACTGTAAAATACGTAAACAGTATTTAAATAATAATATTTTATATTACACTGAAGCATTGCTCAGAATCGTTTTATACTAAAGAAATGAGTCATCATTTCTTTAAAACTTAATACATTCATCACCAATATCTTGTCCGAGGACCGAAGGGACGAAGGACGAACTTGTACCACCATCATCTCACTTACCAGCTTTATTATTTTTTTTTATTGATGATGTTCATAAGATTGGAATTGTGTTCTAATGGAGATTCTGGTAGAAAATTATAAAATGATACAATAACTTGACATTGAAAAACATGTGGTTTTTAAGTTTTTTCGTCAGAAAAACTTAAAAATGACCTAAAATGCAATGTCTGTTTTGCGATTTGGTTTTATAAGTGTACCCAGTTGGTTGTGTACTCCTTGATCATTATGCTGTATCTGCCAGATTTAAGATTGTTCTCGTAGAAAATGCCACTGTGTAGCTTATAGGAGCGATTGTGAATTTTCAGTACAGACGTTGGCTAAGCCTTTATTTGTAATTTCAGTATTTATAATCCTTGGGTTGCAATTATAGGAGTTTTCTAATTGTAATTGGATAATCAAACTTTTGTTAGTAATTTTTGGATCAACCTAAACATCTATTGTATCCTAGTTACAACTTAAATATCTAGTCCAGGTTTTTTTAGTTGAACCCACGAAATCCATACGTGTTTTTAACTCATACGTTATTTTCAAATCATATTTTATGAGCACTCGCAAAATATTTGATTGAAATTCTTGGACTTTTTTACAGGAACATACAGTGCAAGTTTTAATATAAACACCCTTGAACTAAACGATATCATTAATTAGATTACTTTTATTCAAAATTGATTGTAAGAAGTTGGGTATTGCTATGTTATTATTTGTTGAAAACGTATATTCGTGTCCGGCGAAAAGCATAAATTCTCGTGAATCTCGCATTCTGTTTGCCCAGTAATTATTGATCATCACGTTCAAGAGGTTTTGAAAAAACATCATGTGATCAACGTGAAGAGCCATATCAGAACTTATCAGTATCTCGCGAACGAGTATCTCCTTCTAGAAAATTATATTCATTATTTGATTTTAAATACTCGATTTTATTTTCTTAGGCTATAATTGTGAGAACTAATGAAAGTTCTCTTGTTATTGCGTCGAAAACACTCTCCTAAATAGCTCACAAATTGTCAAAATAATATATACATATATTTATATATAAGTTAATATATTTAATAATAATATATAGTTTATATTGTATAATAAAAGTAAATATTATTAATTTATATTATAAACGATTGAATCGTCATTTAATCAATACTATTTAAATATATGAATGGTTATTTGTGTTTAATAACGCTGTATTATAAATAATTAACCTATAACATTCACTTTTGAAAAACAATGACTTAAACTAATAACGATTTTTTTGTATTATACATACACATTAAACGACGTTCAGTTTTTTTCATCAAAATAATTTGATTTATAAGCAGAAAACAGCATAATAAATTTTCTATAGATACGAGCTATCTGGCTCGTAAATAATGGACAATAATTTTCTATTATTTCTGTCGCATTCATCACAGACCACAGTCGTTCAGTGATTCCGTTAGTACCGTCAATCGCACACGTCCGTTTCATCATAAGAATTTTAAATTTTAAATTTTAAGAATTTTAACCTACTTTGAGTAGTCGATTTAACTCACAGTTCCACTTTGAAAATCAAAAGAGATGTCTTCCGACGATGGTGCCAGTACTCGGACCAGCCGCACCAGCCGCACCAGGCGCACCGGGATGAGCCGACAGTCGTCGTTCATGTTGCCGAAGTCCGAAAAGCTGATCTGCGTGCCGGACGACGATTCCATCAACATCGAGTTCGTTTACTACACGCAAATGATCAAGAAGTTCGCGCCGAACCTGAGCGCGGAGAAGGACAAGGACAAGGTGGTGCCGTGGGTACGGAAGCTGTACGCGGCGGAGTACGCGACGGAGTTTTTTAAAGTCAAGCGCAACAGGTACCTGTTCAAGTTGGTTCTATCCATCATGAACGACGAGATGTACGGCGTGTTCAAGTTGCCGCCGCCCTCCGGCCCGCTGAAGTCGCCCGAGAACTTCGCCGTGCCCGCCATGCCACTGGCCACCTGGGAGTCGGACACCATGTGGGAGGAGATGCTGCGGGGCGAGGACCGCGTGGCGTCCACGTGCACGATGCACGCCGAGTGTCTCGGGGACGGCGAGGAGGGCGGCGGGGACGAGGAGGAGGAGGTGGACACGACGGACATGTCGGCGGAGGAGAAGGCCAGGGTGGCCGAAGAGATGGCGGCCAAGAGGGAGCGGGCCGATGCGGACCGGAACAAGCGGGCGCTGCGGGGCGCGCTGCTCGACTGGGAGTTCCAGTACCTGTTGCACGTGAGCCGGCCGTACGCGGCGCTGATGACCACGGCGCAGGAGAAGACGCGCGTGGCCCAGTGGCTGCAGAAGTTGTGCGGCGTGCGCAGGGACGCGGCGTGCGCGAGGATGAAGGGCGTGCGCAACGACTACATGATGGCGCTGCTCGGTTACCTGCACGACCTGCGGCTCACCGGCCCGTTCGAGCACCCGCCGCCGGACGGCCCGCTGGACAACCTGGAGACGGCCATGGAGCGGCTGAGGGACGATTATCCGCTGACGGTGCCCACGCAAGACGACGTAAACGAGTTTCTGACGGAGCAGCCGACCCCGGCCGAGGGCGGCGCGTTCTGTTACATAGCCGTCAGCGGCGACCTGCAGGCGACCAACCTGATCCAGTCGAGACCGGTGGCGACGAAAGACTGTCAAAAATGACTCGCGCCCTGTCGGTTCGACGCGTTTCACGTCTCGAACGCGTTTAGAGACAACGAATACAAATCGCAATAAATAACAATTTTATTCCAGAGTTTTTTTTTTCCCCCCCCGTTCGTATATGACACATGAGCGTTTAATAATGATAACGATTGAATCACGTTGTTATCTGAGTACAGATAAGTTATCGATTTTAATCAAGTATAGTTACTAACTACATTTTTAGGGTACGTGGCTGTAATTATGATATTGTCGTCAATATAATATGGACTATTTTAAAGACAAAATCATTGTTAAGAAATATATCGACGAGTTAAATCTAGAATTTAGATTTAATACTCATAAAGACAGTGAAATCATAATGAGATGGTTCAGTTTAGAACGATTGAGTGAGATGAATAATATTAGAATATTTTTTACTGGGGAAGTAGATGTAGTATTCATGTATTGTCATAAGATCATTTTTTAAATTTTCTTTAAAAAAAAGAATTTGAAAATCACACTAATTCTTTACGGTTTTTTCAACATAAAACAAAATATACCTGAGCTGTATTTAATCGTTTAGTTGTAATACTCAGTGATACATAGTGTTAACAAATGAAAATGGTTTTCAAACAATAATTCAATTTGAAGTTAAAAAAAAATATATATATTGAATATTTTAAGTTGAAATCGAACCTTTTAGATTTAAGACGAAATTGGTACTTGGTGGTGAAAACGAATAGGTTTAGATTAAATAACCTTTTGCCAGTTTGGTTAGATTTAATATTGGTTGGAAAACTCATTTGCATTGTTTTTTCCGGTCGAGTTTCGTAGAAAATTTAAGAAAAATTCAGTGACAGATAAAAACTTATTGGTCGAAATTCTTCATTCATGAAATTTTCTAAGATGTTGTAACACAGGCTTCAGGGTCAAGTACGGATAAAATGGACAGAAGTGGCGGTTCGAAACAATAATTTCTCCTGAGCCCTTTCATTATTATTTGTGTTGTATTTTCGATACCTACGTATAAATACAGGACTCACTGATGGATTAAAAAACCTTGCGGCACTTTAAGTTAAAAAAAAATATAATTGAAATAGGTAACGAAAGTCATAAGAATTTTAATTTTTCAAGTCGGTCTAGAATGTTGTCATGTCTAGTGATAAGTGTATATCACTTCCTACACAGAAGTTTTGACAGCCGAGAAAAATGATGAAAAATGTACCTTAATTAATAATGAAAATCACTCAAATATAATACAATAATTATTGTTTTATATTACATTTTAGTGTTAGTATATTTTTTTTTAATGTTAGTATATTTTTTTTTTTTTGTTAGTATATTTTAGATTCTGAACGAAGTGAAGAATGTATTGATTTTACTATGATGTGTGTTTTTTTTTTTTTTTTTTTTTTTTTTTTTTTTTTTTTTTTTTTTTTTTTTTTTGTTTTTGTGTCTGTGTACACCATAACTACTCGAAATAATGCTTCAATTTTGAACTTCAGGGTATGTTTTCGGTGGCAAAACGAATATCGGAGGTACCTTAGAGAGGTCACAAGTGAAAATTCCCAAAAGTTTTCAAATGCCACGGGAAAAACAAACAAAAAATGAGGAAAAACCGGTACTTTTTGTGCAAAACCCGTTTTCGACGAAATCGATTTTTTTATTTAGCCGTTACTCAAAAACCAAAAATTGTAGATACTTGAAATTTTCACCAAATGTTTATATTGAAATCATCTATACGTTTATTGAGCTAATTATAGACAATTGAAATTTTCAATTTTTTTAAGTATTTTTTTTTTAAATAACGATAAAATTTTTTTTTTTTGCCAGAAAATCTTGAAAATTTAATACAAGGTTTCTTATAAGTTGTTCCATAACTGATAAAAAAAAATCCAAAATCGTAAGTCACAATTTTTTTTTATAAGTGCTCAAAGTTCCAATTTATACGAAATATGTAAAAATTGCGAAAATTTGCAAATAATTTTGTTGTTGAAAAATCGTAAAATTTTTTTCTTTTATAACTAAGTTTTGAAAATTTGGTACAAGGTTTTTCATTAGTTTTTCTTCAATTATCTGCAAAAAAAACTCTACCGGATTCAGACAAAAAAATTTTATGAGTGTTTGAAATTTAAATTTTTACAAAAACACGTTAAACAACGGTTTAGCCTCAAACGATTTTTGCTAATTGTTTTTTTTTTCAAAAAGTATAAGTTGTAGAAACTTGAAAATTTTATCAGTTGTTTATATTGGCATTTTCTTTATATAATTTTATTTTCAAAAGATTTCACTCATTTTTAATCAATTTATAGGCATTTGAAATATTCGATTTTTTTTATTTTATTTTTTATAAATGTTGATAAAAAAAATGTAGCTCGGACGAAATACTTGAAAATTTAATAGAAGGGTCCACATAAGTTGTTCTAACTCCCATTCAAAAATTATAAAAATACATAGGCACAAAATTTTTTTATAAGCGTTTATAAGTGCTAATATTGACAAAATTCGTCAAAATCATGTATATTTGCTATGTATTTTGCAGTTGAAAATTCATAAAATTTTAAGTATTCAAAACTAAGAATTGTAAATTCGGTACAAAGTTTGACATACGTTTTCCTTCAATTATCTGTAAAAAAATTTGCACTGGAATAAAATCAAAAATTTTTATGAGTGTTTGAAATTACAATTTTTTCACATAATCGCGTAAAATAACAATTTAGGCATCATTGATTTTTGATATTTGTTCTTATTCAAAAAGTATAGGTCGTAGAAACTTAAAACTTTTACAAAATGTTTAAATAGGCATTTTCTTTACATAGTTGTATTTTCAAAATATTTCGTTTATTTTTTAGCTATTTATAGGCATTTGAATAATTCGATTTTTCTTAGATTTTTTTTTATAAAAGTCGATAACAATTTTTTGGCCCTACCAAATCGCTTGAAAATTTAATAGAAGGTTTTGAATAAGTTGATCTAAGATTGATTCAAAAATTATTCAAATACATAGGCACAATTTTTTTTTATAAGCAGTTGAAGTTCAAAAATCGACAAAATTTGTCAAAATCACGAATATTTGCAAATTATTTTGTAGTTGAAAATGTATAAAAATTTTTGTATTCAAAGATAAGAAATGAAAATATTATGTAATATCACAGCTGATAAAGATAATTAAATAGATTAAGTTTATTATAATATAATCAGTAGCTGACAGCTGTTCTATACAAAATATTGGTAGATTGTAAACACAAGGTGTATAACGTACCTTTACATGGTTGAATAGAACGTTACTAACTTCCAATTTCCAGTTATTTTAATGTGTGTATCAGTTCCATAAACATGCGGATTTTATATATTATTATTAATTATTAATATTTAAATAGACGTAGCCACGGAGCATTCAGCATATATGGACGGCGGGGTCGGGTGGTGCCGTCACGATAGTGCATTTAGGCAAATAATATGGTATTTACCTACGCCCTATCTATGCACATCCTGGTTTGTCCAATGCTCACGAGCAGAAGTCACATGAATAGACAAATGTAAATTTAACCCAATCTAGGATATTAAAATAAAATATATATTACAATTTAAGGCTGACATCTTCATCTTCGTTCAGAATCGTTTTTTTTTTTTATAATATAAAATAATTCCAAAATCTATCCAATAATGCCTAATCTAGCAATGCATCTCGTGTATCCCACCCAACTACTGTATCCTGTACTTAACTTACAATGATTTATCATTGCATTCAAATGTAAAGTACCATACAACTAAACTATCGTAAACCAGGTGATCCCATGATAGAAAGTGCTATACACTCCTCACCATTATCTTGTCCGAGGAGCGAAGCGACGAAGGACGAACTTCCACCACCATTATCTTATCGGCTTTTTTTTTTTTGAGTTTGTTTTTGTAATCTACTTATAGTAAACTTGATACGTAAATTTTGCATATTCGTTATTATTGGTTTGGGCACTGAGAGACTTCAGGTTGAAAAATCATTAAATTTTCGTGTGCGTACAAAGTTCGCGCGTAATTTAATAATTTGTTATTTTTACGATTCGGGGTTATAAAAATTGACACGAGCAAGCGACTATTTCATTGTTTTTTATTTACCAAATTGTTTGAAAGTTTTTATGTAATATAATTTTAAATATTTGACAAAAAATTCTGAAAATTTAATATGACCTTACTCATATACCCACCTAATTACCCTAACAAAAATTCAAAAATCATGAGTCAGGATTTTTTTTTATACACACTTTAATAAATTATTATAACTCACCAAAAATACAAATAACCATAAAATACGTAAACAGTATTTAAATAATAATATATTATATTACACTGAAGCATTGCTCAGAATCGTTTTATACTAAAGAAATGAGTCATTATTTCTTTAAAACTTAATACATTCATCACCAATATCTTGTCCGAGGACCGAAGGGACGAAGGACGAACTTGTACCACCATCATCTCACTTACCAGCTTATTTAAATACAATTTAATTAATTTTAACTACCAAAAAGGTGAGTTGCTGTATGAAAAAATAAATATAATTTTATAACTATTGGATTTAAGTGTTTTTGTAATAAATAATATTTTATTTTTAGTTTTTGTTAATAATTTTTTTTAGTCCAAATACATATCTTTTATAATCTAACCCTCCATCCTCCCACCTAAATTTTATGCTATCCTAAGTCCTTGGGAGTTATCATCAGATGTAGAATTAACTCAAGGCCGTATCGGTGGAGGGGGACAGTCTAAGGGTTCAGACTCCTCTAAAAGTTTCATAAAATAAGAAAAAATGTGTAATTATGAGTTAAGTTATTATTGTAGTAGGGAGAACCGGATTAAGAAAAGGCCTAAAACACCTGTAGCCTGAGAAGACTCAGGAAAAGTCTTTGATGACTTTTTTTTACCTAGTTATAATACAATAAGTATATAAATTCAAATAAAAATAGATAGTTATATCAACATTTTAATTAAAAATGTAAGATAATATGAAGTTTTATTAACTAGAACCTTAAAATTAAAATAAAGTATTGTAGATATTAAGAGAAATGTTTAAGTTTTTAACGCTTTTATTTTTTGAATTACGAAAAAATAACTAAAATAAATTTCATGAAACCTAGTATTTCACACATTTTACCAATTTTATTTAATTGTTTGGTTCTGGTAGTTTTCCTTATGCTTGGAAATAATGTAGTAATAATTATTAAGTTAAGTTTTAACTAAAGCCATTGAACTTAGAGAGTACAATAAAAACGTCGTTGAATGTGTAATTACATCTAAAATTCTGATGACTTTAAAGTACAATTTCACCTTATGGCCCGCGGTTAAAAAAGTTTTTTTTTTTATGGCCCGCGGTAAAAACAGTTTGGCCGCCACTGTATTAAGGGATCTGATGACACCAAAAAAAAAAAAAAAAAATAAAAACGTCAGTATTTGATTTGGTTCTACTGCATTTCCGAGAATGGTGTTCTCTGAACTTTTTAAAATCTTTGTTTCTCGCCTCTTGAGCCTCTTCTGTGAATTGCCCTATAGGCAATAGTGCATGAGATATTAAATCGGGTCCATGCATTAAATATTTATGCAACGTGGGTTTCATTTATCGTGCCAATGGATCACACTTCGCTTTTTGATATTGTTGGTGAATTAACTGTTATAACTTATAAGATAAAACATTCGACGTTATTTAAATATTCTTTATACTACGAGATTTTCGAGATTTTCTAAAAATTATTACTTTAATACCAATTAAATTTTCAATTTTAAATACGATTTAAAATATTTAGGGCAAAAACGGGCAACGTTTAAAAAATTCATCGTTAACTACAATACCTACTGGTTCTAATTATGTACAAATTATAGCCGGATCAATCACGGAACATAATTAAAACTCAGACTTTTCGTTGATAATTTAAAATATTTCTATTATTTTTATATGTAAACATTGGAAGTTTGTAAAACCATCAAAACTTATTAATCTATTAAAATAAATCAATTTAAAAATATGTAACATACCTGAGCCACATGGTTCCATACTTAATTCGGAAAAATTAAAATCATATACCTAATTATAAAATGCATAAACGAAAATGAAATAATTATTTTGCATAAATCACGCGTTTAGTCAGCTAGTATTATGGACATTACGTAATGTTGAATGGAGTGGAGTGAGATTAAATAATCTAATCTAATGACTTGTTATGAAACTGTAAAGGCAGATTGGTACCTTAATAGGCAATTATGAACTTAAACCGCCTATTTTTTTTTTTAAGTTTATGTACATACATTTTAGCTTCTGTCCCACCGTGCGGCGGTCACAGACGATTACTGCAGAGCGCGGTGTACTCGGCTGCTGCGGCGGGGAGACGCGCGGCGCGGAAGTGTCGCCCCCGAAGTGCCGCGGTGGGGATACGTCGAGAGCGCGCGTCCGCCGCGGACCGAGTGCCGGCGCGCAGTCTCTCGCAGACCTCGACGTCGCTGGACCGTTGGTGTCGACTGCAGAAAAGCTCTCCGCCGGCAGCCCGCGCTCGATCACCACTTCGTTTCGTGCACCATCGTTGCCGCCGACTTCGGCGCCATGACGACCCAAGAAGAACAGCACCACAGCACGGCAGCGCACCCGTGCCACTCGATCGCCGTCGCCAAAACCGTGGCGGCACTCGTGCTGGGCCTCGGGTCGTTCGCGCTGGGCGTGCTGCCCGCGGATATCGCCCGGCGGTGGCGCCCGACGGTTAGCCAACAGCAAAATCGCCGCGAGCACCGGTACAATCACCACGAGGACCGGCACATTCACCACGACCATCAGCCCCGTCATCAGCACGGCCATCCGCACCACTCGTACCACGCTGGCGATTCTATGGCCACGAACTCCGCGGTCACGTCGATGATGGTGCTATTCGGCGGCGGCGTGCTGCTGTTCACCTCCGTGATGCATCTGCTGATGGAGGTCCGCGAGGCCGCTGACGCCCTCAGGCGAGCCGGCCGGCTCCCCGCAGTCGACAACCTGGTGGACTTGGTGTATTTCGCGGGTTCGTATGACGAATAAAACTAATAATGATAATAAAACGAATAATTATTATAATCTCTAGTATAAGCCATGGGCGTGACTAGGATAAAGGATGCAGAAGTCTATTTAAGAATGCTTTTACACGAATTGACAGGCCTGCGAAGACATTGTTTCTCAACTCCCCCGTTAATAGGTTTTTTACGATATATACGACGTTTTAAAACAACAATTCTGTATTGTCATGAAGATAGTGAAATATTGAATTCATACCTTTTTGTTGGAGCATTGTTTCTCAACTACCCTATAAATAGATAAATATATATATATATATATTAGGGTGCCACTTATTTTCTTAAGTTTAATTTTTTATGAGTGCGCCCCCTAATTTTGTTTTTATATATCTTATAAATAAAATTCTGTAGTTTAAGCTTCATTGAACAAATTTAACACGTGGCGACTTAAGCCAAAAGTTAAGCGATAGTTTTATTTTATAATATGAGAATAACAAAACTAAATTTAAACGATAGCGCTTCACTAGTGATTGAGGAATGTATAGTGTTTTGGAAAAAAGCTATGATTCCGACACAAGTGTCTCATAGATGCAAAGCTAAGTTAATTAAACTTTACGGAGGGTGGAAAGGTATTTTAAAAAATAAAAATAAAACAAATCAAACATTTAAACAAAAAGAACAATTATTTAGTGATTCTATGAACGGCCCTTTTGATATTGCTCATCGAGACTTCAGTCATTGCTGATGCACTTACTATGATACGTATAGAAGAGGATAAGTTATTTTTAGTTAAACAAAGAGAAAAAGGACGTCCAGGTTCGATGCTTGGCGTTGACATAAAATTAACAAATATTGAAAAACCAAAGCAAATTAGAAAAGAAAATGAAACAAAAAGAAAAGAAAAAAATTTGACAAATATTATTACAACAGCAGGTATTTTTTATTTTATTTAAATTTAAGTTAAGAATCATTTTTTCTTACATAATGTTATCTTGATAAGGTATTTAATTTAAATATTTTTTTAGCTACGGATGATTACAGTACGGAATCTGAACCAGAATATATGGAAAATTCTTTTGAAATTGATGAACAGCAAGAAACAGGACCGTCCAAGCCTAAAAGGGCTCGTAAAGAACTATTGACCTCTAGATTAGCTGCTGCTTTTGACAAATGCAAAATTAGTGAAAGGGACGTCGTACATTTGTTAGTTGCGTTTTTGGAAGCTGTTTTATTAGATCCTGCTGACTATATTATCAATAGGACATCCATACGAAATTCTAAAGCTGTCCATCGGGAATTCTATGACCAACAATTAAAGCAAGCCTTCACTAATTTAAATGTAAAGTCGGTTGTTGTTCACTGGGACACTAAAATAATGGAAAATATATCTGGAAAATGTGTCGATAGATTAGCAGTCATCGCTACAGGTACGAATTTTCAACAATTATTGGGAGTACCGGAAGTGTTGGCGGGGACAGGGCTTGAAATTTCATCTGCAGTTATCGATACTTTAGAAAGTTGGGAACTACTAGATAAAACTCAAGCATTTGTTTTTGATACGACCGCGTCGAACACTGGTAGATATAATGGTGCCTGTACATTATTAGAAAATAAATTAAATAGAGATATTATTTATTTTGGTTGTAGACACCATATATTTGAGATAATTCTAGCTGACATTTAAAAAAAATGTAAAATCTCGCCTATGACTGGTCCTGATATTCCTTTATTCAAACGATTTAAGGCTAAATGGGATACTATAAACTTAAATAAATTTGTTACCGGAATCTCTAACCTAGATATTAAAAATGCATTAGGAAACAACTACATTGACATTGTGGAATATGCAAAACTTAAACTTTCGACAAATTTAAGCCGAGACGACTATAAAGAATTATTGGATTTAATAATTATTTTTTTGGGAGAAGTACCTCCTGGAGGAATTAAGTTTAAAAAACCAGGTGCATACCATCATGCAAGGTGGATGGCTAAAGGCATCTATTGTCTCAAAATGTATTTATTTCGGCAAGAGTTTAAGTTAACAAATAATGAGATGAATTCTATTTATCATTTCAATTTGTTTTTAATTAAATGCTATGCACGCTTCTGGTATTCTGCGCCAAATGCCAATGAAGCACCATTAAATGATATAATGTTTTTAAGAGCCTGCTACGAGTATCGTACAATTAATGAAATGATTTCAAATTCTGCTATTCAAAAGTTTCTTAAACATTTGTATTATTTAAACGAAGAATGTATCACGTTAGCACTGTTTGATAACAGAATAAATGAAGTCACCAAACTGAAAATGGCCCAAAAAATGATAGCAATTGATCACGAAGAGGACTACGAGGAAGAAATAACAGAGAAAAAATTAATTTTGAATAAAGAAGAATTAATTTGTCTTTTAGAAAATGACGATAATTATATTTTATTAAAACTTGTGAACCATAAATCTAAACATTTTTTAGAACGATTTGGTATTTCAATTGCATTTTTAAAATCACATCCAAATACATGGATTAATTTATCAGAATTCATAGAAGGGAAAAAGGTAGTAAATGATCTTAAAGTAGTAAATGATCCTGCAGAACGGAGTATAAAATTAATGGAAGAGTTCAATCATAAAATTACAAAAGATGAAAACCAAAAGCAATTTCTATTAAAAGTAATTGATAAATATAAACTTTGTGTTATATAGAATAATATATTAACAAACATTTTTATACTTTCAGACTGTTCAAGATTATCGTAAGAAATATCCAAAATCTGCTACTTTGAAAGATCTTAAAAAACCTATATAAATATTTTGACTTTTAAATAAGTTAATTTATAGTGTTATAATAATTAAAACATGTAATTTTATATTGTATCGGAAATATAAAATATACATTTTTTCAAATTTCAAATTAAAGCAATTATACACGAAAAACCAACATTTTACTCTTTTCCATAAAACTTTGAGCTTAAGTCGCCACCTGTTAATCAAGTTCGATCAAGCTCAAATTTTACAGACATTAATTTGAGGTGTATCGTAACAAAATTCCGGCCCGCACTTAAAAAAATTTAGCAAAAAATTTTCTCTTCATATCAGTAACTGGCACCCTAATATATATATATATATATATATATACCTACCCATTTATATATGTATGACGTTTTAAACCCAATTCTGTAATACATCGATCAATATTGAATTATTGAATATTCTCATGATTAGAGACCGGATTTATATGCTCTAAAAACCTTAAAAATATGCACTGTGAAAAAGTACGTACTTCACCCCATGGAATATTCTTCGCTACTCGGACGAGTCAATAAAGATGGGTGTATTGAATTTTAAAGAAATGGTTGGCCAATTCTAACGATTCTGAGCAAAGCTGCAGGATTAAAATATACCGTATGGACGGAACAATTTGCTTAAATAAATATTTAAAGTTGAAAATTGTCATAAAAACAGATTATTATGTAAAAATCATATATATATATATATATATATATACATATATATATACATATATTTATATGTATATATATATATATACTTAAACGCTTATAAAAAAAAATCTTGAGGCACGATTTTTTGAAATTTTTTCAGAATTGTTACATATATGAATACATGAGTAAAGTGATATTAAATTTTCCAAAGTTTTTATAAAATATTTAAAAAGTTATTAGGAATAAACGTTTAAAAACAAGGTATTTTCAAAGTTCTATTTCTAGCACTTTTTCGAAATTTTCTTTAAATCAAGTAGTAATACGTTAATGATATATAGTGAAAATTTCAAGTTTGTAGCAATATTACTTTTGGAGTAATGACGAAATTACAGAAGTCGATTTAATGAAAACGTCGTTTTTGGTCCATTTGAGGCTATTTTTCTGGTCGTCTAGAAAAACTATAGAGATGAGAGCTCAATAAACCTTTTAAGGACCATCTACATCAAATTTTGAATCTATAGAGTTGTTAGATAAAATTTTAGGACTAAATTAAGTTGAGCAAAATGTGTCTCCAGGAAAAAAATTAATAAACATCATTGAAAAACATAACATCCTTCGCTCCACTCAGAATTTATAATCAATATCAAAAATATGTTTTTAAATAAATTATGTGGCTCCTAAAATAAGAATATCATTTCATCAAATTACATGGACTATACATATAAGTATAAATACATTTTTTTGATTAACAAAACCAAATATATAAAAATCATTGGAATGAAAAATCATAAAATACAGAAATCTGCAACCCATGTCAAAAAATGATAAAATATGCAAAATAGAACTTTGTATTTCAGATCTATGGACTATAATTCAAACTTGTAGCTTACCCAGCCACATTTTGGACTGTTTAGAAAAAAACATCCCTAATAATTTAACATACAGTTACCTAACGTATTTTTTTATTTACTTACCTGAAAAATCAAGAGTTATACTATAACATTTTCAAAAAGAAATAATCTCAATTTAAATATTATGAAATCTATTTTCAGTGCGTAGGTATTCAAATGCTTTAATATTACTCTTACAATTACATTGAATTATAATGTTTTCACAGAAATCATTTTTAATGAATAATTTTTCTATAAATATTAAATGGATTTTGGATTTTTTAAATAATTTTTTGGAGGCGCTTATATTGATATTGGAGGGGCTTAGACCTTCGAAGTCCCTCTTTATTGTGTCTGTGATATAAGTGTATATCATTATTGGAAATATAAGTGAATTTCACTCTTAAAAAGCAATATAACATAGATGTTTTCTCCCTGTTGAGTGTTGACCGTTAAATGAAGGAGCGCTACACTTATTATGCCGATCCTTTTTGAGTGTTGACACGATCACGACGATATGATTATCATTCATTGAGATATTAAAAAATGTGTTATGTAATAGTGATGTAAAATATAAAACTTTCTTTTGATTTTTAATTCGGTAATATTAATGGTAATTGAATTTCGGGATACTTAATATTTAATTTCAATGGCTATTTCGTGAGATAATGTTAATTGTGGCTGTAAGAGCATGCCGCCAAATGTTAATTATGATGTGATATTGTATATCATATACTATATTTAATTATAGTAGTATTATTATAACAATTTAATATCGAAAGATGATTTTATCTACACATCTAATTTAGTTGAATAAAATAACATGGTATAAATGAATCTATTTATTTTTATACTAACCAAATTCTATTGAATTTCTCATAGGCGCGTAGAGACATTAAAGACAGACTACCTAATCACATAAAAAAAACTATGTGAACGTGTGCTTAAATATTCCATTAATTATTCATATAAAACTGACCGTTCCAATATTTAATTTAATTTTCAAACAACATGCCTACTTAACTCATAAAATTTTTAAACATTAAAAGTAGTGAAAAGCTAAAATGCAAAACAAACATTTTATTATGAAATCAATAAATGTATTATATGAATATAAAATAAATAAATATGTACTTTAAATCTAGTCTACTAGTTAATATGAAAACGTGTCCATCATATTTTATTAGTTATTACCATTAATATTAAACAGGCATAGTTGGTATATATAACTATGTCATTGAAGAGTGCAATAAAATGCGATAAACAGCTTCATTTACGTAAAAAACGTGAAGTAAAAATAATATTATAATATATATATATATATATATATATATATATATATATATATATATATATATATATATACAAACATAAACACATTTATTATGCAATTTTTAAAGGTTTTTAAATTATAAGACATATTCGTACCTACTTAATTTAGTAGATATCATATTTTGATTACTCTGATAAATAATAATATAAAGTATACAATTAGAACATGTATATTACATGTACTTTGCATACTTTTATTCATTGAATATTATTAAAACAATTAATATTATTAATTACTTTTGTTTTCTAATACCGTTCATCTCAGAGTGACATTAGTATATTACTGGAGTGCCATAGAATATTTTCAAAAATACTTAATTTATATTAATTCTTTTTAAACTGACATATATTTGTGAACTGCATTTTCTTAATTTCAAATAATAATAAATAAATATAGATTATTCCTTTCAGAGCAGACTTTAGAAGCAAAACAATCGCATCGTGTGACCTAACCATAAAATTATATTTTAACAAATTAATATTTTAGATTCTGATAGATAACCTTATTGTTTAACAATGATGTTTTTATTTTATTTTGAGATACATTTTACTCACCTTACTTTGTGTAAACGTTTTATCCAATAACTCTATAGATCGGAAATTTTATGAAGATTTTTTTTTTAAGTTATTAAATAAATTATTTTACGATTTTTACGTAATAAACTGTTTTACGTCTATTTTCATCTTTAAATATTTATTTAAATAAACTGTTCTATTCAAAAGGTATATTTTAATTCTGAAGCTTTGCTCAAAATCGTTTAACTAAAAAAATGATTTATCGTTTCTTTAAAATTTAATACACTCGCCCCCGTTAACTCGTCCGAGGAGCAAAGAATACCCCACGCTGTGAAGTACGTATTTTTTATAAGCGTTTACGTAAATTATTATATGATTTTTACGTAATGAACTGTTTTTACGTCAATTTTCAACTTTAATAAGTTATTAGAAGAAATTGATCGAACTAAAACTTTAAATACAGGTAGAACAAGAAGTTTTGAATCTTTAAGTGTAAAAAAAATTTCTTTTTTGTTAAACAAAAACACTTTGGATAATTTCGAAAAAAAACTACCGATAAGTAGACGAAAATGTGAAATTTATGAACTGTATGTTTTTAATATTTGACGAAAACTTTTGAAAATTTAATATGACCTTACTCAATACTCATATGTGTACACTTCACTAACGATACTGAAAACATTTTAAAAATCGCTAGGTACACAGGATTTTTTTATAGGCGTTTAAGAAAATTATTTTATGATTTTTACGTAATAAACTGTTTTCACACCGATTTGAAACTTAAAATATTTATTTGAAAAAATAGGTCCAACCAATCATAATAAAACTATGAATGCATATAGAACAACAAATTTTTTGAAATATGGTTTACGAAATGGCTATTTTGATTTTTTTTTTTTATGGTAAAATACATTTTAAAATTTTTAAATTTGAGTTCTAAAGATTTAAAAATTATTATAATGTGATTTTGTAGTAGCGCAGTAACTAATATTATAATAATTATAAAAAAAAGAAAAAATTAAATGTAATGAATTAAAAAAAAGTTATTGCATTTGTCAAATAAATCTTACTCTATAATGTTACGAAAAAAATTTTCCCTTTAATAGGCTAGCATCCATTTTTTTATTTTAAATCAGAAAGCCTCGTTATAAAAAGTTTGAAAAAAACACTGTTTCTTCTAATAAAAAAATAGCGATCTCACTGGATAGTCATTTACCTACTCCAACACTGAGTGTGTACACGTTCAGGATTAGGTTGAAGATCATAAACTAAAAATTTAAAATCCATTTAAAATCATTAAAATATTCGCTAATTATGCATTTTTTTTTTTTTTTACAAATCAAATTTTTGTTTACCGTAACGTGGTTAGGACCACGGACACTATCGAAGTGTCACCAGCAGACACTATAAGTACTCGTACTTTTAGGCAAAATATGCAAATAGAAAAAAGACTTATCATATTGTTTAATACTTTCAAAAATAAAAATTATATTTATACGGATTTTGCATTCGTATTATCGTAATATCGACGAGGACACGAGACTTTTAATATCAATTTAACCGGAATAATATTGGTTCGTCAATTATATTAATTTATACGGCACAGTGGCATAATTTTAAATATCGTTTTTTATATTTGTGACGTTTTAACTGTCCAAAAAATACGTACTGACGTATTTTAAAAAAAATTCATTTTCACTTAGCTTAAGTACGACATTTTTATAGAATGTTATTTACTGCTGTAAAATTAAAAAAAAAGAACCTAATAATCACACCATTATATTTTAAAACACGTATGTATTTTTATAAATCCTGAAAATATGCGACGATACGTAAAATTAAATTTCAATTTTTGTATCTCGTCAGGTTGTGATCGGTGTTCGTGGGCAGAATTTTAAAGCGCTAAATGAAAACACGCGAGCGTGCAAACTTCTGGGCCCGGCTCGTGGTTGACTCATAAGTAGATCCGAGGGGAGGGCAAAAAGGACGTTCCCACTAACTCAAAAACTACCCAGAGTAATTCACTTATACCCAAAATACCTAATTTTCAAAAGTCATAGTTAGGCAATAATAATTGAATAAACAATTCACTTTTTTATTACTGAAATTAATAACGAAAATCATCAATGATAAAAAAATGTAAATAATTGTCACATTATGGTAATAGAGCATTACAGAACACAGATTGAAATGCCTAAATGTGTTGTTGGTGACGACTAACGAATGTCCACCAGCTGATATAATTAGAGCTCACAGTCACAACTTAATACAAAATGAAATTCCCATATTTAATAGAATATTGAAAAATATTTTCACTTATCATATTTAATTGTTGGAGCACGGTTGTTATTCGTAGCATTGGTGCTCATAACTCTCTCACATAGTCACATGTACATAATATATTTAGTCACATTAAATCGCAGGGACAAAAAATACATCTGATTTCAGAGGACACACTTTTTGATTCAATTGTTACCTTCGGCAAATTTCTATAATAACCTAGTATAGTTGTAGCGCCCAAAATTCTCCCTTCTTTTTATGACCACATACCCTACACATTTATATTGTTTATACGACATTTGAAATAAAAATATACAAAATAAACAAAGTCAAAGATCAAAATATTTTACTAATTGTAATATGAAACAACTTAAAATGAAAAACATTAGTATTCGATAAATATTGATATAAAAAATGATAGTAAATTTGTGTTAAAATTCCATAGTAATTGTTCAAAACTAAAAATACGTTATAAAACTTGGGACATATGTTCGTAATTCAGGGGACCAAGTGCGCCCACAGGAAAAAATCCCACCAGGGGCAAGAGCAAAATTTAAATGCCAAATCGAAACAATTATTTTTAATTTTAATTATTTCAACGATTTTCAATCTAAAATAGCATTGAGTACCAAATGTATACCAAATAAAGTAAGCAACATCATTATCAATTAAGGCCCACGTCCGAATAGATTTATAGCGTAATAGTAACACTTTGTAAATACGTATTTATTTAAAATCGTGTTATAATTAATACGCGATATTAGATAAACGATTTTAAATAAAATTACAAATGGTTTCCAAAAAAAATTCCCAATGCGGTGGCTGGGCGCCTTTGCAGGGGACACACTTTAAATTTCCTAGGACACTGGATTTTAAGCCATGTCGCCTCGTATTTACGGTTTGTATTAATTATTGTACACATATCAGGGTTCTTCGTGACCTACGCGGCTGACGATGTGGCTCACGCGATGCTGGCGCGGTACCACCGCAGTCGTCGCCTCCCGGGACGTGCGGTGTCGCGCGAGGCGGGAGACTACATGCGGGCGTCGGACGAGCTGACCGACGTGGCGCTGGACGACTGTGGCCTCGGACCCGAACACGAGGACGGCCGCGGCGGAGACGACGCGGAACAAGGAACCGCGCGGCACGGCCACGACGGCGGCGCCGACGGGTCGTCGGTGTACGGGCTGTTCACCGTGCTGGCGCTGTCGTTCCACGAGGTGTTCGAAGGCGTGGCCCTCGGGCTGGAACGCCGGTCGGACAACACGTGGCGGCTGTTCCTGGCGGTGGCGTCGCACAAGTTCGTCATCGCGTTCTGCGTCGGGCTCGACCTGGCGCGGTCCGGCGCCCGTCGCGCCGTGTCCCTCGCGTACGTCGCCGCGTTCGCCGCGGTCACGCCCGCGGGCGTCGCGTGCGGCGCGCTCATCGAACGGCTGGACGGCGGCGCGACCGCGGACGAGCTGCAGGGCCCGGCGACCGTGTTCGTGCTGGCGTTCGCCGCGGGCACGTTGCTCTACGTGGTGTTCGTCGAGATCGTGCCGAAGCACAGGAGGTTCGGCTGGCCGCACCTGTTGGCCTTCGTCGCGGGCTTCGTGGCGATGCTGCTGCTGCAGAAGATCAGTGAGTGTGCGCCTGGTAGCGTTGCGCGGGCGACGCGAGTCGTCCCAGACGTTCCTTGCGAAAAATTCGTATTTTTTTTTTGTCGTTATTTAAAAGAAAAGATATATATATATATATATCAAGGGCGTTCCTGACCCTATTTTAAGGGGGAGGGGTGACTTTTAGACTTGTAATGTTGAGGAATTAAAAATAAACAAAAATAATTTAACTATAATATTTAAGATTAAAAATAAATAAAAATTCTTTAAATGAAGCACTAACTAATTAAAATTATTATTCTATAAAACAAATTCTTTGAATCGTTTGTGTTCTGCAAATCTACCTATCTAGTATTTTGCACAAATCTACGTGAACTGTGAAGACGTATTCGTGTACTACAATAATGTAATTACTATTTCGTGTTTAACAAAAAAAAAAATTATCGAACGTTCAATATCAAATAACGTGTATCTAAAAGTATCTATCGTTATAAAATCGATACGATACGAGCTGGGTCAATTCCGAGCGCTTCTATCAATATATTACACACCTATAACATAATCTATGACTAAATAATTTCGTAATTTTTTTCTAATGATTTTTATAACATAATACAGATAATGTAAAAAAAGTAAAAAAAAAATTGAAAAGGCCCAGGGGGGGCGATCGCCCCATCGCCTCTCCAGAAATACGCCCTTGATATATATATATATATATATATATATATATATATATATATATATATATATATATATATACATATATATATACAGGTTTTTGTCGCTTATTTTAATCACGGTTAATGTCATCAATCGTGTGTTGATATCGGAAAGTACAAGTACGGGCCGGATATACAATTATATGTGTAAATTATGTTGATTTTTGAAATCAATACACCGTATAATGTTATCAGTTCGATGTACATAAAATCATCATTATGTACGAGTAGGTATATTTTTTAACATACGATCAAAGTTTTCATCGAATGGTTCATAATACAGATAAAAATGTGTACCCACATTGATATCTACATTTCGTTTGTACACGATTAAGACAGTGCAACATCGTTCATCAAATTTTGAATAACATTACAAATAGGTACGAACATTTGACCTATGATCTTTTAATGATACAAAAAAAAACAGATATCAACAAAAAAATACTATTCAAGTTAGTAGTACAAGTAGTCAAGTAAGTATTTACATTTAATTAAATAATAAAATGTTTTTAATAATTATGTGTATATTAAATTTGATGCAACATGACCTAACATGTGAGTATTTTTCTTTATTTAACGTACGTCATATTATTTTTTTAACATTCGTTTGTGTTATCAATCGGATCATGTTATAACATATTGATATATCAGTTATGTCTCGTACCGAAGTGAATATTCTGTGCTCCGAGTATAGACGGATAATGACGATAGTTTTATAAACATTTGTCTAAACGTTCCGATAAATTTATCTAATCACGTCCATTGTGTTTATTATCGTATGTATTAACTAACCTTGACACACAACAGTATTTTTCATTTGTATCCGTATTGTCGGTTGCGATCGATCGATTACGCGTGTGTCTATGTACGGTAATGAATGTAAAAATACCTCGTAATTTAAAAACTCTTACTGTTAGAGAAATACAAAATGTTCTTAAAGTAGTGAAAAGTGGAAGGAAGAAGAAGAAAATCGCCGAAAAATTAGGAATACCAGTCAGCACAATATCTACCATAATAAAGAATAGTAAAGAAATTGATTTAAACTTTCGAACAGACCGGAAGAGGAAGAGAGGCCTTGATTTATTCAGACGTAGAATAATGTGTAGTTAAATGGTTTAAGCAATGCAGAGATGCCAATGTCAGTATTGGAGGTCCTATTTTAAAAGAAAAAGCAGAAAATTTCGCAAAATCATTAGGCCACGAAAAATTTAAAGCCAATAACGGGTGGCTTGAAAATTTAAAAAAACGATACAATATTACTTTTCGAAAAGTCTGTGGTAAAAGTGCAGCTGTCAGTGATGATGTTATAAATTAATGGAAAATAAATTTAAGTGAGCTACTAGAAGGATATAAACCATGTGACATATTTAATGCAGACGAAACTGCATTTTTTTACAAATGTATGCCAGATAAAAATTAAACATTAAACAATGAGAAATGTAACGGTGGTAAACATATCAAAGAACGACTCACACTATTATTGGCTTTTAACATAACTGGTACAGATAAACTGAAACCTTTAATTATCGGAACAATCAAAAAAACCTAGGCGTTTGACTGTTGTTAAATATTTTACCTTTGACTACAAAGCAAATAAGAAAGCACGAATGACTAGTGAATTGTTTGCGGAATGGCTATTACGAATTGATAAACAGATGAAAATACAAAAACGTAATATTTTATTGTTTATAGACAATTGCTCGGTTCACAATATTATACCGACTTGTCAAACTGTAAAAGTAAAATTTTTACCGCCAAATACCACTTCGAAATCGCAACCTTTGGATCAAGGAATTATTACAACGTTCAAGACCCTTTATAGAAAAGAAATAATGAGGAAAACTATAAGTGAAATGGACAACGAAAAATCTACAGTAATCGATATTCTTCAAGCTATGCGCATTATTGATAAAACGTGGAGAAACGTAACAACGTCAACAATCGTGAACTGCATTAGATCGTGTGCATTTGTACTTGAAGCTGAGAAAGACTATACATGGATGCCTTTAATCAGAAATACTGATACGGATGACAGAGAATGGCGTGGATGACAAGTACTTCTAATTCCACAGAAATCTAGTTAATTTATCAATTACTCATGGTTCACACTGTCAAACGCTTTTTTTTAATTAAGTAAGATATTCAAAATTTATAATTTTTTATCTAAATTATTGTGAATGAAGTGAGAAGTTTTAATTAATAAATAAAAAACCATATTCATTCAGCGAAAAAACATGTATGTTAATTTTTAAAAATCATTTGATTCTTTTTAATACATTTAAAAAAAATTGTAAAGATAGTTAAAGTCAATGCAATGGCCTGTAGTAAGTTACTAGTAACTACATAGTTTTTGTCTCCTGATTTAAAAAGAGGCGGAATAACAGTATTTTTATATGAGGAAGGATATTTACCAGAAACAATTGAAAAATTAAAAATAATAGGTGATGTTATTGAAATGGTGTCATCCGTTTTTTTGTGAAAAGAATTCGACAAATCAGTTGAAAAATACGAAGAATTTTCATGAATATTCCGAATAAAATTAGAAATTTTAATAGGGTTTATTGGGTCAAGATAAATAGAATCATTTATCTGGCAATTTTTATTTAATTCATTCCCATTCAATTTATTAAAATTATTAGTATTTATTTCATCAGAAATATTTCTTCCTTTTAGTTTATTGATATTCTACGTGTATTATGATATTTTTGTTCTATGTACCTATGTAGATACAATATTATTACGAATTGAACTCCTGGCTACTCTATGAGTTATGGATTTTTCATACATCTCAACTAGGTCCTTATTCTGGGCTAAATATTGAACTTTTGAAATATTAGAAATATTTCGTTTTCTGAACGCTTTTTACCCAGTGAAATTTGTACGATCCGCTGTAAACCAAACTTTTACATACCTACTGATCAATTAAAATAATAAGTCAAGTTTTAATTTTTTTTTCAGCTCACACTTATACCGACGATTAACACTACTTTGGTCATCATGACGACCGCGTCCACAAACGCTGCTGATGTAACGTGTCAAAAGTTGTAATTATTTTTATTTTTCCTAAAAAATTATATTATATAGGTACTATATTATATTATTATATTTATTTATGTACAAATGCCAATCAGTGGCTGGGTTTAAAAATATCGATTAACAACATGCTTTAGACATTGCTAAAATATGTAAACAATAATTTTTCATTTATATTTGTTTAAAAACTTCATATATTTTAAAAGAAATACATTAGCAATTATTCTATAATTTAAATTTTTTTTATACACCTGTTGTTTTTACCTACATTTTTGTGCAGTTTTCAACTGTGTTTGTGCGTTTACTGGCCTCGTCCATGTATTTGTACGTGTGTTCATAATTTGTAAAAATGTGTTTTTATATTAAAACATTATGGTTAAATAAAGAGGTAGCCGGTAGATACAATATATATATATTAGGGTGCCCGTTATTTATATATGAACGATTTTTTTTCTTCAAAATCCGAGGAGTGCCGCCCGGGAATTTTTTCCTATTGGTCTAAAAATAAGATTTACAAAATTTGAGCTTTATACAACATGATTAACAGGGCGCGCTCTAAGCTCAAAGTTCAGAAAAAATGTAAAATTTTTTAGTTTTTTAAATATTATCGCGCAAGTTTTGGTTTTTTCTAAAAAGTCATAAGAAACTTTTTGTAGAATTTGTTGTTTACTAAAAAAAGTGTTCTTATAAATTTTTCGTACACTCAATATTTCTTTGTAAAAACTAAAAAAATTAGATGAAAGTAACATTTTGTGAAAAATCCCCGTTTTTAGGTTTTTTGCAATTATCTCTTTAAATATTAAAGACACAAAAAAATGTTATATCACTAAAATTAATCTAATTTATTTCAACTAAAATAAATGTAACCATACAATTTTATGTTGAGCTAACTCATTTTGATCAAATTAAGAAAACATAAATAAATAATGAATTTTTCTGAAAAACAAATTTGATAAAAATACTTTTATTATCTTGTATTTAAATATTGAAAGGAGTGGCCAAAGCACTTTTTGTTGTTTCAGGATACGTAGATCTATAGTCTGAACCAATACAAACAAAAACTTGGTTTATTTTGACGTACAATATAATACATTTTTAGAATTTTTAATTACTTACTTGTAATAAAAATTGTTTTTGAGTTTCGTCCCTCGTAATACGGTTATTATAATCTTCTACAAGTTTTACACCTCTTTCAGCTGTATCGCTGACTATTCTTAGTTGTTCAATAAGTATATTAATATTATATAATAAGTTTATTATATAATAATTTTTTTGATAAGCACTTGAGTTTAACCATTCAGACGGATGAATATGTAAAAAGTTTTCAATTTTAAAACGATGAAATTTATTTGCCGATTTTTGACTTAACAGTGATATTAAAATTTCTTTGTCTGGTTTGCTTAAAAAAGTTGTTATTTCACTAATTTTTAAGTTCAATTTTTTCGCGTGAACTTCAGGCTCATCGATATTGTCTTGCTTATTTATAGCCTTTGCCATCATTACTTTAGTGTTAACATCTATACTTTCATCAAATAATGCAAATGCAGCACACTCTTCGGTTAAATAGTAAAGGTGATTAATAAATTTACTAATGGCCACTTCTGATACAACTTTGTCTATTTCTTCGTATTTTTTTAATTCTCTTAGAAACTTTATGTCATTTAATGGGGCAGATGCGGCCTCAACAGCATAAATCCAATATATTACATAACATTTTACAATAAACGACGTAATTTGAAATAACGACTTTTCTTCTAATTTTGATAATTTAAATTCTGTTCGAAATAGATATAATTTTAAAGTGTATATGGCTTTTGCCATCCACCTAGCCATGTGATATGCTCCAGGTTTCCTAAAATGTATTCCACCTGGAGGCACACCACCAAGGTAAATAATTGACAAATCCAAAAGCTCACGATAGTCTTCACGGGGTAGTTTTTTAGAAATGGCAACTCTAAGTGACATTAAAATATCATCTAAGTTATTTTTGAAGACCTCCTTTACTTCAGTACTATCTATGCGCGAAAAAAAATTTAAAAAGATAAATTTCTTGTCGAGATGATGGCATTATGAATACTTTTATACAACTAATAACTATTCAAAACACTAATATAATAATTATAATGAGGTAGAAAGTATATTGACGTACTGAACGCGTTGCTTGGTTAGAGCGAAACTATTATAGATAGCACTATATGATATCTATTTAACACGATGAACGTCAAAGTCGATTTTGCATGCGCCGACATGATTTGACCTGCGGCGCCCGTCACATTATTGTATTATCATGTTAAAATCAAAATCAAACTATTCCTAGAATATTTACTTAACTAAATTAACTTTTCTCGCTAGTAAAACTGTAAGTATAAATTATTTTAATATTATTAAATTTGTTTTTCAGAAAAATTCATTATTTATTTATGTTTTCTTAATTTGATCAAAATGAGTTAGCTCAACATAAAATTGTATGGTTACATTTATTTTAGTTGAAATAAATTGAATCAATTTATCTTACGAAACATTTTTTTGTATCTTTAATATTTAAAGAGATAATTGCAAAAAACCTAAAAACAGGAATTTAATATCACTGTTAAGTCAAAAATCGGTAAATAAATTTCATCGTTTTAAAATTGAAAACTTTTTACATATTCATCCGTCTGAATGGTTAAACTCAAGTGCTTATCAAAAAGGAAAAAATATCATTGAACAACTAAGAATAGTCAGCGATTCAGCTGAAAGAGGTGTAAAACTTGTAGAAGATTATAATAACCGTATTACGAGGGACGAAACTCAAAAACAATTTTTATTACAAGTAAGTAATTAAAAATTCTAAAAATGTATTATATTGTACGTCAAAATAAACCAAGTTTTTGTTTGTATTGGTTCAGACTATAGATCTACGTATCCTGAAACAACAAAAAGTGCTTTGGCCACTCCTTTCAATATTTAAATACCTACAAGATAACAAAAGTATTTTTATCAAATATGTTTATCAGAAAAATTCATTATTTATTTATGTTTTCTTAATTTGATCAAAATGAGTTAGCTCAACATAAAATTGTATGGTTACATTTATTTTAGTTGAAATAAATTAGATTAATTTTAGTGATATAACATTTTTTTGTGTCTTTAATATTTAAAGAGATAATTGCAAAAAACCTAAAAACGGGGATTTTTCACAAAATGTTACTTTCATCTAATTTTTTTAGTTTTTACAAAGAAATATTGAGTGTACGAAAAATTTATAAGAACACTTTTTTTAGTAAACAACAAATTCTACAAAAAGTTTCTTATGACTTTTTAGAAAAAACCAAAACTTGCGCGATAATATTTAAAAAACTAAAAAATTTTACATTTTTTCTGAACTTTGAGCTTAGAGCGCGCCCTGTTAATCATGTTGTATAAAGCTCAAATTTTGTAAATCTTATTTTTAGACCAATAGGAAAAAATTCCTGGGCGGCACTCTTCGAATTTAGAGACTTTAAAAATAAGGGGCACCCTAATATATATATATATATATATATATATATATATATATATATATATATATATATATATATATATATATATATAAATACATAAATACTCGAAAATGCGTTCAGTTTTTGACATAATTCGGTTTATTAAAAAAAAAAGTTGATTTGACAAATCAATAAAATCTCTCATGCACAGAGATATATTCATTAAAACATTCATAGATACGAATATTGATCAATGTTCAAAAAAGTATATATTTAATTTTACTAAAAGGAAAACTCCTTACGCCTCGCGGTGATGTTTTAAGTAGGTAGGGACCTAACAACTAATATTAATATAGAGATAAAACAGTGCCGCCAAAAACAATTAATGATATTATAAAGTCTTACTTTACTTATTATTTAATACTTATCATTATTTAATTCAATTATTGTGCCGACAAATTTTCAAAACTTTATTCACAGTAACATTTAAAATGTTTATAATCGTTGTTTAAATGTCAAATATAATATGCCATTAAACGTTTCATTTCATAAATATTATATCAAATACCAACATTAATTTTCAATTATGTGTGTTTTTAAATAGACGAAAATCATTAATATAATTATGATTTTATCAAATCAATGAAAAACTATCTTAATATGATATATGATAGCACGGCCTCGACGTAGGTATCGTAATATAATTGTTTTACGGTTAAATATTAATATTTTATCAGCTATATAATAACTCGTTAATAATATCTTGTTAGGCCAAATTCACAATCACACTATTACAGCAACTACTACACTATTACATACAACACTATTACAGGGCCAAGTTTACAACGGAAATTGTTTTCATATTTTACTAGTCAATGATTACTGAAGACAAAATTTCTGGATTACAAAGACCGGAGATTTTTTTTTACGAACCCTTGTCCATGACTTTGGTCTTTAGTGTGACATTTTTTTTTTGTCATATTTTACCTTTGTATAATTGTGTTATATCAATAGGTATTTAATTCGTGGTGAAGATATTAAAAAAAAAGAAACCGTTCATTTCCACCTTTCTACAACACCTAGCAAAATAATGTCCTTTACAAAGAGAGGCTTAAGTTAAAAATCAAAACATTATTTCTACTCGTCTACTCTACGTTATAAAGTTGTTATAAGTGAAATTTGAAAAAAAATTGGGTGTAAATCCACAAAAGTTTTTATGAAAACTATGATAATGTTGAACAGTCTTCATTATCATTGCTGGCTTGCTGCCTTATGTAACTATACCTATCCAGTAATCCTTATCCGCTAATTGTTTCCAAGAATCGATGTCTCGCCGCACCGAGCAATCGCCGCGCCGCGCGCCGAAAGCAACTCTCACACATGCTCGCACATGTCAATGATTTATGATAAACGAAATATATTCTTGTATGCATAAAGTGACCATATATTTTTTTAGTCAGAACGGAACAAAAAAACAAATCATAATTTGTATTATAAATAATTTTTTTTTATTCAATAATTAGCAAAATTATGTTTATTTTTATTTTTAGAGGACAAAAAATTTATAGTAGATAGTAACAAATATGTAGAAAATATAAATGTGATTATTCTAACAATGTTAAAAAATCACAATTGAGTTATAAAAATATTTTAATTACAATTTCGGATAATCAATCTGGAGGTTTGGAACAAACATATTCCCCGTGGTGATAAATTAGTGAGTAAAAATGATTATGTTTGTGCATTACACATTGAGGCTTATGCTAACAGTATCTAAGTATAGATATATACGACTAGTTCAAAATAGATGAAGGAGTAGTAGAAAAGCTAGAAAGAACTACTCCGATTTTAAAAACTGAGACAGTCCCAACAATATTTCCAGGTCTTCCAAAATATTTAACCTCAACGGTAAAAAAACGGTTTGCATCGAAATTACGTTTGATAAATCCTACAAAAAATGAAAAATATGGTGAGAATAATGAAATAAATGGCACAGACAATTTATAACCCGATTCCCGATACACTAAACAATCCCGATAACAGTCATTACCGCTAATCGATCATATACACATGCACGTAAGAATTAGATATACATGTACAAGTATAATAGAAACGATAGAAAATTGATTTTCGTTATTTTTTTTTATCTATCTTTTGATAACGGGACATTTTAGTATCTCGAAGATTCCTCGAGAGACAACGGGACAACAATACAAAAAACAGGACTGTCCCGTTCAAAACGGGACGTATGGTCACCTTATGTATGCATAACTATAAAAACTACTAAAAGCGGTAGTAAATTACACATACTTTCGATTGTCCGATTTAAATTTTTAATACATGTATGAATTCGTTGACAAAATATCTAGGCTTTTAAGGAAGTCGATTTTTGAATTAAAATCAGATATGCTCAAAATAAATGAAAATATAATGCAATTATTTCACGGGATTTTTGAAAAAAGTATCTTAATTTTGAGGTCTTTTAAAATTGAAAATCAAAAATTGGCTTCCTAAAAAGCCTAGATATTTTGTCAACGAACTCATACTCATACATGTATAAAAAATTTAAATCGGTCAATCCGAAGTATGTGTAATTTACCACCGCTTATTGGTCTAAACCTAAAGCGTATGAAAAATACGCGTGATGCAGTCCCCTTAATGACGTTTAGATTGAAAAATTTTTGTTTGTATGTGTTGTTAAATGTTAACCGTATTTAACAATCTATATTATCAAGCTTGGACATCTATCCTATTCCTCGCAATATCGGCTTAATTTTTAGATGTTGATTGTTATTTTTCTATAGGAACGTTAACAGTCATGTAAAACTCATAAAAAATATTTAAAATAAAATTTTATAGGGACCTGTAAAAAAACTTATTGAAAAAAAACATTTAATATAATGTACTTAAAACTCTTCGATTGTTTTTTTACATTTTAAATTATTTATAAGATTTTATTTATTATTTAAATTATGAAAATGTATAATATAATCTACAATACTTATTCGTTAGGTTATGTTAACAGTTGGTGTAATAAATATAAATGAGTATAAATGAATTAATTTTGCTACCAAAAGTACCTCTCTGAAACAAAATAAAATAATTATTTAATTTTTTGAAATTATTTTTGTTTAAAATTTCACTTAAGTTTCATTACTTCCTGGCAATTATGGGCTACAAAAAAGAGTACAGAGTCACGTGTTTGACATACCTGTCGTAGAATATATTATAAATAACTGATTCAATAATTTAAACTTCAAATTTTGACTTCTTCTACTATATTTCCTTCAAGTCGATCATTGTCAATCTATACGCAGTCACTGTGTATAGATCAGTAAATAATAGGAATAGTTTATTTGAGCATCTGCTTCCAGAAACGGTCAAAATATAATTGAGACACTTATAAGAACAAGGGCCATATTAGTCATTTTTCATAAATGTGTTTTTTCTTATCATAAGTTTTAATCTTTTTAATTTTATATTTTGGTAGAACAACGGCCGAAAATTCATACAGGAACATGATATAAAGTATAATCATAGTTTCATTGTAGGAGAAAAAGGGCCCAAAGAATGAAGTTGGGACCTTTTTCCACTAAAAAAAAATGTTTAGTATCTACCATATGTTTAGTTGTTATCAAAATATTTGATATGATGTTGTGATACTGACATAATGTCCATGCACGACATACTTAAACTTACTAAGTATATAAAAAATGAAAATGCAATTAATTATTATAAGACAATCAAAGGCCTAGAAGAAAATAATATTGATGAAGAAAGTGATTAGTTTAGAAAAATACAAATGATGTAAAATATATTAAGTTATTGTGGTTATAAAAAATAATACAAAGTAAAATATTATATAGTAAAGTACATTTTTTTTTTAAGAATAAGGTTATAAAACATGTATTGTTTACCAACATATTGTGATATATAGTTTTAAATGTAGTTGTGTTTTCTTTTTTTTTTCATTCATGGAAAATAATGTACCTTGTCTTAGACTTGCACATAAAGTATACTGTGTCAAAACATTCTGTGATGACTTATTTAAGTGTTGTTTTTTATTTTATTTTTAATTAAATGCTATTATATTACATGTTTATACTGTTAAACATTAAATGAGAAGACGTGTAGTCTTAGTATTATAAATATTGCTATTGTGATTAAAAAATATGTATCCTAAAAAAAATGTTTTGTGATAACTTTACTACATGAAGTTCTATTATTTTTTTTTCTAAATTTATAAAATATTCTTAGGAATAAATATTTTGTTGTTTATTTATTTAATTTTTTAATAAAAAGGTTATATTTCATACATAAACCCAGTGTTGTCTCATTAAATTTAAATTAAACACACCATTTAAAATTCTAATTAGAACAAAGGCCCAAATTTACATTTTTCAAACAAATACTTTGACATTCTGAAATATTCAAATTAACTTCTAACTGAAAAAAATTATAAACTTGAAGGTATTAAATATGAAGACAATTCAAAATTTGTAATCATATTAATAATTTTAAGCTGAATATGTTTTTTTTGTCTCCTGAAAAAAATTGAAAGTTTTAATAGAGCCCTTGTTCTTATAAGTGTCTCAATTAAGAAAGTCTTGAATCAGTACATTATATGATAAAATACAATGTATATAATAATCGAACCTTGTAAGATAAACAATAACATATAAATAAATAATAAACACAAATCCAATTCATGTTTCTTTTCATTCAGCATAGTATCTTATCTGTACGGCGCGCGGAATTCTTATCTACGTTTTATTACCGCGTTCACAGCGTCCATGTTATGTAACTGATAAAATTCGTGGTAGTTTTTCAAGGTTTATAGATTGTTATCTAACCTTATATAAACCTTGGTAGTTTTTGATTGTTGTATGAACCCTGATAATTCTTTATTTGTGGATTATTATTTATTGGTTAGAATTTGGAAAACTTAGACATACATTGTACGCGTGTCGCGTGAGCACTAAGATAAATATAATGTATTAAATTATACGATTTATGTATTATTCATGTGATTCGACCCTAGGACAGTGGGAACCAACTTGGCTGTTTTTTTAACTGTCAATACCGCTGAACAATGGTCGCTCTGATCACATTATTACTTATCGTGTAATTCTCGTGTTTCTATCGTTTGATATTATTATAATTTATAAGTTATGACAACCAAGAAAAACTTGATAACGCTTCTGTTGTGACTTGTGGTGCTTCCATCGCGTTCATTCATAGTTCCGAATTCATTGATCGTTCTCTAATCTAATCATCGATTGCTGTCGCTTATATACGTCGTTAGTTGTAAATCGTGAACGATGGCGCCGAACCACTTCAAAATGACAGCTCCGTTAGCGTTGCCCAACGCACGCAAATTGCGCACGCTCGTCAAATACGATTCAGAGATGCATTTCATTAGAGCACTCAATAGATATGCCGGCGGCGATCGTCTGGACATTATAGTCAACGAGGTAAATTACGCGAAATCGATTTCTACAAAATATTTCGTTATTAATATTGTATGTACCGCCACATATAGAAATATATGGTGAATGACGATCAAGAAGTGACACTTCTGCTTGAAGCTACTGCGTATGGGCACATAAGGATCATTAGAAACTTACTGAAAAAATGCACTGTCGATTTAGATGCCAAAGGAAAAGTGAAACATACAGGAGGAATTAAAGAAGGAGTTTCAGCTCTTTGGTTGGCAGCTGGTTAGTATATCATAAAAATCTTTTATCTTTTAAAATTATTTACCCAATAGTATGGGTTTTATGCTTACATTTTTAATTTCAAATCAAGAGTGTAATCTCCCAACCATTTAGCTCTTCATTAGTTGTATCGTTTGCATATGTATTCCAGTATTTTATTTTATAAATATTCATTAATGGTCGCTGAATATCCATGGTACCTACCATTAATAGATATATCTAATCAGTGCTATTTATTTCTAATTTTGGTTTAGGTATTTTTGTATTATCATTCTTGTTTAAGTCTACCAGTATACATACCTATATATCTATTTCAGAAAACCATGGTATGTTTCTTCCAATGGTAATTATTTTGGTCAGGGGCGAGCCTAGGGGGGTGGGGTGTTCAACCCCCCCCCCGAAAAATTAAAATAATTGTTGATAAAAGTTTTACTTAATATTATAATATATATATATATATATATATATATATTAAAATAGGTACGTGTTAGTAAAAATATTGAACCCCCCCCTGAAAAAATTTCTAGGCACGCCCCTGATTTTGGTGCTATCTATATATTATTATTTTTAATATTTTCATTTTTATTTTCATTGATTATATCTGAAGAGTTAATTTATGAAGTTTTTCAATTTTTATTGTGTTAAATAGTAAGTGTATAGTTTTTATAAATTACAATTCTTTTTTTCAAAAATATATAGAGATATTGTTGTTAACTTGTAATCTGCACAACGGTTAATCTTACAAAATATCGCACAAATATCAATGGTTGATATACCTAGTTTTCATGTGTGTCCTTAAATACTTAATCTTATATGAGTGATTGATTTACGTGTTAGATGTATACAAATTGTAATTTTATTAATGAAATGAAAAATGTTAGCTACATTTTTAGTACTTGGTATTATTTGAAAATATTTATTGTGACTTTATTATTTATTAGATATATTTTTAATTAATTAGTTTTCAAATGTCTCTACCCATAAAATAAATGTCAAGTTATATATATATATATATTGGTACTAGCTACTTAGTCTTCCTTGGGAGAAGAGTTTCTTCTTTATATTTTAATTATTACTTACATATATCCACCCAAATTTAATTCAGAGATAAAATATCATGTGTATATAGTAAATATTAACACCTCAATTCATCAGATCATATCTTCGCATATGGAACTCATATTGAATATGTAATCTAATAAGATAACAACAATATAAATTATATTATGTATCCACTAATAAAATTAATGAAACCAGCTATATTTATTACCTAAGTAAGGTTGGTACATATGCAACTTGCATCCAAATAGTTTCATGGCTTGTTATGCAATTTACAGAATAAATGTTGTGAAAAAAAAACAGTTAAGTTCTACCATGGAATAGCACTCAATAATACATAAACATAGCCGCAATGTTTTAATAACTGTGTTTTGTCATGTGTAGTTTGTTATGAAAACAAATAATTTATAGAGAATTAATTCTAATTCTATCTCCCTCCAACTTTTATGGAAAATGCCATTAGTAAGAAAAAGTAGTCTAGCGCATTAAAAATCTGCTTCATATTCTTATAGGTATTATTTATATTACACATTTATATAAATAAATGTTAGTTATTTTATTATTACCTGTTTTCTGTTAGTCTTGGTTAAGTCTTGCTAAGTGACATGATAGATTATTGTAGATTTGTAGGTCATGTATGCCATGAATGCTGCCCCATGTTGGTATAATATGATTTTATATAGTTATTAGTGTTTTATGCTATAATTTATACTGTAATTATATTCTATTTATGTGTACTGAATAATTTTAATTTATGTGTTTAAATTTCTAGCATCAGGATATTTTGAGATAGTTAAAATTTTAGTCGATAATGGTGCAACTGTTGATTCTTTTACTGCAACAAGGTCAACTCCATTACGAGCGGCCTGTTATTTGGGACACACTGATATTGCTACATATTTATTTGAACATGGAGCTGATATTAATGCATGCAACATATTTAATTGTACATGTCTTATGATTGCTTCTCATAAAGGTTGGTATATTTGTGCTATTTATTATTTGGGTATTATTTTACAAAAAATAAATGAAAAAAGATTAACTTATTAATAGGGTTTGGGACTTATTGCACACAAATTGTAGGAAATATGCATGCACATATGCACTTAAAATAACCGAAAAATGCGCAAAAATATGCAACTAAATATTTTTTTTTAAATTTTATTAAAATAATTGATTTTATTTATTTAAATTTAGACAATTTTTTGTAATTAGTTATTTTTTGACAACTATAATACTATCAACATTAATTACTGAAATGTATGTTTGATTTCATTTTCTTCGTCTTCTTCAATGAAAAAAAGGTTGGGTTTTTCTTTAATTCATTAAATTATTATTTATATTAAATATAAAGATGATGAATTATTGTTTACCTGTAATGTTTGACTGGACAATAAGAAATTTTCTTATGTTATCGAATTTAAATGCTCGATGGTTGTTGATCAGTATATTTACGATTTACGATAAAAGATGCATACGCAGGAATAATTAGGTATTTCCCTAGTTACCAAATCCAGTTAATAATGTTATTATCTCATCTTCATTAATAAACCAAGCTATACGGAGAAACTGATTAGGTATATTGAACAACGCATGAAAGTAAAAAAAAATAAAGTTATAAAATAAACAATTAAAATATTTAAAATGAATGTAAAACAAAAACTGTGTTAATATGGTATAAATAACAATTAAACTGCCAAAATTGACAAATATAAATTTTTCTCAGAAAACGGCTAAATATGCGAAAATATGCAATTAAAATTTTTGTATTTCAATCCGTTATGACTTAAAACAAATTTAAATCTTACTTAGACTATTCTGTAGTCATTATTAAGCAATATGCAAATGCAACAAGTCCCGAACCCTACTTATTAAATTGCAAACTGACATTTATGACATCTCAATTAGGTATCAATTGATTTTAAAATTTTAAATTAAATTCATTTTAATAATATTTACCAGTTTTTTTAGGTATATCTCTATATTTTGAATATATTTTTTTCATAATATGTAAAGAGATTAAGTGGTAAAATTTAAGGCCCCTGTGATCACCATGAACTCCTTTTTGAACTAACCTTATTTAGTTGTGCAAATTATAATAAGCATCATATGTCAAAGAGTAAAATATTTGTTATGTATGTGTTATTTAGTTATAATGAGCACTTAATTCTGTTTTTTTTGCTTAGTTTGCAGTTGGACTTAGGTTACTAAGTAACTTAAGGTAACTTAACCTAACCTACTTGTCAAAAAATTCGGCTATCCATATTTAGATCCCCATCTTAAGTATATTAATTACAAATACCATGAGTATTATTAGAGTCCGGATTTATATTAAAACATTTGAAATATGATGTTTATATGTAGCGAAAATTGATGAAATATTTTCAAAATATTCTAAAACATTGCCTACGTTTGTACGTTGACCATAACAGCAGTTAACGGTTAAATTAAGATCTAGTCACTGTATCTACACGTAGGTGATCATGGTTTTAAAATCCATTATTTTAATCTTTAATATTGGTGTGATGTGGTTATATTTGTGTATAGATTTATCTTCAATGAACATTAGTTTATTACACTATATTAACATAAAATTGCAACTAAAAATTAAAACTAAATGAAAAAATTGAAAAAAAAATCATAAATTTCCTAATATTTATTTGATATAATCCAATATATTTAAGAAAATATGTTCAAAATAAACTGAAATATCCTTTAAAGTCAAAATATGCTCTAATATATAAATAAAACTTTGATAGATTCTATAGTTTATGAAACGCTAACATTTCTCCTACCAAACAGAATATGTTTTTTCATTCTAATCCAGACTGATATGAATACATTCTGTGTGCATATTCAGTCAAGTTGAATGTTTTGATTAGAATCAATGAAATACATACAAATTAATCAGTAATATATCTCCCCGTTAACACTTTTTAATTTTGTTTTATAGTATTTACCACTGTAAAAATATTTTCCAACTAAATGACTAATATTAGTACAAGGAGTTGGGTATGTCAATCTTAAAAATTAGTTAGTTTAGAGCTATTTGTATTACCCGTTAACTTTTTAAATAAAGAATTATTATTATTTATAATTTATTTATTAATGTAAGAACTATTTAAATATAAAACTCAGGTATTAGTATACATTTATAATTAATGAATACTGAAATTTTTGTATTTAAAAAAAGATATTCATCACATGATAAAATTATTGATTCTTTGATGAATTAATTATTGGGCTATACTAGTTTATAAGTACCATGAGTAAAATAATTATTATTGTGTTCTAGGTCATGTAGATCTAGTAAAATATTTACTGATGAATGGAGCTGATGTTAATAAACAATCAAATTGGGGAGGTACAGCTATGCATTTCGCTGCTCAAGCGAATAATATTGAAATTGTTAGACTACTCTTAGCATTTAATGCCCAACAGTTAAAAAATAAGCAATGTATATTACATAAATTTAGGTCTATTTATTTATTTTTAATAATTAACATTTTTTTCAGCTTTGACTCCTATATTGATTGCAGCAGAAAGTCATCATTTTTTTTTGGTTAATTATCTCCTAGTTACATTAGATTTGACGCGTGAAGAAATTATTGAAGCTGAAGAACTGCTAGCTGCATCATTCTTGGATGAACAAAATGCATATTTCAATCAACTAGGATTCTATATTCTATTACACTCAATGCAATTGCGGTTAGTAATTGAATATAATTTATTATTTGAATAAAAGTTTGAAATATTTAGCACTTGTTAACTTTTTCACTGAATTTTCTGGTTATGTAGTTTTGAAATAATAGATTAAAGAAAACGAATAGAAGATATTTAAAATTAAATTGTTTGTTATATTTTTTGTTTGCAAAAAACAAAAATAAATAAATAATAATAATAATATAAATGTATGTTTCATTTGTATAGGTACATTGATTAAAATTTAGTCTATAAAAAATGTATACATATTATTAACTGAATAATACAAAATTATTTATTTTAGGTTTAGCATACATCCATTCATAACCAAAAAAGTTTATAAAAAAGTTGAAGCTTATAATAATCAAATTGAGTGCCAGACTATTGAGGAGTTAATGAATATAAAGGACAACTATGAAGCTTTACATTATGAATCATTGATTATTAGGTAACAGAATTCTTATTTTTCTAACTATTCCCTGTTTATATAAACTAGTTCATAATGACTACTTAATTACTTCATAATGTATTACCTTTTTCAGTAAAATATTTTTCTTGGCTCATTGATAAAAGACACATGAAAAATATTTTACTTTGAATGTTGTAAAATTGAATTAATTGTAGTCACAAAAATAACTTATTTCTTTATTGTTATTCTTTTATTTTCCTATGAACCTTTAGTAATCAAGTTGTTAAAATGTATTTTAAAATTAAATTTTATTTTATAGTTGAGTAAAGAATAATGGTAATAGATACTAAATTATTTTGTTTTATGTGTTAAGGTAAATATTTTGTACAAATTATTTTTCCAGGGAAAGAATTTTAGGAGAATTTAATCTTGATTTATTGGAGTCAATTATATACCGTGGCAGTGTTTATGCTGATTTACAAAACTATTCATCATGTTTTAAACTTTGGAATCACGCTATTAAAATTTCTAAAAAAAATCAAATAAGCATTTATAAAGATATTCTTCGTTTCACACAGGTATAATCATAGAAAGCGTTTAGTTTTCAAATAGAAAAATTATCATTTTAATTTAATCTACTTTATTTCTCATATGTGAAATTCAACAATTTTGTGTTTGGAAACTCTTATTTTTTAAATATAAACAAATATTAATTTTTAGTATTTCAACCATTGTTCTAAATGTTAACTTCTGAGTTATTTATTTAGATTGTACATTTTAATATTATTTATCCTTTCTATTCCTTCTATTACTCTATATTACTCATTTATATTCAGTTAATTTCTTTATTTATTGAGTTGCTAAGTTCTCTGTGTCTTTTATTTTGTCAAAGCCAATGATTGTCTTTTTATTTAATAACTCATTTCTTAGAATACATATGAATATTTGTTCTACACTTTCTCTGTGTTCCTCGGAACATACTTAAACTGTTTTTAGTTGTCATTATTCATTTTATTAACTATTTGTTCAAAAGTTATCAATAGGTATTTTTAATTCTACTGTTGTTTTAGTATAATTTATAATATAATATCTAGTTCTTTTGACATAATGAACATTTCAATTTTTAATTTAATTTATATATTTCCAGGAATTTTTCCTAATGATCAAAACTAATACTGACATTAAACTCTCAGATTTAAAAAATGTTTGGGAGGAGCTGATTGAAGAATTAAAAATGAATCAAGAAAGAATGTTGGCACCAAATTCTACGTATTATGATAAAAATGACATTGAGGTATAAAAATATACTAATAATTAATGTATAGAAATATTTTAAAAAGATATTTAATAATCAAAACTCCTTTATTAACACTGTTAATATAAATTTGACTAGTATTAAAAATATTTTTTCTTTTTCATAGATGGAATATTCTGGTAACCTATATTCAGCACTTGGTTTGATTATTGTTACTAGCACAGTATTTGAAAATAGAAGTAATTCAGATGATCCTTTGGTTACTGATATAATGAAAATGATTGTAGAACTCAATCAATTAGAACTTAAAACAAAAGATGGTCAAATGTTACTACATTTATGTCTTAATCATCAAACTAAACTAGACAATATCACTGACAGTAATTTGTAAGAAATATTTTTTATAATATTTTATTTTACTTAATTTCAGAACTAATAATTTTATCATTTTCAATAGAGAGTATGAAATAAAATATTTGATTTGTTTTTTAATTGATACAAATAATATATTTTTAGTTTTCAATAAAGTTAAATATATATTTAATAAAATGTATTTTATAAAATAAATTATTGTATTATTTAGTTTGTAAAATGACTTGAAACCCTGTTATACATTTTTAAGTAAATTTTATTATGAATTACTATCGTTAAAATATCTCTGTATTTCATTTTTTAATTTGTGTTGAATTTAACTCAAATATCCGGTAAAAATATATTACTCATTTCAGTTTAAACAGTGGTTTAAAAAAAAAATGTATTTCTTTATAGGATGTTTGTTCCCTCTTAAAATGTTTGTGAAATGAACTTGGGTTTTTTTCACAGTCTATTTAAGGTTATTTAATTTTGAAATATGAATTTGAAATTATAAATTTATACAATGATTTGTTTTTATTCATTGCAGATTGCCAAATTTTCTTGGAATGAAACTGTTAATTTATTGTGGTGCAAATGTAAATGTTGTTGACAAATATAATAATACACCTCTTCATTTCATTGGTAAATTTATAAAACACTTGTAAGTATATGCATTATTATTTTTCTTATACATTTTAATAATATTAATAAGTTAAATGGTTGTGTACTTATTTGTATGTATATTTAGCCCAGATATTTCACATAATAATGATGATTCAAGTACAAAACAAATAGTATTGGAGTTATTGAATGCTGATGCTCACACAGACTTAGTAAACAGAGATGGAGAATGCCCTCATACAGAATTTTTAAAGAGTAATGGTTTTTATATTTGACATATTGACTGTATTCTATTGTTTTGTATTATAATTTCAGCTATATTTAAATTGACAACTAAAACACCTATAAGTTTGAAATGTTTATCTGCCAGGACCCTAAGGAACCAGTGGCCTAGAAAATCATACTACGATAAATTACCAAGGTCTTTAAAAGAATTTACTGACCTACATGGAAGAGGAAACTAGTTATGAACATACATTTTTTTCAGAGATACTAATTTTTTGATTTTCATGTATTTTTATGAGATAAGAATGATTGAAAGTTATTTTAACAAGTAGTAAAAGACTTCACAGTATTATATAACAAAGTTATGTTTTTTTTTTAATTTTGTAATTTTTTTAAAATTATTCAAGTGAAAGAAGTTATAAAACATTTTTAAATTATAATAAAGTAAAATCAAACTTATCCACTTATTTATGGTATTTTTATTTATCTAGAATCCATCAAATCAGTGTTTCAAAATGTGTAACTTGATATATTTCAAATAGTCAGTTACACGTTTTAATGAGTTTAAAAAAAAGAATATAAACCATTAATAAATATAAATTATGTGTATAACTAACAATTTAAAAAGATACAATTTTAGGTCTCATAGTCTAAATAAGTAGAATTACTGTAAAAAATCCATAAAGTTTGAAAAACATTGAATGAAATATGTATGTATGATCTAAAACTAAGTCTGTTGCTATGTATCTAAAATTATTATTTTTGAAATGCATTTTGAAAACCATTATGTGAAATAAATAATGTAAGCCATTTTGTAAAATAATATGACCTAAGCATTCCCTAAAAAATTTTTGTATAAATTGAATAATAATGATAAATATTTATAATTGTAAATACTTATGTAACAAATATAATTCCTTTTTCATATATAACATTTACAGTGAACAATCAATTATTTTTCTTGATAAAATGTTAAACACATCATTTGCATTATTAATAATAAAATCCATGAATCATGACTTGAATCAAATCCTAACAATTTAACAAATGTTTTATTTGCATTTATTTTAATCATACGTTTGATAAGAAATGTATTTGGAAAATCAGTTTTATGAAGTTCTTGTTTGTAAAAACAACCAAAAATTGTATTATTCAGTTGATCTTTTATATTATATTATGTAACTGGATGAGATAGAAAAACTTTTAAAACTCTATACATTTCTGTAGTCCAATTTGGTTTATATCCCTTACTAAAAACATGTTTGTATTTTGATACTCTCTATCGTTAATTTCAAATTTAGGTTTTTTAAAAGGTATATGTTTTAATTGTGAAATATGTTTCAATAAATTTGATCGAGCCTTATATGGAGTAGTTTTAATAATAGTATGTATTGTATTATTGTAATGTATCAGTTTAGATAAAAAGCTATACCAATTCCAAGAACCTGTTGAAGTAAAATGTTTATACATTTTATTTTTTATTTTTCTTATAACACATTCTACCATTCCAGCCTTTAGACTGCTTAACGTTGAATAATTACAAATATCATATTTTTTTATTTAACTTTGAAATTTTTGTTTAAAAATGAGTTCCATTATCAGTTTGTAATGATTTGGGGTATAATAAGGAGTAAATTTTTTGAAAATATTTGACATAACTTTTGTAATTTCTACTGCCTTTTTATTTTTCAATGTTTCTGCCCATATATACATTTATTATTTAGTGTAAGTATCTATATTCTATAATAATTAAAATATATTTAAAACCATTATTTTTATTAGATTGTGATTTTATATCTATAGTATCTATATATCTAAGTCAGCTTGCTATAGGTCATTCATAAATAAAGAAATTACTTTTTGTTTAGGAAAAATGTTACTCATCTGTAATTTTTTCCAATGTCATTATTATAAATATTCTTAAAACATAAATTGACCATTATTCTATGAGTTTTCCCTAACATAATTTTTCTAATATAGATTTAATTTCATTTTTAACACCAGAATTCCCAGGATTTTTAATGGATACTAAAAGATTTAATCTTGTTACTAATTCATTTTAATTATCATGATAAACTAGTTGTGTATTAGGAATTAGATCTTTATATAGACTTGAATCTATTTGATCAGATGGCAATGTTTCATTAAAATTTATTAAGTTTCTATTTATTCTCGTTATATTATTTATATTATTTGTAGACTGGGGAAACTGTAGTAAACTATTTTCAAGTAATAAATCAAGAGATTTACTAGTGTTTAATTTATCCTTAAACAGTGAATACTTAAATTTCTGGTTTGAAAGAGTTTGATCGCTTAAAGATTTACTATGTTTTTTTTAAAATTGTTCATACGTGTAACATCAGAATCATTTATATTTGAATGAGGAACACTTTTTTCAATATTTGGTATAGAATATTCTGTATACAAAATATTTGATTATTTTATTATACCTTCGTATAAAGACTTAAAAATATGACTCCATTTAAAGTGACTATTATTAATTTACTCGATAAAAACTTTCGTAATTAAAATTTTATATTTGTAATTATTCAAATAAGTGTTTAACACTGATGTCTAAATTTTGTATATTTCAAAATAATATTTAAACTTTTATAAGAAATGTATTGTTTTACTATATTAATGTGTTGTGTGTACTTTCAAATTAAAAAAAAAAATAAAACTTTTCTCGTTACATGATTATTTGTTTTTTGTAATTTATCAATTCGATTTTAAAAATTATAAATTTTAATTTCTAAATTTATTCATGGATTTTCTATAAAATTACAATTTAGATCAAAAATTGTTATTATTTTCCAACATTTTTATATTTACTGTTTCAAATTATTTAGTTTATCATATCCGTACGCAAGAGAATACACACTATCATTTATAATAAACCCCTTGTCACCATTTGCACTAAGAACCAGCTCATACACTGTTTTTGAATAAACAATATGTTTATCAGATTAAATGAAATTCATACTACGATAAGCTGATTCATTGTTATCTAAATTATGATCAATTTAAAATATTGATACTATCATACAATCATAAATGCTTGACTATAACATACTTTTTAAAACCCTTAGCTTTTTTTTAAATATAAAGGGATAAAACTATTCTCAGCCATGTATTCGGTTGATTTGATATCTGGTGTGAAATAATTTTGGTCGTTTATAACGAAATCGGTTGCAACGATAATGCGGATATAACGATGTTATTTTGCGATTAAAATTGGTTTTTATAATCGCCTATAACAGTATTATTGTGTATAGGTACATATTACATGTATACGTAATATGTTTTTGTAAATAACAAATTGATTAACAATTAGTCATAATATAGTATACATAATTTGCAGGTTCATACTTTTATTTTAACCATACATACTCGTACACGAAGTATGTATAATAATAGTATTTTCAATGTTGTTAATACGTCTACATAAATCGCAGTTTTAAATATAATAATAAATACTGTAAAATGCTATTTAATAAATCAATTTTTCAGAAAAATCAAGTTTTTTTTATATCCGGATACAACGAAATGCGGATATAACGATCCGATTATATAGGTGCCTTGAATATCGTTATAAGCGAATTTGAATGGACTATTATTATTTTTTAAGGAAATTGCTTGGTTTTGTGTAGTTATAAGTTAAAATTTTTTTTATAAGATTGAAATAGAATATATCGGTATAAGATTGGTTGATTGAAAGTGGTAAAACAAAAATCGTAAAAATTTAAATATTATTTTTTCGTATTATTACATTATTTTAATTAATCAATCGTTTATCTCCATATTGATGTTTGATAAATTATTGAAAACGCGTAATTTTCGATAATTAAGCTTTTTGTATATAAAATCACGCCATTTTTTTTATTTCACCTTTAAGCTTTTAGCTGCATATATAAATAATGAAAAGCTTAAAAAAATATACGTCCATGTCTGACGATGAATATTCTTATAACGACATCATAAGTGAAATATTTATATACAATGTTAAAAACATTTTTTTATTTATACAATTAATATTTTCTTTTGTTTTTTAGTTTCCTGAAACAAGTGACATTGAAAAAAGTAAATCTAATAATCCTCCCAATAAAGCTAAAAGAGGAAAAACTCTATCAACAATATCATAAAAAAAAAAAAAAAAAAACTGAAGAAAAAAAGGTACCTAACTATTAAGTTTTTTCATTTGTTAATATAAAATATATAGAATACAATTTTGGAAAGTTATTTTGATTGTGTATAGCCGCATTCATCATAGGTATATGTCTAAAATTTAAAGTTGATTGAAGACGAAGAAATAACTAATGAATCCACAAATTTATTAAAATTTAAACAAGATAGACATAACTTTATATTTAAATATTCAATGAATGGAGGAGAAGGTTATTGGGCACTTCAACATTATAAAATGAAAAACATTGAAATATACCTAGTTCTGACATGTAATAGAACGTTGAATATTTTTTAATAAAAATTTATAAAAATATTTTTTATGAATTCTTTAATTGAAAACATGCAACGTGTTTAATTAAATTATACAGAGAGCAGCAAATCAGCAAGGATAAATATATATACAACGGATTTCAAAAACTTACAGAGATTATTTCAGAAAGATTTGCCAACGACCCGAATAAAACAATTTACAAAGCATAAAATTGAAATAAAATAAATGTAAAAAATTATAACATTTCATTGAAAATACTTAATATGTTAATAATATAGTGTTTTTCATGAAACTAATTAAGTAGTCGATTCTGTAATATTATTGCTATAAAATAATTTATAATTTTTTGTTAGATTGTATTTTACAATGAAATAGATAATCTGTTGTAAAGTATGTTATTTTTTTTTATGATATTAATATATCATTTCATATCATATCTTATGTTTTTTCGCGATGAAATATATATCTATTCAGCGTATATTATTTACGTTGAATTCATAATTTTGAATGTATAAACTTGCGAATTCTCCCCTTTGATATTGAGTTTGATACATTTTTGATATTTTGCTTAACCGACGAAATAATTAAATCAAAACATATTTGATACATATTTAATTGATTTTGTTTTATAAGAATACAAGTATCATTGTATCAATATAAGGTTATAGTTTCATACGTAATTAATTGTAACGAGAAAATGATATACCTATTAAATTATACAATAAATGCCACGCCTGAATCAATGAGGTACGTGTTAACGGCAATCGATAATTATGTTATAACATATAAGCATTTAAACATTTTATAATTGAAACGGGTCTAGGGTACTAGGATTACGGCACAGATGCGGTCGGCACAGTTGCGGTCAATACCTTTTTGGTGGCACTTGCGGTCACTATTTTTTTTACTTCACTTGTTGACACATCAGGTTTACACGAATTGTCAGAAAAATTAATTATTTCTGTATTTTTAGTTCTCATGCATACGGCTCTACGCTTATCCTTTTTTCACTCAGAAAAACCCAAACCGTCCCATTTTCATTTTGTCTGTATTTTCTGAATTGATAACCGTTAAAAATTGCTAAAGGCTTACCTTTCGTTGTTTCGATTATTTCTATTTTTTGACCAACTGCATATGTGCTTAAATCAATTTCTAACTTGGTTGTGTTTCGTAATTTGTTTTGTCTACAACTCATACGTAAATCGAAAAATATAATTTACCCGTCGTAATCGCAATATAATATAATTATTATTATCTTCGCATCAACATCGATAACGTTGTACCAATTTGCATATAAAAATAACATAAAAGAAGGAAAGTTTGATTTTTAATATAGTATAGGTTTAATTGTATTATTATTGTATCAGTATTGTAAAACCAGTTCGTGTGTGTAAAAAAAAATAGCGACCGCAAGTGCCACCGAAAAGGTATTGACCGCAACTGTGCCGACCGCATCTGTGCCGATACCGGGTACTAGAGTCTAATTACGCGCATGTGCGTGTGCGTGTGCGTGTGCGTGTGCGTGTGCGTGTGTGTGTGTGTGTGTGTGTGTGTGTGTGTGTGTGTGTGTGTGTGTGTGTGTGTGTGTGTGTGTGTGTGTGTGTGTGTGTGTGTGTGTGTGTGTGTGTGTTTGTGTGTTTGTGTTTGCGCTTGTGCCGAATAAAGTCTAAGAAAATGATTGATTTTTATTTCAATATCAGATTCACGATACACTTATATAGATACCAGTTATTTTACTATGTATTCCTATTTCCTAATAGTTATGATTTATCATTGTTGGTCATAGTTTTGTGTAATTATATTCGATATGAGCGTTGAAAAAGTAAATGAAACTTTTTACGTCTTAGATCCTATAGAAAAAACAAGTCTACTGTAAACTGAAGGGTGTACGCCCTCCCACTGGATCCGGAACTTACTGAACCCCACACCGGTCGAACCAGCCGGTCTCTATGATCCGTCACATTAAATTTTAATTTACTATGAATTTTCAAAACAAAACGAAAAAGCTGGTAAGTGAGGTGATGGTGGTACAAGTTCGTCCTTCGTCCCTTCGGTCCTCGGACAAGATATTGGTGATGAATGTATTAAGTTTTAAAGAAATGATAACTCATTTCTTTAGTATAAAACGATTCTGAACAAAGCTTCAGTGTAATATAATATATTATTATTTAAATACTGTTTACGCATTTTACGGTTATTTGTATAATTTTTGGTGAGTTTTTTTGTAATTAAACCCTCATAAAATATTCAATTAGATATAACTCATTTAAACTTCAATTCTTATAACAATTATAACTCATTAGAAATAAACTTAAAAGAAATCAGACAATATCGTAAAAAATCGTATAATAATTTATAAAAGTGTGTATAAAAAAAAATCCTGAGTCACGATTTTTGATTTTTTTTTTTAGGATAATTAGGTAGGTATATGAGTAAGGTCATATTAAATTTTCAGAACTTTTTGTCAAATATTTAAAATTATATTACATAAAAACTTTCAAACAAAAAATAAAAGGTGGTATCAATAACAGTGATAACGTTTTGCTCTCATAAGTTTTTAGTAATTTCTCGCATTCTCTTTCTTCTTTGTCTACGTGGCTGCTTTCATAAGGCTCATCTTTAATCCATTTTCACCTGTACCTGTTTTCAAGATTCAAGTTAACGGATAATCTACATTAATTGATTGATATTGTTTCGACCAAACTGCTACTCGTAGACAACAGGTACGTCTTATCACTACTAACATCAAGCCTTATCAAGACCACTCCTTTATAATACCAGTCAGCTGTTTTTCTTCAGTGACTTAAACGCTGGGCATCATCATTGCCTATACTATAATTATATTATAATTGTTCTATCACTGCTGTACTTTTGGTTACATATCTAAATATTTCCGGGAACCCATTAAATTTTTTCTCTCCACAATCATCAACAATGGTTAATCCACCTACTCCAACAACTTCTAGACCTATCACAAGAGCCAACTCTGCTGCACCTTCATCTGGAAAAGTTCTCAAAGATCCACCCCCACCGTCTTTACCATCTGCTCCCCTCTCGTCTGATGAGTTTCACCGTGCCATTCGTGATATTGTCAAAACTCAGAATGAGACTTTGGCACAATGCAAGAATCTAAGTGTTTCTTTCAACTCAAAATTTGATGATTTGAAAGCTAGTGTTGACTCAATAACTTCACAATTGGGGGAGCTAAGGTCTGAAACTGCCTCTCTCCGTGTTGATCTAACTTCTCTGGAAATGAGAGTTACCACCGTGGAATCTAATCCGACTAACGCTATACCCAGCGATAATGTTAACCATGTGCCAAATCTGCTCCAAGAACTTTCTGATCGCGAAAAATGCTTGTCCAACATCGTCGTACATGGTCTACCTGAATCCACCTGTCTACTACCAGCTGACAGAATTTCTGATGATATCAGGTGTATTAATGAACTTATTCTACCTTTTTCACTGTCTTTGCCACCCAATCCTAAACTATTTAGGCTTGGGCGCGCAAATACGGTCTCTGATAAACCACGGCCATTAAAAGTAGTATTCCCCACCAAAGAACAAGCTCTCCAATTTATTAGTGATTTCAACACCAGCAAACGCACAACTGAGTCAGGTAATAACCTTAATGCAATACATATCTCTCGCGACCGTACCATTCTCGAACGTCAAGAAATCCGCCGCGTCTACGTAGAACTCGATAAACGCAAGAAGTCAGGAGAACTCAACATCTCAATCAGATACAAGAACGGGACTCCACGCATCGTCCAAAGCAGTCAAGGCATCAATCAACCCAATCATCGTAGTTCTTCTTCTCAGTCAAAAAACTAATTTACCCGAAATGCCCCTTCATCTCCCCGAATCACCAACACACATTTAAAAATAATGATAATTCTTGCCCTTATTGTATTCGAGCTACCTCTACAATTAATTACGCTTTTGAATTTATTGATGCTCACTCTAAGCCAGGGGGGGCCCCCATTACTCTCTAAGTCTAACAATAACTCCGAAAAAATGTACTCATATGATCTTCCTTCTAACTGCTCCTTCTCATGTGATGATGTACTTTCGGCTCTTCAATCGCTCAAAAACAATCATTCAAATGGACCTGATAACATCTCTGCCAGATTGCTCTATAACTGCCGAAACTCCCTGGTTTTTCCTCTATTCATTCTCTTTAGACGCTCTTTAAGTGAAGGAATCTTTCCAACCGTTTGGAAAACATGCTCAATTACCCCTATCCTTAAATCTGGTGACCCATCCGACGTTTCCAATTATAGGCCAATTTCGATTCTACCCCACCTTGCAAAACTTTTCGAATCCATTATTTACTGTTCTATTAAAAGAAGTCTCAACCACATTATCCATAACAATCAACACGGCTTCAGACCCGGAAAATCCACCGTCACCAGTAGTTTAGCATTTACCTCTTACATTTTGGACAATCTGGAAATTGGTTCTCAAGTAGATGCCATATTTACTGACTTTAAGAAAGCCTTCGATACAGTAGACCATGGTCTTTTAATAGATACAATTGATAAGCTCGGTATTGGTAATCCTCTCCTCTCCTGGTTAGGGTCTTATCTAACATCAAGAAGACAATTTGTCTCCATCGGGGGAGCACATTCCGAACTTGTAACCATACCTTCCGGCGTACCCCAAGGTGGTCATCTTAGTCCCCTTCTTTTCATTCTATTTATGAACTCTCTCAATGATTTTTTATCCTTTGTTAAAGTCCTCTTATTTGCCGATGACATTAAACTATACCTAAAAATAAGCTCTCCATCTGACTGTTATTCCGTACAATCCGACCTCGATACTTTTTCAGATTGGGTAAGACGTATTAATCTTACACTTAACATCGATAAATGTCACGTAATGTCCTTCTCACGAAGTAATTCACCTCTCCACCACACCTACCTTCTTAATGGTTCTCCTCTTAATCGCATATTTCTTGTTAAAGACCTTGGTATCTATCTCACGCCCACGCTCTCTTATGACCACCATATCAATACTATTATCGGTAGAGCACTCAAAATATTAGGATTTGTTAAACGCAATACCGCCAATTTCACATCTAGCTCTTGCCTCCGTATACTGTATTTCGCCTTAGTTCGCTCCGTTCTAGAATATGGAGTAGTGATATGGCACCCATACCTAGCGCGCGATGAACTGAGACTAGAACGAGTACAAAATAGATTTTTATCATATGCTGCCTTCAAATTAAAAATTAAACATCCCCTACATGATTACTCACTCATTTCCTCTAATCTTCAAATCCCTTCTTTAGCCTCTCGCCGCGCAGAGGCTGACCATCATTTCATCTCTTCACTTCTCGAGGGATCTCTAGATTTTCCTGAATTGCTCTCTTCTATCTCTTTCCGTGTTCCGTCTCACTCTACTAGAAATCATTCCCTTTATCAATTACCTTACCACCGCACTTCCTATGGATTCAACCACCCTCTCCACAGAATGTTACGCAGCCTCAACTCAGCCTAGCCTTCCACATTTTTACCAGATATTTATTTCATATATTATATTATAGTTTTTTTTTTTTTTCCTCTTCTTTGTTACTATATTATTCAACTGTTTTTGTTATATTTAATTTTAGCAACAAAATATTGTATTTAAATTAATGCCTGTCACGGCGTAAATCAAAAAAAAAAAAAAAAAAAAAAAAAAAAAAAAACAAACAATTTGTTAAATTAAAAGTTCTATATTTAAGTCAAAAGTGCTATAATTATTCTGAAAATGTTGTCCAATATAAAAAAGTATGTATTTGATATTGGATAAAATTTTCAAGTTTCTAGCTTCAATACTTTTCGATTTATGACTAAATATCTAAAATCTGGACAGTGAAAATCTCGTTTACGGCGGATTTTTACCGATTTTACCGTTTTTACTCAGTTTTTCGATCGTTATTCTTGATTACTGGAAAATCTATGGAGATTTTGGAAAATGACCTCTCTAAAGTACCATCTCAGTTCAATTTCGAATCTAAAGAGTTGCTGGACGAAACTTTTGGACAAGAATTTCTATACGAAAAAGTGTTTAGAGAAAAAAAAAAAATAAAAAAAAAATAAATAAACATCATTGTAAAACCATAAGATCCTTCGCTTCACTCAGAATCTAAAAAAAAATGCAAAATTTTTTTGGTGGGGGTGGAGCGTTGGGTTGGTGGGAAAGACGACCGTCGATACCGCTCCGAACGGCGGTACTATTCGCATGCGCTGCCCGTGCGCGTGTGTACTACTGGGTTTGCGGCCCGCGGGTCAGAAGCGGAGCGGTGAAGCATGGGTCCGTCCACCCCCCGCCACCGACGCCACGTGGTGAGACGCGTGACGAGGCGCGGGGGAGGGGGACCGGAGCCCACTTTATCTTGAATTACAAATTGTAACTTGTTGATCTTCACAACAATGCATGGGGTTTTTGTGTAAGCCAGACGGCTAGTGGTACGGCGTCGATCCCGGGAGTACCCCCGAAGACTTGGGCGGCCGGCGGTCGTATATATACCACGCGGCCGCGTCCGAACGACAACAAGTGAGAGCGTCGGTCGGCGGGCCCGTCGAAAACTGCCATCTCCCGGTGGACGGTGGACGAACGGGTCCACGTACAGATTGAGCCGGTGTTACCGTTACCTATATGTCTCCTGCGAACACGTCCTGTTTTGTTTTATTTTTATTTTAGATTCCGAGTGAAGCGAACGATCTTATGGTTTTATTATTTATTTTAAATAAATTTCAGCTTATTTTTTTTTCTTGGAGACACTTTTCGCTCACCTTACTCTGACCTAAAATGTATAAAAAAAAAAAACAAAAAAAAAACAAAAACAAAAAACACTTAATGTTAATTAGATAACGAACAAATACATATCTGCTGTGTTGATACGTTTTGAATTACCGCTCTCTTTAGTGTCTAGCTCCGAATTAGCATCAATCAGCTCAACGTTTTTCAAATACAATGCTCGTTTAGTATCATGAAGTGTTTTAAAAGAAAAACGTACAGTAAAAATTAAAAAATTATTTAATTCTTTGTTAAGGTTATTTAGTTGTAAATGTAAGAAATATTTTTGCTATTATTGTATTCATTCAATTGTATTTATTATTTAAAAAATTAAAAATTATTAAAAATCTTTGTAAGTGACCTACTACAGATTCGAGTTAAGCACGCGATAAAACATTCTTAAACTTAAATTTATCTAGTGATTTATTATTAGTTTATATTTAAATGTACTAATATTTAGATATTAAGTTATTAATTATTAGAAGTGATGGAAATAATAAATAAAAAAAAGAACCATAAAATATTTCATAAAATAGTGTAGAACAAAGATAATTAACAAAAAAAAAGGTACCATACAGTCTTCAGACATTTATTAAATATTATGAAGAAAATAATTAATTTAACAAAATATTTGAAAAATGTATTTCACTTAAAGCAACATTTTTCTGTTCCTTTTTTTTACATTTTTTATTCTAATTACTAGGGAACGGATTTTAATTAAGTATAAAAGTAAAATTATTTAAATAAATATTTGTTTATTATTTAATAAATATTTAATTATAGTTTTTAAATATTTAAATAAAAAATTCAACTAAAATGCAAAAATTTCAAAAAAAAATATAAATAATAATTAAAATTTTAATACAAAAAAAGGTGCTTATTCGTTATCTTCTTCTTCATGAGGGAAACAGTTAGAAACAACATACAATTTAAAATTTTCAAATTTGAAATGACGGCGATTCGATCTTAACATCGCTTTATAACGACTGAATGACCTCTCAACATCAACAGAAGTGATTGGTGCATACTTCATGCATGTTAATTCTGTTGGATTGTATTCGATTTCTAATTTTTTTTTTTTGGAGTTATGTTTAATAGTATATCCCGTATCGACCATACACTATTTAAACCTGGGTTTTTTTCTAATACAGTTTGTAATTTTGAATTAATCATAACTCCAATATCTCCAGGAACATGTTCCAATTGCTTGATGGCATTATCAACTATTTCTAGACATCAGTTAATGGCATATTAGAAGTTTCTAATTTTGAAATAGTATCAACTAAGAATCCAAAGTGAATATATAAGAAAATACAGACAAAATGAAAATGGGACGGCCATTTTCATTTTGTCTGTATTTTCTGAATTGATAACCGTTAAAAATTGCTAAAGGCTTACCTTTCGTTGTTTCGATTATTTCTATTTTTTGACCAACTGCATATGTGCTTAAATCAATTTCTAACTTGGTTGTGTTTCGTAATTTGTTTTGTCTACAACTCATACGTAAATCGAAAAATATAATTTACCCGTCGTAATCGCAATATAATATAATTATTATTATCTTCGCATCAACATCGATAACGTTGTACCAATTTGCATATAAAAATAACATAAAAGAAGGAAAGTTTGATTTTTAATATAGTATAGGTTTAATTGTATTATTATTGTATCAGTATTGTAAAACCAGTTCGTGTGTGTAAAAAAAAATAGCGACCGCAAGTGCCACCGAAAAGGTATTGACCGCAACTGTGCCGACCGCATCTGTGCCGATACCGGGTACTAGAGTCTAATTACGCGCATGTGCGTGTGCGTGTGCGTGTGCGTGTGCGTGTGCGTGTGTGTGTGAGTGTGTGTGTGTGCGTGCGTGCGTGCGTGTGTGTGTGTGTGTGTGTGTGTGTGTGTGTGTGTGTGTGTGTGTGTGTGTGTGTGTGTGTGTGTGTGTGTGTGTGTGTTTGTGTGTTTGTGTTTGCGCTTGTGCCGAATAAAGTCTAAGAAAATGATTGATTTTTATTTCAATATCAGATTCACGATACACTTATATAGATACCAGTTATTTTACTATGTATTCCTATTTCCTAATAGTTATGATTTATCATTGTTGGTCATAGTTTTGTGTAATTATATTCGATATGAGCGTTGAAAAAGTAAATGAAACTTTTTACGTCTTAGATCCTATAGAAAAAACAAGTCTACTGTAAACTGAAGGGTGTACGCCCTCCCACTGGATCCGGAACTTACTGAACCCCACACCGGTCGAACCAGCCGGTCTCTATGATCCGTCACATTAAATTTTAATTTACTATGAATTTTCAAAACAAAACGAAAAAGCTGGTAAGTGAGGTGATGGTGGTACAAGTTCGTCCTTCGTCCCTTCGGTCCTCGGACAAGATATTGGTGATGAATGTATTAAGTTTTAAAGAAATGATAACTCATTTCTTTAGTATAAAACGATTCTGAACAAAGCTTCAGTGTAATATAATATATTATTATTTAAATACTGTTTATATATTGAGTTATGTTTAATAGTATATCCCGTATCGACCATACACTATTTAAACCTGGGTTTTTTTCTAATACAGTTTGTAATTTTGAATTAATCATAACTCCAATATCTCCAGGAACATGTTCCAATTGCTTGATGGCATTATCAACTATTTCTAGACATCAGTTAATGGCATATTAGAAGTTTCTAATTTTGAAATAGTATCAACTAAGAATCCAAAGTGAGCGGAAATGAATGCTAAATTATTTTGCAAGTTACTATTTTCCATAAGCTCAATAGTTTTTTTTATTACAATAACAGCATCGGAATCTAAATTTAAAACAACATTTCTGATTTTTTCAAAATTATTTGAGTAGTATAAAACAGCTGATAGCCACGTACCCCATCGAGTAATAACAGGCTCGGGAGGCAGGGTTAAATTTGGATACATATCCTTAAAACTTTGTACTCGATTTGGAGCTTTTAAAAAAATTTTTTTTACATTGGAAATTAATGAATCAACTTCAGTAAATTGAAATCTTATTGTCTCCGCAACTCGATGAAAACCAAGTACTAGACAAGTTAAATGAATCATTTTTGGATAAAATGTGTCCAACACTTTTCCCGCTTTACACATGTAAGGTGCGGCGTCCGTCAAAAGCAAAAGAACATTATTGTGTATTATACCATTAGGCCACAAAACACCCATTGCATTGTTAAATAATTGACTTATAGTTTTATAGTTACATTTTTCCAATTCTTCACAACATAACAAAAATGGTTTTGATGGTTCAGTACTCAATTTTCCCACAATAAAATTTGCAATATATCGGCCGTCGGCGTCTGTGGTTTCATCCATTCCAACCCAAATAGGTCCATTTCCAATGGATTTTTGAATTTTCGAAATAGTTTCTTCATAAATCCCAACTACATAATTTTTACGAAGTGTGCTCTCATCAGGAATTTTATGACCGGTATATTTTTCCATAAAATCTTTAAATGCAGAGCTTTTCAACTTAAAAAGAGGGATATCCGAACGAATGAAAGCACGGCACAAATCATCATTAAAAACTGACATTATTAGTAGATGCAGATGACGTCGAAATAAAATTCTGTTGAAATTTAAGTTTTCTATCTCTATTTTCTATATGTTTATTGGTATTTATGTGTTGAATAACTTGGCCACGTTGGTCAATAGAAATAGATTTTTCACAAGATGGACAAAATAAAATTTGTCCATCACTTCTGAAAGTTTCATTTGGAAATTCTTGCAAATAAAGACTGACTTTTGATCTTTTTGTACTTTTAATTTTCGGCATGTTTAAAATTGAAGAAAAAGTAATATTATAAAATAACTTAATAAAGAACTTCACTTCACTGCAATCGGACACGACACGAAAATGACGTGATCGGAAGACGAACATGTATAAACTACTGCGATATTGCGTACTGGCCTAATTTAACTTGTACTAAGATAAGATAATATATCAAACCATTGTCGTTTGATTTTAGATGCCTTATCGTATAGGGTTAGTCGTAAAATACTAAAATAAACATGAGAGTTCAACAATAATATGGAACATGAAATTTATTTTCAAAAAAAAAAAAATGAAACATACATATTAATTTGTAAAATATTTAAAAATATTTAATTATTCTAAAATATTTAAAAATATTTAATAATTCTAAAATGTTTAAAAATATTTAAAATAAAATTAGCATCAATTTATCCAAAATCAAATGAAGCATACTCATCTGTTAAAAACTTATTCGAATTCTAATCACCTTAAAATATTTATTTAAATTAAAATCCGTTCCCTACTAATTACAATGTATGTATGTATGTATGTATGTATGTATGTATGTATATATGTATGTATGTATGTATGTATGTATGTATGTATGTATGTATGTATGTATGTATGTATGTATGTATGTATGTATGTATGTATATGTGTATGTATGTATGTATTATATATCTACTTACAACTTAATTAGAATAAGTAAAATGTGTAAAAAAAAGAACAGAAAAATGTAGCTTCAAGTGAAATACACCATTATATACCAAATACCAAATGACGCCCTTGGAGTTCATATAAAGTGCAGAGATTTCGATAATTTTATTCTGTATTTCTACAATATAAACAAAAATGTATAAAACATTTGTATATCATAAATAATACGAAAGAAAAGGTCAAGGTAAAATCCATTTCTCTCATGAATATTCTTCTGGTTTCAGTATACGAAATGAAAAATATCACGTTTGAATTGTGTGGTATGGAAGGAGGATATACATCCGTCTTGGAGGTATGGTTTAATAGTTGGAGTGTTGGACCAATACCGTCGTAACGCTGACGAGTCCCTTCCACTTCCCTCTTGGTCAGCATGGACCTACTCCCACATATGTGCAGGACTCGTACGCCAGTGCACGACAAGACACACCCTGTGCGGACGTTGACTACTTCGTAATTTTCTCGTCGTATTTCTTGTGCTTTGTTTTACGTTTTTCTCGTGTTCTCCTGCCCGCATAATGTTGAGACTGGCGGTTTACGGGTTGCTCTGTGTCGCCATCGCTCTTATCGTCGACGCTAAAATTTACTTTGAAGAGAACTTCTCTGACGGTGAGTGTAACTCGCGGCGGCTGTGGTTAATTTCATCCAGCTGTTCGCAATACCTAATTATTGACCAGGCGTAAAATTCCATTACGGGTACACAATTCAAAATAATTTAAAAACAATAGTCTTATGACGTCCAGACATTATTCACGTTTCTAATTCGTTTAAAATTAAATTACACACTCCAAGATTTTATGTCGGTTAGGTTAATATCTACGCCGATATTTCTTGTATTGACTATTAAGTAGAACTACGATTAAAATAGTTCAGGGATAGCAAAAATAAGATGCTCATAATATGCGTATGGTTTCAATTGTGAGCGTTGTTTGAATGCTATATCCCGTCAGAATAATTCATAGTTATTTCAAAATTAAATTTCATTCATAGGTACCTATTAAATTATATAATATGTATATAGTTTCATTACACCTATAAATATATGAAAACAATTCATGTCGATTGAGTAACGAAAAAGTTCGTGGTTGGTTTTAGTTTGGACCGTTCTAACAATCTGAAAATGTTTAACTTCTTGATCAATCAGTACAAAAACTTGTATACAATTTTTTTTTTTATTATTATTTTTATTGACAATATACATCTTTCAAACTTAACTAGTCTACGAAATCTTGAAATAGCGTCTCTATTCTCCGTCACATTGTTATGACCAAAATATTTCTTTGTTTATTTCAAACGGGTTTTTCTGCAGACTCATGGGAAAACGAATGGACGTACTCAGAATATCCAGGAAAAGAATATGGCAAGTTTGTGCGCAGCGCGGGTACATTTTACTTCGATGCCGAAGCCGACAAGGGCTTACAGACGTCGCAGGACAGCCGGTATTACGTACTGTCCAGGAAATTTGAACCCTTCACCAATGAAGGCAAGAATCTCATTATCCAGTACACAGTAAAACACGAACAGGACATAGACTGCGGCGGCGGTTACATAAAACTGTTCAACTGTGATCTAGAACCCAAGAAATTGCATAAAGATACGCCGTACGAAATCATGTTTGGTAAATATATCAAAGCATATTCTATTGCATAAATCATTATTTTCAAATATAGGAAAAAAAATAATAGTGTTAATGAGAAAAATTAAAATATTTCATTACATCATGAACGTAATTTAATTTTCCTAGTAAATCTTCTATAAACTTACTTTGTCACATATATTAAGTAATATGTTAAATACCAATTCTAACCTTTTGAGGTTGAACCAAAAGTAGTAAACTAAGCATGACCTTAATGGTATCTATTTTCATCAATTTTTTTAAACTAAGAAAAAAAATCACCTTAAAAAATTATCAACATGTGATACATCAATATTATATTTTACACATGATTTATGTGCTTTTAACAGTTGTTTTTTGTTTGTTTTTAGGACCTGATATTTGTGGCACAAATGAACACAAAGTACACGTTATTTTCAATTATAAGGGGAAAAATTTGTTAGTAAAAAAAGCAATTCATAAGATGAATGACATCTATACTCACTTATACAGACTTATTGTAAAGCCAGACAATACTTATGAGGTGTTCATAGACTATGCCGATACAGAGTCCGGTGATTTGGAAGACGATTGGGACTTTTTGCCACCTAAGAAAATAAAGAATCCTAACATTCAGAAACCTGAAGATTGGGATGATAGGCCAACCATTGATGACCCCAGTGATGAAAAACCAGAAGATTGGGATAGACCTGAATTTATTCCCGACCCAGCTGCCATTAAACCAGAAGATTGGAACGATGAAATAGACGGTGAATGGGAACCCGCTATGATTGACAATCCAGATTTTAAGGGTGAATGGAAACCAAAACAGATTAAAAATCCTGATTACATGGTAATGTTATAATTTTATTTACTATGCATTAAACTAATTAAATAACACTATTTATTGATCATTTGATGTACCATTACAGGGAAAATGGATACATCCCGAAATAAATAATCCTGAATATAAACCAGATGATAAATTATATCTAAGAAAAGAAATATGCGGTGTTGGATTTGAAATTTGGCAGGTAAAATCTGGAACCATTTTCAATAATATTTTGATTACAGATGACATAGAAGAAGCTAAAGAAAGAGCCGATGTTTTTTGGGCCCCTAGATATGTATGCATATTAATTTAATTTAAAAATTATAAGGCAGTAATATAATATGTTTAAAAATGGATTTTATTTCTAGGATGGTGAGTGGGAAAAAAAGAAAGACGTGGAAGATAATGAAGAAGAAGTAGAAGTAGTAAAGCAGGAAAACGTACGAGAAGACAAAAAATCTGATGAAGAACCATCTGAAGAAGAATTTCAAGATTCAATTTTAAAAACTAAAGAAGCTCATGATGAGTTATAAAAACGACCATATTTTCTGAATTTTTTTTACTAAATTTAAAATAATAATTTTAGAGTAATAATTTTTTTATTTTTTCAGCCAGTTAGAACTGCCTTATATTATTTTCCATTGAACTCTATCTATACATTTTTTGAATAGTTAATGATTTATATTGATTTATTACTTAATCTCTCTTACTAACTAATTATAACTTTCCTAAATAATCATAATTATTAATGGCGACTTATTATTTGAATTATTGAGATAAATTAAACATTCTCAAATTTTTAAAAACAAAATGTTTATAAAATTAATTTAGTTTTTATATATCACACAAAGTCTAACCTATTTTCCTTATAATATTCAATTACATTTTAGTGTTTTATTTTATAATTATTTGCGTACATTTTTAAATTTTAATTAAATTTGTTTTTTATATACAAACCATCCTCATTATATTTTATGTTTATTTTTATTTGCACTTTTGTAGTTCTACAGTAACAAAAAATATTACATTATTTGAAATTAATTACAACTATTTAATAGAAAAACGTTGTATTGATTCTGTATTTTTTTTCTCCTTTTATCCAACCCTGTTGAAATAAAAAGTACTTTCATTATATTTTGTTTGCTTGCGTTTGAATGAAAATATAGTTTGACCTGAATTTGGGTACTTAGGCACCCCACTGTGTGATCCATACACATCACTGGAGTACAATATGTGTTTTGACATTACTAATAATACGGATGGCAACACAACCGTCGATTACATCTTTCCATTCATAACTATAATATATTATCACGCTTTTACTCCCATTATATTATGTCAACACTTGTCATCATCACTACTGCATTACGCCGCTTTACCCTTCTCGTAGTAAGTGAATCAATAATAAGAGTACACTTCTATACTCGGTTGCAATATATTTTTGCACTCTGCACGTACGTGTACGATAAAATTACGTAAGGTCATTACTATAATATTTTGTATACTACGTTATTTATATTATATATGTGTTAAGCATTTTTAAACAATGAGCTTCATTCTACTAGCTAGTAATATCGGAAGTCACAAATACGGTTACCTATATAATTTGTCCAATACTCATTTCCTGTTAATATTGACAATTTTACACACCTGCAAGTATAACTAACCTTATGAACTTCTTAATCAGAGTATTATGAACGATTTATTGATATCGGATGTTACAAGAGTGATTTAAAATACTCATATCCTATTAATATTGACAATTTTACACACGAATAAGCATAACTTGGCTTATGAACTCCATCCTATATTTTTTAAATATAACTGATAACAGGGTTTTTAACATAGTGTTTATATGGGATGTCACAGGAGGCTGTTCGAATTAAATAAATACTCAGTTTCTTTTTTGTGTTAATGATTTTTGCACACATCACATAAAACTGGCCTTACGCATTCCATAAGTACTATTTTTAGAATAATATAACTGCAGATAATTGTTTAATGTGGTATTAGCATTGTATTTATATCGAATGTCTGGAGGTTTTTTTAAAAAAAATTGTACTCACTTTATGTGTAACTGGTTTACACGCTTTCTTTGTATCCTCCGGAGTTTACAAAACATTGGAAGTTATAAGAGCAGTATAAATACCTATTAATTTTTTTTTTTTTTAATTCACCCATGCAAGTATAGATTCCGAATATAAAAATTATTCTAAGTATTTTGGCGCAAAAAGCTTAGTTTTAAAGTTATTATTTAGGGTGGATATCACAAATACCTTTAAATCCCTATGGAGTCTATAACATACGCCATACCGGTATGTGTGTGAGTGTGTGTGCAAAATTAAAATTAAGTACTCAGAAAAAGATGGATTGTTTGTTGGTTTCAAAAAATTGAATGAAAATGTATCCTCCTAATGGTACAAAATACTAATTAATAAACAAAAAATGTATAAAATATGGTTTAAGTAAACGTTTTCTAAATTTAATATTTATGACTTAAATAGGATCGGAAAATATTTTTGACAGTACTCAATTTTTATTTATACCGAGAACTATTTGATTTAAATTACGTCTATTTTTTTCCTCGGATAATCCAAAACTTCATATTTTTCACTATTTTTAATCATAATGATTTTTAAGTTTCATATTTTTTTTTTTTTTTAAATGGCAGCTCCTATTTTTTTGCATAATATATTGAAGAAAAAAATTGAAAAATTAACGGTGTTTACTCTTTTTTAATTGCTCAGTTTTCATATGAGTTTCAGTTATTTTAATAATACACATTAACACTAAATATTTTGTTACTTTGTTTGTACAGAATCTTTTACAGAAAAGCTTTATTAACTCATTTATATATCGTATCACCCTTGTCCCTTTGTCATGTTACACGATTACGATTTACGACTTTGGTTAATACTAATAGCCTTATCTATTTATCTGAAATGATGATCAGAATCATTGCACCTACATGGCTGTATAACTAACAAAATTATAACCTATAATCATTAACTATATGCACCAAATGTAGTACCTAAAAATTTTGTGAAATATGATATTTAAATAATGAAAATGTATTAAATGTCATTGAAGTTAATAACATCAAACAATGATGTGATGTCTGATCATATTTTATTAACCTATTGTATAATATAAGTGTATGGGCTTACTTATATTTACCTATTATAAATTATTTCTTTATAGTTTATATTAAATAAATAATTTATACTTATTAATAAAAAAATAAAAACTATGAACTGTTTCTATCATATTTTTCTATCAGGCAAATATATGATTCTAGTAACCATTGTTACTAAATACTTGAAATAGACTTGTTATTACATATTTTTTGTGATCCGCTTAATAGGTGCATAAATAGTTAGGTTGATTTTTTTTATTAAATTGTGGGAATATTCAAATATTTTTGTGTTCATCAACATGGAATTGGAAATAGCTATAGCTAGAAAATCTAAATTGCAAGACAAATATGAACAAATTGATAGGAAACTTGAAAGAGGTATAAAATGTCTGGTATTACGTTGTATGATTTTATTTAAAAGCTTTTTATTATTTTAGATCTGCGATATTTAAAGTGGAAACAAAAAAAGAGTTGTCCGAAAAATGTTGAATTGTCTGGGAAAAATTATGACACTACTTGCATTCGTGAACAACCGTCATATTTCAGAAGCTGTACAAAATTCAAAATCATGGAACATATCAATTCCAGTAGGTTTAATTTTCATAATACAAGGAAGTAAACATATAAAATAATACATATATACTAAATAATAAAAATATCTATATATGGTATACTCTACTAACCCGTGTGTTTAAAATTTAGGCCCAGAAATTCAAAAACATCACGTTTCACCAAATAACAAAGAAGACAAAAAAATTGATTCCTCATTATTTAACACATTCAACATTTTAGAAACGAATTTCAAAAGTAATTAAATTTATATAAAGTTAATTACTATATATTATTTATGTATTTCCTTGCACATAGTAAAATTTTGTATTTTCGCAGATAATATCGATGGTAAATTTAGCCCTCAATATTTAAAACAAATCGTTGAATTGTGTCATGAAAAGATGTTTGAACCATTTTATGACAAATCATTTTATGATGAAATGAAAACGATAAGAGAAGATTCAAAAAGTATTCTACTCGATGTTTTTCCAAAATTTATTATCTTTTAAATTTTAACACGCTTTCATTTTTGCAGCGGAAAAACAGTTCACAAAAAAAATTCAAAATATTAAAAAATTAAGATCGAAAAATTCAATATTAAGTGAACAAGACATAGTTGTACATGATGTTGAAGAAGACGATACAGATTTTTTTGATGATGTTAAACAATTACAAAAAATATTTAGAGGAAGAGCTTATCAAACTATGGTAGATATTTATTCGGTTATAGGAGGTACATATTATAAATATTATTATGGTTTATGATTATGATGATTAATTTCCATATAGATAATGATGGCCGAAATCAGATTGAAACCATTTTTAGAATCAGTGGAATGTACCGCATTGCAAACACCAGCTCATTCTTCTACAATTGTCACTATAAACGTAAACTGATGATACACCTGGGGATTAAATAATTTTGAATACGAGTTTGTTAACAGCACTTTTTTTTATAGGACGAACTCCACTATGGCGAATTAGAATTTTCTACTGAAAGATATATTAGTAGATTTTTTGATACACTTTCAAAAGAATCAATTCTAGTAAATGAAGAAAGCAAAAATGCGATGACAGTTGAGCTTGCAGAGGTGACAAGAACTATGAGAGAAGCATGTGAGGGAAAAAGAAGACAACTAGAACAAGCAGGGCGAAAAGAACAAGATGAAATTCTGAAACAAGTAAGTGCCCAAATATCTTTATTATAATCATTATAACTTATAAGACTTGTGAACAAATAAGAGTAGGACAAAGGCGCCCGCAAAAATAGAAGCATGAAGGGATGCGAAGTCAAAAATTACCGGTAGATAATTTGACACTGACTTATTAGTGGTGTAAAAAAAAATATATTTTTTTTTTATTTACCGCACTTCCATTAGATAATGAATGCCAATTGAACTCAATTTTTGTACTGATATCTGTATGTTTTTAAATGCGATTGAAGTAATTAAGATATTGAATGATTTTAAATAATGCTTTTATTTCACCTTATAATTGAAAATTAAATGGCCAAAAATATAAAATAGCGAAATCAGAAAAATTTTAAACTTAACAAAAAAAAAATTAAAAATAAACAAATTAAAGAACGAAGAATTCAATGACAGTTGTGTATAACCAAGTATTTTTGGTATTGCTAATCAACTAAAGTGGTGCAGAACAATAGTACTGTAAAGCCATGTTTTAATAGATATTAATTATTATTTATTTATTATTTATCATCTATATTTATAAGATTTCGTTTTTTATTATTTTATAAAATCGTGCATGCTGATTATACTATTTATTCCATAAGTTTACTATTTTATAATAATAATAATAAAAAAAATATTATGGATTAGAATATCGGGGAAAGAATCCCCGGCACCCACTTGTAAAAGTCCCTGAAGTAGGATAAGTTGATCAAACACTGTTTCAGTAAATTAAAATTTTGTAAATGTATGCAAGGGTTTAGCGTATGTTAATTGAATACGTATTATTATTATTTACACATTTTTAGGTATTGAGAATTCATCAAGATTTGAGTGAAATTTTCTTTGATGAATTTATGGAAAAAGCAATTGAACAGTGTGCCGAAGAAGAAGGTCTAAAACTAATGAGAGAAATTACATCTAAAAAGACTTACAACGGATATCAATTTTACAACATGGAGTATGTTATGCAATTAAACTACATTTTATTCTTAATTCATTCAGTGACGAAAATTAATTGAAATTTGTTTTAAACAGCTGTAAAAATATTGAAAATGAATTGGTGTACAATACTATAATACCAGAAGCATACAAAATTATACATAGAGAAAACACATATTGATTTAATATATCATTTTTACTTAAGACGATTGGGTACAGATATTTGCTGTCTTCGTCTTTTTAATAAGCTCATCATGGTAAAAGCTACTTATATAATCTGATCGACTGGATTTAATGATAGATACAATAAGAATACTGGAAACAGATTCGAGTTCAGCGTCGGATCCACACGAAAACGGTCAGTCTATTTTTTCAATTGAATTTTCGTTAATTTTTTTTAATGATAAATTATACTTTCATATAAAATGTCAGGAAATTAGAGATCGAAATCCAGGATATGGAATCTGGCCGTTATCACGTAACCTAAATGCTGAATTCAAACCTGTCTTTAGAATTCTTATCACTTCACTACGTTGACCGAACTGATGGACGGAAGATGGGCAGTTTTTTTTTACTACGTTACGTTGTATGTGTGAAGACGCAAATAACATTTATCGGTACCTACCTACCCGACCTACCCAATCGCTTTAATATAATTATCATACCTCTTTTATGTATTTCGCAAATAGCTCTGAAAAAGTTTTGAGACCCGAAGAAAACTGTTCTGACTAATTTTTTCTAAAATGGGCGAAAGACATTCGTTCAACGAATATAACGAACAAAACGAGTGTTTCACACATTGATTTACCCATTTCGATATAACCGTGTATAATAAATAAATTTACATTTTTTTTTGTGCACGATTTAAAACTTTTTGTAAAACCGTTGATTTCAAATTCTATAGGTCATTCCTTGGTTAGTTTTTCAGTTGCGTAAAAAAACAAAAGCCAAGTAAATAGTGCCAAGAAATCGATATATGAATAAATTTGTATTTTATTTGAGTCATTTCACTATAGTCGAGTGTATCGCATGTTTAATTTATTCTTATTCTGAGTTAGTCACCAGTACTAAGTAGCTATCAAATGTTGTCTGTTAGTCCTCGGGTTAGCCGTTAAAATTATTCCTAACCAATGGTTTAAGAGCTATTTAACTTCTATAAACATTTAAAGTATAGAGCAGCGGAACAGAAGCAGTACTTTTTCTCTTTTTCCATACCTACTCTAAACTTAAAAAGCTTAATCTTCTTAAACTGTTGGTCTAATAATGCAAATATAAATAACGAAATTTCCAGAAAAAAGTATTTTCTTACATTACATTATGTTAAAACTAGTAATCATTTAATAAAACTTAAAAACTTAAAATTCACGTAGATAAAAATATTAAAAAATTGTTTACTAGTATAATACAGTTATCTTCTAGAGCAGTACAATATAATGGTTTTACTTTTGTGATTGTGTGCATTTACCTTAAATACTAAAACGTTAAATAAATTAAAATCATGCGTGTTATTATTAGACACATCAAAACTGAACAATTAAATCAAATATGAAATATAAACGCGTTGTAACAAAACATTTTGTATTTTGATATAATTTAATTTGCTGCCGAATAAGATCGCTTAAATGGATTAGTTCTTCTAAGTTATAATCGAGATGTCATTATAACTCTCGAAGAAATGGACTAACTAAACGAAATGGAAAAGAAGCCAAGAAAAAAATTGTTATTCATCGAGTAATAATACGTTGTTAATACTAAGATTTAAGGCTATTATTAATTAACAAAGATTCTCCTATAAAAACGAAATAATGATATTTGTACTTATTCAAATTATAAACACCACCCCAATATACAAAATTATATCTATACCACAATTATTGTTATTATTGTACATTATAATTGTATCATGTTACTCGTAACCGTGCATAAAATATTTTGAAAATAATCACAATCATCAGTATGTAACCCCCATTTAGAAACAAGAGTCAAAATATGTTGAATTGAATGTATTATACTACTTATACGCTCTTTTCAATTTGAAACATAGTAATTTTAATAACGTGAAAGTTTTACTTCAGTTTATTTCACTGAACGCAAATAATTCATTGTACAAAATAGGAAATAAGTAGGGAAACAGTTTTAAAAATTAGGTGATTTAATAGTGTTTATAAATCAACAATGTCGAAAGTATATTCATTAGCATAGTCTGCATTAGAGTAGTAATACCAAAAATTAAACATGATATTGAATTTATCAATTAATTTTTTATTTGTTTACAAATGTCTAAATGTTGCTCATTTTATTTTGTAGAGCATATATATATATATATATATATATATATATATATATATATATATATATATATATATATATATATATATATATATGCTCTACAAAATAAAAACATATATTGAATTGTTTATTTGTTTACTATGTGGACCGCACTTAAAAATGAATTGAAAAAAAGCATTTTATACACATTTTTAATTTTATTAACTACAAATATAACAGGTACAGTAGGATTATTTTTATTTACGTATTTTTAATAATTTTATATTTCGAATTGAAGACAATAGAAAATAAATTATTTAATAAATAGGATTTACTTAAAGAAAAGACTATCAATAAAATGATTAAATTATATATATATATATATATATATATTGAAAATTGAAGGAGAACTTGTATCTACTGTATCTAAAATTCATCTATGTATTATCGTATACGCCGATTACTTCAGTGTATATGTCAAACACACACAATAAAGTAAGCATAAACTTGAAAATAGCCACGTGTTCTTCCTATGGTGGTCGAGTCACACGACCACCACAGAAGAACCTTTATTTTCTGGTCTCCTCTCTTTTTTAATTTAACTTAACCTCATTAAAAATATTTTTGCTTACATGTATAAAATAATGCTTAGATGCTAATTTACATTGTTTATTTTATATAATTACTATTTCACAATTGTTTTCTTAAATGCTATATTCATCTATTTCAACATTTTTTGTGTCTTGTATTTCTAGTGAACTAAATGATTGCTATTATTATTGCCTAATACTACAGTATCATACAATATCAATAAATCTTCTATTACAGTTAATCGGTGGAAAAGTTATATAATACGTATTATTCTTTTATAACAAATAAACCTCTTTCTAACATAGATGTGGCATGAAATGAAAATTGTATAATTAATTCCTTTTTTTTTATTTGTTCTTATTAATTTTATTTAATTGGTCATTATTATTGGTAGCCATGGTCCACAAAAAACTGGACCACGTGTTTGATATTGTACGTACACTATTGAACATACTGTACAATATTACACGTAATATATATGTCTGTAGTACACTTAGGTGAGAAAACCTTCCCTAAAACTCATTTAGTGACAGCCATGAGTAGTAATATTGAATATCGTTTATATGAAATGCAAGATGCGTCAAAATCTTGGAAGTTGGGATCACCATGTCACAGGTTTAATATAAATTTAAGGAATAAAGTGGGGTAAAGTGACGGAGAGAAAGCTCCCCTTGAGTTAGCCAGGAAAACATTGTTTCAGCCCTCTTCATGTTAAACTTTGAAATTGCGCCTATGATTTTTAAGAGATCGTGGAAACTCTTTACGCCAGTAGTTGCTTATTTCAATTCCTAATCCTACCACTTAGTATGAAGAATACGTAAGCACTGTATAAATTTAATGTTTTGAAACAGTATAATAGGTTTGTCAGTTAATTTCATATTTAGGTAATTTACTAAGTAAAAAATAAAAATTACCTACTTTTGTCTTTTATATTTTGATGTTTGATAAAAGGTAGAACTTTGTGTTACATACTAGAAGAGGCTACATCAATGATAATCGTTTAGATTCATGTCAACATCGACATGAATTTAAAGTCAAGGTTAAAGTCATTAAACGTGATCGTCAAGAGTTTGCAAGCTGCATGCAAGGTTATGAGTTTTTCCCTCGGAAAGCTAAATATTGCCATGTCACCCATGGGTAACCCAAACACATGGTATGTTTTTTATTGTAATATTTTTATTTTTATAAATATTTAGTTTTATTTATTTAAATTTGTTTCGTGTTTCAGAAATGATCACCTGATTTAAATTACTTGAAAAAGTACAATCCATCGGTACACAAGATCGTCGAGACGTGGTCTCTCGCGACGTCAGTGTCTACCCGTCTAATGCTCGATGGAGAGACCACGCAGCAACTTTCAACAATTTAAATGTATTACAATATTTTTAATTTGATTTTCATTGAAGTTTGTTAGTTTGTTTTACTTTTTTAGTTAAGATGTTATGTACTATGTATTTTAAATGTAGGGAAAATAAAATAATCGAAACTAAATAACTTAGTAAATTATACTTCCAATATTCACAAAATTCCATACTTAGCCCAAAAGTAAAGAAACGTTTTTAAAAATTTCATCAAGATTATGGTACGCACTGATAAATATTTTGAGTCATTATCAACATTATTTTAGATTCTGAGAGAAATGAAAGATGAATTAGTTTTACAATGATGGTTTTTTATCTTCTAGATACGCTTCTTGGTACACCTTATTTTGTCAAAAAATTTCATCCAGCAATTCTATAGATTAGAAATCACGTGTAGATACTTGCTTTGTGGGTTGATTTTTCTCTCTTCTCAATAGTTTTTCCAAGCGTAAGTAAAAACTGCTTAAAAATTGATTGAAAAAAGTAAAATTTGTCGTAAACGAAACTTTTACTACATCGGTTTTAGTATTTGTACATCAATTTTCAAATTAAAACGTTGATAAATAATAATTGGTCTGCTGAATTAATTTAAACATGGATTCCATATTAGACAACACGTTTTGAACTTTTGTAAAAAAAAGCATTTCTTCTTTGGTTAAACAAAAAATGTTGAAACGGTTTTGATAAAAAAAAAAAAACTTGCCGATAGCTAAGACTAACAACGGATAATGTATGAATGGTATATTTTACAATACGTATGGCTCAGCATTATTCTACCCAACATTGTTCTAGATATATTTTTTTACACTTATAATTATTATTATTGTTTACAAAAATGTGTACTGCATGAAGTAGGTCAATCGTCATATCATGTATACTCATTATTAATTATGATCGATATACTTAGATCATACTATGATCGTTGAGTAAATAATTGTATGGAACCTAGGTAGTGACTGAAATATGTTTATTGTTTTGAATTATGAGTATAATGACAGAGAAATAATCATTATCATTATTTTTACTACACTTATTTTAATTAAGATTTAGATAGTAACTATAAATTAAATCGTTATATTATAAAACGTATGTATACAATTCAAATTTTAAATTAGCATTAACCATAAGAAACTTAATCTTATTATTGTGAAACATGTACTAAAATATTAAAAAAGCTGGTAAGTGAGATGATGGTGGTACAAGTTCGTCCTTCGTCCCTTCGGTCCTCAGACAAGATATTGGTGATGCATGTATTAAGTTTTAAAGAAATGATGACTCATATCTTTAGTATAAAACGATTCTGAGCAAAGCTTCAGTGTTATATAATATATTATTATTTAAATACTGTTTACGTATTTTACGGTTATTTGTATAATTTTTGGTGAGTTATAATAATTTATTAAAGTGTGTATGAAAAAAAATCCTGACTCACAATTTTTGAATTTTTGTAAGGATAATTAGGTAGGTATATGAGTATGGTCATATTAAATTTTCAGAACTTTTTGTCAAATATTTAAAATTATATTACATAAAAACTTTCAAACAATTTGGTAAATTAAAAGTTCTATATTTAAGTCAAAAGTGCTATAATTATTCTGAAAATTTTGTTCAATATAAAAAAGTATGTATTTGATATTGGATAAAATTTTCAAGTTTCTAGCTTCAATACTTTTCGATTTATGACTAAATACCTAAAATCTGAACAGTGAAAATCTCGTTTACGGCGGATTTTTACCGATTTTACCGTTTTTACTCAGTTTTTCGATCGTTATTCTTGATTACTGGAAAAACTATGGAGATTTTGGAAAAATGACCTCTCTAAAGTACCATATCAGTTCAATTTCGAATCTAAAGAGTTGCTGGACGAAACTTTTGGACAAGGATTTCTATACGAAAAAGTGTTTACAGAAAAAAAAAAAAAATAAAAAAAAAAAAAATAAATAAACATCATTGTAAAACCATAAGATCCTTCGCTTCACTCAGAATCTAAAAAGTAATGAAATACGGAAAATGATGCATGAAATCTCATATCATATTCCATGTTTACAATACGATTAACCAAAAACTTATCCATTTATATTCAAACGAATCTGAGCCCTAATCAGACTCAAGATAGACATATGTTCTTAACATCAAATAAATCTCCTATTCACCGTGATTGATTCAAATGCATTTGACAAGTATTTTGGTGTATTGTTTACTGTATACTGTACTTCAATCATAGATAAAATAAATTTATTCATTAAAATATTTTGATATTATGTTTTTAGCATCGTAAGTAGTGAACCGACATGACACTATCGAATCAAAATTTAACAAAAGACCAAAAAAAAACCAAATATGAAATAATGAATAAACATTATTGCAATACTTGATACGAACGCTATAAACAGAAGAACTTAATTTCTCGGACATAAAGGTAAACAAAATTACTTAATAGACAAAAAACCACGAGACAAAACCATAAGAACTCGAATATTTTCATTATTATTAACAAAAAAAAAAAAAAAAACTAGAGATAGTGGTTGTGATTGGGCATTAGAATACACGATTAATACAACGTACTAAAAGTCTTTAAACCCCGTATTTTCAATACACGTGAATTTACTACCCATTTTTTGTATAAATATTTGCAAAGTTGTCAACAAAAAAATTTGGAAAATTTAATATGACTTTACTCATATACTTCTCCAACTTTTCCGATGAAATTTTAAAAATCGTCACTCCACATTCTTTTTTATTAGTGTTTAAGTAAATTATTATACGATTTTAACATAATAAACTGTTTTTACGTTAATTTACAATTTTAACAATTTATTTGTAGAAATTGGTCAATCCAATTTACATTATGTAACTTTAAGTACAGATACAACAACGATTTTCGAATCTTTTTTATAAAAAAAAAATGTGTTTTTTGTCAAACAAAAACATTTTAGATAATTAAAAAATTGATTATTTCAAATGCCTATAAATAGCTCAAAAAAGTCAAAATATTTTGAAAATAAAATCACGTAAAGAAAATGGCAATCTTAATAACTGGTAAAATTTTCAAGTATTTACGACTTATATACTATTTGAATAACAACAGATATCAAAAATCGTTTGAGGCTAAACCTTTATTTAACGCGGTTTTGTAAAAATTTCAATTTCAAACAGTCATACAAATTTTTTGTCTGAATCCGTTGACATATCCTAACTATGAAGTTGTATGAAATTTTTGGATTACAATAACTACCTGAGAAAATATTCACAGAAAAAAAGCTGGTAAGTGAGGTGATGGTGGTACAAGTTCGTCCTTCGTCCCTTCGGTCCTCGGACAAGATATTGGTGATGAATGTATTAAGTTTTAAAGAAATGATGACTCATTTCTTTAGTATAAAACGATTCTGAGCAAAGCTTCAGTGTAATATAATATATTATTATTTAAATACTGTTTACGTATTTTACGGTTATTTGCATAATTTTTGGTGAGTTATAATAATTTATTAAAGTGTGTATAAAAAAAAATCCTGACTAACGATTTTTGAATTTTTGTTAGGATAATTAGGTAGGTATATGAGTAAGGTCATATTAAATTTTCAGAACTTTTTGTCAAATATTTAAAATTATATTACATAAAAACTTTCAAACAATTTGGTAAATTAAAAGTTCTATATTTAAGTCAAAAGTGCTATAATTGTTCTGAAAATGTTGTCCAATATAAAAAAGTATGTATTTGATATTGGATAAAATTTTCAAGTTTCTAGCTTCAATACTTTTCGATTTATGACTAAATACCTAAAATCTGAACAGTGAAAATCTCGTATACGGCGGATTTTTACCGATTTTACCGTTTTTACTCAGTTTTTCGATCGTTATTTTTGATTACTGGAAAAACTATGGAGATTTTGGAAAAATGACCTCTCTAAAGTACCATCTTAGTTCAATTTCGAATCTAAAAAGTTGCTTGACGAAACTTTTGGACAAGGATTTCTATTCGAAAAAGTGTTTACAGAAAAAAAAAAATAAAAAATAAAATAAAAAAAAAATTAAAAAAAAAAATAAACATCATTGTAAAACCATAAGATCCCTCACTTCACTCAGAATCTAAAAAAAAATCTTTCGATAATTAGCCTAAAACTGATGAAGTATATGTATGGTATATTTTTAATATTTGTTGAAAACTTCTGAAAATTTAATATGATCTTACTTATACACGTCACTATAACGGTACTGATAATATTTCAAAAATCATGACCAAGGATTTTTTTTTTATAATCGTTTAAGTAAATTATTATACGATTATTACGTAATAAACTGTTTTTACGTCAATTTTCAACTTAAACTTTTATTTGAAGAAATACGTCAATACAAACGATATATTTTAATTCTAAATTTATATATAATTTATATATATTTTAATACCGCATGGGGCGAAGTACGTATTTTTTATATTACACAATACTTAAGTTTTGATCGTTTGGAATGACAATTTTCAAACTAAAAATAATAAGAACCACGTTGTTCGTTCATATTCCAGCCAAATAATTAATATTTAAAAATTTAATTTTTTTAATTAAGTTATCGTACTTAAAACGTACCGTGTTCGTCTTAAAAATTTTACCAAATATAGAAAATATAAAAAATTATACAATATTTTTTGAATTAAAGAAAAACCTTGAAATTGATGAATACCTAATTACGATGTATTCAACAATGTATACTTTTGGTTTGTATACTTCATTATTGGCAATGCGGAAGGTAGAATTAATGTTAATGTTGCTCAAATGTTTACTAGTATCAGTAGTATCATTGAGGTTTGGTCCGTTGACACACAAGTTATTTGTCGGTTTTCTTCTATTGAATGTCCATTAATTTATTTCATACGAAAAGTCATGCGTTAGGCTTTTCATAATAATTGATACAGGTTTTCATATTAAGTTTGACATTTACTCATATTACACTTCACAAAACTACACTAGACTCTGATGGTTTAGACTGTGTCGGTCGAAAAGTCGTGTACACCGGTGACCTGTAGCTTATCTTAGACTAACCATAATAGTCATCAATCGGCAGGTATGAGAAGACCGACTGGAGTGTTGCGAACGTGAGAATACCAACAAAATGGCCTCGTACTCCAACATAAATACATAGAGTACCGAAACGGATCCAAATGTAATAATATTTTTTTTTTTTTTTTTTAGAAATATAAGATATTTTATTGGTACGAAATATACAACTATACAAATTTTGCATAACAAGTAATAGTGATACAAGTAGTTTATAAGACATGAAAAGGCACGACGCAGGAGGGTTCCCAATGGAGCTACCTACTTAAGGGATTTTTTTTTTTTTTTTTTTGTAGGAGAAATAGTTTTATTGGAGGAGGTCTCTGATCCATTTTCACTTAAGTCTTCGCGGGGGATTGTCGGGGATGTGAAATGTAGCTAGGTGACTTATGTTGAGATTATTATGGGTGCTGAATTTGTTGTGAAGTTTGATGTAGGCAGTTGTTGTTACTTGATTTACATATTTAATTTTAAGGTCGGAGTGTAGGTTTTTGTTAGTAACAAACCAAGGAGAATTTGTTATAATGCGTAAACAAATGGACTGAAACGACTGTATTTTTTGAATGTTACATGGAGCGGCGTTACCCCAAATTTGAATGCCGTAATACCATAAAAGAAAAATCAGCGCTTTGTAGATGAGAAGTTCGTGAATAATAATTAAAACATGAAAATATCGCTTGTCTTAATGTAAATATTTTTGTACATCCATGGGTACATAACAAAGGTTTATTTATTTGTTATTCATCGAATCTATGAGAAATACTAATTTTATGCAAACGTATTTCTGCATTTTCACACTGGATTTTATGCGGCTCGTTACGTATGATTTTGATTCAGTTGACCAATTAAATAAAAATTACAATTATTGAATATTTGTTTGATTATTAAATAAAAGCAACTAATTTTTATAATGGGTACTCAAAATTGAACCACTGCGTTATATTATATTATATTTCATACTTTCGTAGATATAGTATCGTTATCCGCCGTAAAAAGGTATTATAGTGACAGAGCGAAACTTACTATTGCGCTTCTGGCGAAACACACATTTTAAATCGTTCGTTTCAAATTCACAAGATCCGATAAACGGAAGCCGTCAGTAACTATCGATAATCATTGCGTGTTTCGCATACGACTCACAGCCTGGGTTCGGTTTCTACGGCGAGAAATATGTGTGTTATTCGGATTTCAAAACGTCCATGAAGTTAAACATTATTGATTGAAAAAAAAAATAATAAAAATCACGTTGAAAAAAAAATTAACAAATAAAAACAAAATCAAATAAAACATCGCGGTTGTAACGCATGATTTCGCCCGAAAAATCAAAGTAAGTTATCCGGTTCCGAATCGGTTGTTAAGCCGCGAACGTGTCGAACTGCGTTCAAAGCAACGGCGCCGTTACCGATTCGTCGGACGGCGGCCGCTGACCGTTCGCGTGCCTTCTGTGTCCGTTTCAGGGCGGACGCGCCGACCGTGCTCGCGTGCAGCGTGTTCTGCGCGCGCCACGACCAAGGCGCCTTGGACGACCAGCTGTTGCGCGTGACCGAGTGGGCGAACCGGACGCTCCGGGGCGACGGCGGCGGTGGCGGCGGCGGCGGCTGCGGCGACGACTACGACGGCGGCGACTTCGCGGTCGCGTACGACCGGGTGTACCTGGTCACGTTGCACGGCGACCGGACCGCTGACGAGCAGCTGTACCAGCGGCTGCGCGCGTGCGTGGCGCACCACCTGAACGACGCGGTGGTGCCGGCGCTGGAACGGGCCTCGGGCGGCGTGGAACTGATGGCCGTGGCGCGGCGCGCGTACACCGACTACTCGCTGGCCGCGGACCGGCTGGCCGACGCGTGCACGTACCTGGACGAGATGATGCGTCGCCGCGGCCGCGCCGTGGAGCCGGTGCGCGCCATGACCCGTTCGCTGTTCCGCGACATGTTGCTGCAGCGCCGCTGCGACGAGCCGTCCGACGACGACCGCGGCGCGGGCGCGCGGTGGTCCGACCGACCGGCCCACGTCGACCTGTTGGCCCGGCTGGAGGACGCGGTGGTCCGGTCGGCGGACGTGCACCTGTGGGCCGGCCACGAGTGCGCGGACGCGGTGTTCTGCGGCCGCACCCTGCTGGCCGCGGTCGCGGACTCGGCCTCGGCCTCCGGGCTCGGCGACGCGCTGGCCCGGCGGCTGCGCGGCCGGTTCCTGGACGAGGCGGACCGGAGGCTGCGGACGTTCGTGCGGTCCATGGCCACCCCGGTGGACGGGTACGCGGAGGCCGCGGCGCACGTCATCGACGCGGAGGCGGCCATCGCGCTGCGGTACGGCGGGCCCGCGGCGGCCCGCGCGGTCGCGGACCGCGCGGCCATGCTGCTGGTGGCCGAGCGCCACGCGTTCGTCGTGCACTCGGACACGGGCTTGTGCCGCATGCTGGAGACGGACCGCGACGTGGACGCCGTGGCCAAGGTGTACGCGCTGCTCGCGCGGCTGCCGGACGCATTCGGGTCGCAGGTCGTCGCGAAAGCGGTGGCCTGTTGCGCGGACCGCCGGCTGCACGGCCGCATGGCCGCCGGCGTCCACAGGCACCACGACCACAACGGCGTAGACGGCCACCGCCCAGACGACGTCGGACGAGACGACGGCGACGACGAAGGCACCACGCGCGTGGCCGACCACACGCGCTTCGTGAACCGCGTCATGCGGTTCCGCGACGCCATGGACGGGTACTTGCGGTACGCGTTCGGCGACGACGCCGTGGTGGTCCGCGCCGTCGAGCGCAACGTGCGCCAAGCGTTCGACTGTTGCGACGACGCGGTCCACCACGTGGCCCGACACCTCAGCGACCTGTTGGCCGCGCCCGAGGCGCCGTCCGAAGAAACGCTGGACCGGGTGTTCGACCTGCTCGGGTACTTGGACGACGAAGCGCTGGAGACGTTCGAGCTTGACTACAGGTCAGTGTCGCAACAAGATCGCGGCCCGTTCCCGGTCGGTTTCCGTTCGCACCCCTCCAAATAATGGAGTCATGGGGGAACCCGGATGGGGAGGAGTAGGGGGTTAATGATGTTTATTTTTTTATTCCGGAGACATTATTTGCACAACTCAACTTTGTCCGAAAATTTCATACAGCAGCTCTACATTCGATGTAGATGTTAAATTGAGGGTTTGTTAAGCTCGAATCTCAATATTTTTTCCAGGTGAGCGGAAAAACAGCCAAAAATTGTCCGAAAACGGCGAAAATCGCCATAAACGACACTTTCAATAAATCGACTTTAGTAATTTCGTCACTACTCCAAAAATAATATTGCTAGATACTTGAAACTTTCATCATATATTTTTGATGTATCACTATATGTACAAAAAAAAGTTTCAAAACAATTTGTCAATTTTTGGGCTAAAAATAGAACTTTGAAAATACCGTGTTTTTCAAAAGTTTATCCCTAATAAAGTTTTAAATATTTGATAAAAACTTTTGAAAATTTAATACGACTTTACTCATACACTTTTATAACGAATCTAAAAAAATTCGAAAATCGTGACTCCAGATTTTTTTTTTATAAGCGTTTAAGTAAATTATTATACGATTTTTACGAAATAAACTGTTTTTGTCAATTTTCAACTTATATTATAGATCGATCGTAATACCTACCCTTCCTCGATGGTAAGTAAAAACAATAATATTATTCCTAAAATGTAAATAAATATATAATAATCGTCAGAAATTTCAAATTTTGAGTATATACATCGTAATGGAGAATGTTCGTTACCTCTGTTCCATAATATTAACCTATATACATTACCTATGTACCTAAATACATTAACGTGAATGAGAAACATTTGTACAGAAAAACGACCGTACACAAGACACCTAAGGTTTTAAGCGTATTCAGATAACCGTTCACTTTAAAATATTAAATTGTTCGATGATTAAATTGTACGCACACACACACACACACACACACCCACACACCCACACACACACCCACACACACACACACACACACACACACACACACACACACACACACACACACACACACACACACACACACACACACACACACACACACACACACACACACACACATACACACACACACACACACACACACACAAACACACAAATAAAGTATTTACACTAATCTTAAGCCGCATTCCCACAACTGGTATACTTGGCCAATATTTGGTATCAGTGGTTACTTGCCATGCCGTCGGATCTTACTTTATTTTTGTATCTTATTGTCGGTAAATATGAGACACAAGTCTTAGGAACAGCTAATATTCTTGTATTAGTGATCCTCTACCGGTTTGTTTTAGCTGATTTTGCTAATTATGCTGATTTTGGTACAGAGGTGCCAATGATAATATAATTTATAAAAAATATAATAATTTTTAAATGTACATTGTTAAAGTTTTTTTTTTTTTTTTGTTTCAAGACGGTCAATGTTCCTATACACAATTTTGTTTAATGTTTGGCATTTATACCTACTAATTGTTTTATATGATACCCAAATAATTAGTATTTGCGTTTATTTTATTAAATATTTGACAGATTAAAGTTCAAAGTCAATTTATAATCGGTTTTTATGGTTAGATAATCAATACATTATTTTACAGTTTTTATTTTTTAAATATTCACCACATATAGCAATAAATGAAGTAGTGCTTTGTCGTTCTCACTCAATATGGTCCAATTAATTATTTTAAATTAACATTTTTTAATAATTAGCCATTTAGTACAGTTAGTATTTATCACACAAAGATTAGGACCACACTAATGTTGGTGTCCTTGTCAAGTACGCCAGTCGTGTGAATACTCAAATCGTTCACTAGGTTCAATGTACAATTATTGGCATATTTGGCAAATTTACCAGTCGTGGGAATGCGGCTTAACAAAAATGTATGTTTATTCTAATAAAATATTGGTTCTTATTATATTGGAAATATAAATAACTTCATTGACCTCACTGCAGAGTAATTTTCAGTGTAATGATATTCAAAGCCTACTGAAATATTTTAGTATTAAAAATGAGTTAAAAATGAAAATCCAATTTTTAAGAATTGAACTAAAATATTTAATTTTTATACTGTTACTGTATTCATCTTTTATCTAAATATAGTCAATATATTATACCAGGTACATACTTGCATTAACATCTTTTTTTTTTCAACAATCATTACACGCAGTAATTATTTTACGTAAGAAAATTAACATGACATCAATTAAAATTTTTAAATCATTTCAGCAGGTCCACTAAAAATTATCTGTACTTAAATTTCAAACAATTGTGGATTCTCAAGAACTTAAGAGAATTTTAATGATTCATCCCTAATCGAATATAATAAATCGTCATCTAGGATTAATTAACTAAAAAGTTCATATTATTTAATTTACAATGACGATAAACATTTAACATTTATAACGTTTTAGTTTTAAATATGGTAAACACAATAAAATCTATAATGTTTTAACTATCATTGAGTTCAACGAAATAATATTTTCGAATCGAGTCCTGATTTATAAATAAAAAAAATCTATAGATAATATTATCTATAAAACTAGTGAACGTTCAACTATTTACAATTTTCGTTTAAAGTTATTATGTTTCCACAAGTTTAGCCCGACCACGTATAAATTACGCGTTGATACTACAGATAATATAATCTTTAAACATTATATGCGTCCAAGTGTTTAAAATTTCGGGGTCACACGTCTTTCCGTTTACACTTTTTGATTACACTTTCCGTTTAAAATATGACATACAGTTATAAAAAAAAAATTAACAAACATGACCTGTCATTGCCGTTTACATAGGTACCCAGTGCATATTTTAACATACAAAGTACGTAGCACTAGTGTCCCCCAGTGATAATTAAATGCTACCCAGTAATGGGTGATAATGCCTTTGACCGACACATTCTCATAACGAGAAATTTCTATGTTAATTGAATGAAATTAATAATAAGTACTAAGATTATTGAAATATTTTTTTCTTTGTAGTAGTGTAGTTTCCAGTTGTAATTATCAACAAACGCTATCGCTGGTAAAAAAAAACCGTTTTAAGTTCGTATATAGCTGATCCAAATATTATAAAATAACCAAGAAGACTTATTTTTATATATTTTTCATATTACGTTTATACAATTATTTCGGAGTAAACATTATATGAAAATAATATGTAGTATACTCGTCTAACATCAATAATTTATACAAACATTTTCTTCTATTAATTCAAACTTATACTTTTAAATTATAAACGAATTTTTTTTTTTTTTTTTAACAGACACAAATAGGTGTATACATAATATACATAATTATACATACATATATTTTGTTCTTTTTACTTTATTAAGGTATCATTATTGAAAAATAGGTAATGCTGATACTGCACGTCTCAGTAGAGTCCTACAGAGAGAAGGGCCTACCGAAATTCACCCAGTATCCCGGTGGGCATGTACACTCCTGAATATTATTCTGTTATCTGCGAGTACGACCCTAGACAGTATCCGCCACCGTCATCGCTCCCATAGACTATGCGTTCCAATTGGAGGAGGAGGGAAGGAGCCACCTAAAGCCACACACGTGTTTAAGCGGGGTAGTAGGAGCATCTTTCACGTCCAAAGTTCGTGTGAATTACAATTTTTTAGATCACCGATTTGCAATACTGTGCAATTTACAATATCTTATAATATAACTGTTATGATTTATGATATTTATTTGTTTACAATATAATGTACGTATAAATTATAATTTTATACATCGTGAACAATAGATGCTAAGTATTGGATACGTAAAATACGACGCGTGAGCCCGTTCATCCGACTTACACTGTCACGTCATTAGAATTTAAAAAAAAAAAAAAAAAACACTGTTTTTCTTGCGTCATGTAAGAACGTGCGTGCGTGTGTGTGCAGGTACCACCTGACGCTACGGTTGGCCATGAACCAGGGATGGCAGACGCGAGAAGACCGCGAGGAGAAGGCGTACCACTTGTACGTCGCGCATTGCGGCCGGCAGCGGTCACGCCGGCTCCGTCTGCTGCTGGACGACGTGCGCGCGTCCCGCGAGCTCGGACGCCGCGGCGAAGGCCTCGGCGACCGGCCCTCCGCCGTCACCGCCGCCACCACCGGCCGCTGGCCCACGGACGTCGACGTGGTGGCGATCAACCGGCACGTGTGGCCGCTGCCCGCCGCCCGGCCGTCCGCGTTCGTCTATCCGCGGGCCGCGCGCGCCGCGTTCCGCCGGTACCGCGAGCTGTACGCGGCCGCGCACGACGGCCGGCGCGTGCTCACGTTCATCCCGCAGCTGTGCACCGCCCAGGTGGAGGCCACGCGCCGCGACGGCCGCCGCGTCCGGTTCACCGCCACCATGTACCAGGCCGCGGTGCTGCTGCTGTTCAACGGGCGCGCACGCGCCGCGTCCCGCGTCTACATGCGCCGCAAGACCGAGATCCCGGAGCCGGAGCTGCGGCACACGCTCGAGTCGCTGCTGCACGACCGCGTGCTGCGCACCGGCGACGGCGGCGACGTGTACCGGCTGCACCGCGACTACCGCGACGCGGACGACGACTCGCGCACCGACCTGGGCCCGGACGAGGACGACTCGGACGCCATAGACGACGAGGCCGCGGCGGCGGACGGCGTGGCCGAGCACGAGCGCACCGTCGGCTGGCGCTACCGACTGAACGTGTTGCGCCGGACCGGTATCAACGAGATCGCGGCACGGCGCGCGGCGGACGTGCCGGGACGACGGTCGGGCGACGTCGCGTGACGATTGCACGATCGGGTGTCCGGCGGAGCCGCTTCGACGTGGTGTTAGAATAATGATTGAGCGATGGGGCTTTTGTGTCGGAAATATACACGACGACGAAATATCGTAGAGACTTTTCGTTTTTTTTTCTCTCACCAAAACGCTCATATGATATTTGGAAAAACTGCAGAGAGTAGAGAAAAGTCGACTGTATTAATTAATAGCTGAATAACATTTCCTGTTCTACTGAAAAGTTAAATGTAAGTTTTGATAAAGTCTTCTACCCCCAAAAAAAGACATACCTATTCAAAAGTGAAATTTTACACAACGTTTAAAGCGATCTGCATTCAAAATAGATACTGATATGTACAATATGACGTAAAGACAACTTCATTAGAATTTCATATTGTGAATAGTCTTTGTATTTATCACTGTTTGTAATGAGAAGATTGAAATGAATAAATAAACAAATAAATAAATATATACATAATTTTTTTTTTTTTTTTGTTAATTGAACATAAAAAATAATCCTATATTTTTTAAATGAATTATATATGTTTTCATTTCTTTTGTTTCATTATTAAAAAAAGCGATTTTCATTTCGTCATCCTCACACAGTTATTAGGTTTCTTAAAAATAAATCGTATTTGAACAATGAAGTGAATTCGTTGGAATATTACCTTATTAGGTAATATAAGCTTCATAGGAAGATTTACCTTATAATTTTATTGAAAATCTGTAAATTGATTAATGATTATTATAAATGATGATTTATATTTAATCAACCATATATGTATATTACAAAACCATTTTTTATGACTGTTCTGTAAACTTAATAAAAACATACCTACTGCAATATTCATTACTCATTACAGTTATTGAAAAATATAAATTTTAAATCCAAACTTATGTCGCTTTTAGATGATTTCCAAATACAATATATCACCAAAATGGAAATGCAAGGAATAATATTAATTTAAAATCAATTTAATTCAAACTGTACCATAACAACAACAAAAATAAAACAACATCAAATTGAAATTAGTTATTGAAAACTTATAATTATACTATTCTAAAAAAGTATAAAATTAAATATAAGTAAAAATAGAAATAACATCAAAATAATGATTAGGTTAACATTTTTCCAATTAACATTTCAATACATTTACTTAAAACTTTTTACACCATATTATAAGACAATTATTAAGGTACTTCAATTCCATTCTAGTTAAATATATTTCCAAATTTGATACAAATAATTCAATTTAAACCGTACTACACAGAACAATATAATACTATATTTAAATTACTCTAAATTCAATAAAAATGGTCTAATTGATATAAAATGATGATTTCCTTAAGATAATAAATTATGAATAGTCTAGGAATCAAGTTAAATAATTTGAATAAGAATAAACTAAAAAGATTAATAAAAGTATTAATTAACTGAAAGTTGGAAAAAAATTATACTATATACTACATTAAAATTAAAATTAATAATCCTATGATTTCAATCAAAACTTTTTAATGATATATTATAAATTATAATTAACATAATTTGATTCACTTTAATATTTTATCTTCGACAATTAACATTAAACACAAGACATCGTCATCTTACTACCTTGTATGTTCTTACACAAATCAGTTTCCATTTATCTAACTGAGAGATATTTTTCAATTCTCGAAAAAATGTTCAATATGTTTTTGTTCCACTACCACATTAACTACCGTTCACCTATACACTCAGCAGGCGAGAGATGAGTATAATGAGTTGCAGCTTTAAATTTTTTATGATGTATTAAACACAAATATTCAATATTTATCACTTTCAATTCATGGACTTTTTTGTTTGAACACTCGTAAAACATTAATGAAATAATTTCGTCGAAATTCCAACTTTGAAAGTGTACAAAAAAATAACTTATTAATGAAAAAAAAAAAAAGTGACCCTTAGAAAATAAGTATGAAAACGTGTGGTGAATTTTAGATTCTGAGTGAAGCGAATGATCTTATGGTTTTACAATGATGTTTATTTTTTTATTTTTTATTTATTTTTTTTTCTGTAAACACTTTTTCGTATAGAAATCCTTGTCCAAAAGTTTCGTCCAGCAACTATTTAGATTCGAAATTAAACTGAGATGGTACTTTAAAGAGGTCATTTTTCCAAAATCTTTTTTTAGTTTTTCCAGTAATCAAGAATAACTATCGAAAAACTGAGTAAGAACGGTAAAATCGGTAAAAATCCGCCGTAAACGAGATTTTCACTGTTCAGATTTTAGGTATTTAGTCATAAATCGAAAAGTATTGAAGTTAGAAACTTGAAAATTTTATCCAATATCAAATACACACTTTTTTATATTGGTCAACATTTTCAGAACAATTATAACACTTTTGACTTAAATATAGAACTTTTAATTTACCAAATCATTTGAAAGTTTTCATGTAATATAATTTTAAATATTTGACAAAAAGTTCTGAAAATGTAATATGACCTTTCTCGTATACCTACCTAATTATCCTAACAAAAATTCAAAAATCGTGAGTCAGGATTTTTTCTTATACACACTTTAATAAATTATTATACGATTTTTTAAGATATTGTCTGATTTCTTTTAAGTTTATTTCTAATGAAATATTGAGTATTTGTTAGAAAGTTCTGAAATTTTAATACAAGTTTACTCTTATACTAAACTATCAATACCGAAAAAATATCAATAATCGTGACTCAAGATTTTTTTCCGAGCATTTAAAAAATTATACAAATAACCGTAAAATACGTAAACAGTATTTAAATAATAATATATTATATTACACTGAAGCTTTGCTCAAAATTGTTTTATACTAAAGAAATAAGTCGTCATTTCTTTAAAACTTAATACATTCATCACCAATATCTTGTCCGAGGACCGAAGGGATGAAGGACGAACTTGTACCACCATCATCTCACTTACCAGCTTTTTAAGGTATACAAATTTCACCGGTGTCAGACTTTTAAATTTGGTACTGTGAAAACAAGAAATGTCTAATTTTTAAAAGTTCTTTAATATTCTTATACTGCATTGTATTGAAATTAGAGTTTAAAATATTTTTCTTTTACTTCCTATTAAATAACTAAATTATTATTTTCTTTTTATTATATTTAATGCAAAAAGAGTACCTATATACAATTTATACTACAAGGACGATAAGCATTTTATCATAATAGTAGAAAAAAAATTAATAGAAAGACGGTCCAGTGTTGTATCATTCCAAAAGTGACTTATCTTATAGAATGTTTTCATCTTTTGACGAGTCGTTCTCGTCTAGGACCAAGTCCGCACACGAATCGCATTCAATTGAACAGAATATTCAATCAAAGGATACTTAGTATCATATACTTTGAAAACAAATTATCACAAATTTCACGACGTGGAAAATAAATAATCGGCCAAATAGGCTGTACGTCACTGACTAGTGACTAATATCGATCGCTTTTAAGTTATAAGAGGAAATAGAATACTCATTATAAGTCGAGGTAACCATTTAATATTAAAATTTTCGATTGTGGATGACCTATTGTACTATAATCAAATTCAATTTCCTAGTGGATTTCGGGATAGCTTTGAAAAACCGGCTGGTAATTTTATTTTAATTCAATTAATTATCAAATTATAAGCAAAATAAAAGAAAAATGTGTTAAGATTATTCTAGTAGAGTAGGTACAGTAGTTAAAGTGAGGGGGGACGGAGGAGGACGGCGTTCCCCTTCTTTGTTTAGCTTTAACTTTGCGTCCCCTTTAGTTTGATTTCCGGGGTACGGTTAAAATATTCATTTAATCATAAAAATAAATGTTGATATCTACATTAAACGTATAAAAAAATTATAAATCTGAGTATAGGTAGGTAACGTAAAAGTGATAATGAATGATGATTATTAATTGCATTAGTTATTAAAGTCATAACACTTATTATATATTATACATAGTGTAAAAATATATTCGTTTGATTATTTTGATTTTTCCTTCTGGGCCTACTTGTGATTACATTACTTATTGAATGGTGTATTTGGTTTTGTGTTTGGTCTAAAAATACATCTATTATTTCAATTTTTCAAACATTTTTAAAAAAAAGATTGCTTAACACAAAAGTTCTATTGCTCATTTAAATGCCGAAAAAATCGTTACTGAGTCAGAAAAGAATGTTATGGATGAACATATTTTTAAAGTTAAGGTAGCTGAACATGAATCTAGCTACAGCTAGAATATTCCGTACAGCTTATTCAATTGCTAAATATCCACGTCCCTTTACAGACTTTCCAAAAATGACTGATCTTCAAATATTAAATGGCCTTGACATGGGAAGAGTACTTCAAAGCAACGTATCATGCTCAAATATTATTGATCTCGTAGCATTGGAAATGCATTTTTTATTTTTTTTATTCATATAACTATTACTTTTATAATATTATTATTTTATATCTACATAAACCAAAAATTAGGTGTTAATTTTATTTTATTTTTTCTATAATGTTATACTTATATGTATTGTTATAAATTATGAATACTGCAGTATAGTGCTAATAGATATAAATGCATATTTTAATGAAAATAATTAATAAGGCAATAATACTACATTATATATTACCAAGGATCAATTTAAATGTTTATTTAAAAGTTGAGACTACATTTGATGTTAAAACTAATTTTTTTTTTTGTTATTCATATAATTTTATTATTTTCATAATATTGTTAAGTATATTTTAAAATTACACATTCTATAATATAATATTTTATTTTCATAAATCAAAAATTAGGCGTTAAGGTATATTTAATAAGATTAAATTTGATTTTTTTTCTATAGGTAATGTTATATGTACTTATATATTTCTAAATTTTTATTTAAAAGTTGAGACTAAAGTTGACAAAATATTTAAAAATTAAATAAAAAAAATTTAAAAAATGGTATTTAGTTATAAATTAGTTGCAAGATCTATATTATATATATATATAAAAAAAAAATTATTTTGATTTATATTTGTTCTCGAGACATTCTCTCCTTGGCCAGAATATAGGTAATTTATATTTTTGAGTTATAATCACTGAGTATGTACATAATACATAATAATATGTGTATACATATATACATATTATATACGTCCGTGATTAATTTTAAAAATTAGGTCAACAATAACATGGATTAAAAGTATAATTTAAAAAAATCAGTGGGGGCATGTATACGCCTTACTCTTGGCTACAAAATTGGTTGAGGGAACTCCTTTTTTGTGCATTAGCTAGAGTCCCCCCTGCAATTATTTTTCACTTTAACCACTGAGTAGGTACATAGGCAAAACTATTACCTCGATCGGCTTGATCACTCATTAATCACTATAATACACCGTGGTACGTCATAAACCATAAATACAAAAAAAAAAAACTAAAAAAAGGACGTATTTCACCCCATGTGGTATTTTTGGCTCCTCGAATGAGATGAAGGGGATATTATTTCTTATTCTATCTTTAGTAATATACTAATTTGATTATTCTGTCATGTATTGTATTATTCGACAAATTATACGATAGTTTTTATTATTCAGTCATGAAATATATTATTTAAATAATTATTCGATAGTCTATATCAGTGGTGGCCAAACTACGGCCCGCGCGCAAACTCCGGCCCACCACAATTAAATATCTGGACCGCGTAAGTATTCTACGTTACAACAATATTATTTGCGTACAGGGCCGTGTTTAACGGGGGGCAAAAGGGGGCAATTGCCCCGGGGCGGCAAATTTTATGGTGTTTGATGGGGCGGCAAATGTTTGAGGATCTACATAAAATAAAAAATGTATAATTATTATTTTTCTTGTCATACCATCAGTATGACTGTATAACTATAATATTATATAATTTCATTTATAAATACAACGAAAAAGCCGCAGTCTACCGCTGCATGTTACCACGCGATATGAATTTTTTTTTTGTTATAGTTGTACAGTATAACAGTTATCGTATAAACTATTTCCGTTATCCCTGTACGTTTTTTCCTCGAAAATAAACGATAATTTCCCGTGTTGAAATGAGTAAAAAATTATCAGATATCCACTTAAATAGAGGAAAAAATGTCATCGCTTTCAATATTAAACATAGAATGTGATCTTTTAAAACAGACCGATTGGTCTGAGATTATCCGACGGTTTGCGAGACCATCAAATCAAGAGAAAAATCAATATAAAAGAAAAGTAGTAAAAAAGTAATGTCACATTTGGTAATTTTTTTTTTTAAATTTATATGTGAGATATAATTAATAATCATAAAATTTAAAAATAAGTAATAATTCGCTAATTTAAATATACATAATGTAGATATGATGAATCAGTAATTATAATAGTGTGGTGAACATAATTTTGAATTGTAATTTTTTTAAGGGCGGCATATTTTAATTTGCCCCGGGGCGGCAACATAGCTTAACGCGGCACTGTTTGCGTATCTATGATATTTACATTAACGTTAAACAAAAATTGAAAAATTAAAAATACAGTGTACATTCTTCATAAATCGTAATATTTAATCCCGTATCGCCTTACTGTAGCGTTTTTGTCGTTAAAACGGCTTTTAATAATATAAATAACGTAATAGTATCTTATCTTATTTTCGTTTAACGTGTAATTATATACATCTATACCTAAAATTCAAATTAATTTAGAGTTCAAAAAAGAAAATTTCAAATTACAGACTCGCATTTTTTTTTTTTTTTATTATTGCCCGTGTTAAAAAAAGTTTGACCACCACTGGTCTATATGAATAATCGAATAATAATCCATAGTACAAATTATTAAATGCCACCCATCACTAGTACTATCCAACTCACAAATCACTTACGTGACCGCGTTACATAACGATGACGACGACGATAAGGATAGAATACGAAAAATCTTACAGCTAACACGGGATGAGGGAAGTACAAGTTATACAATGGGAGATGAGGAAGAATAATTAAAGGGAGGGGATCTCTGTGGCCGGATCGGTCTGGTGCAATGACCACAGAGCTCACATAAATCGGACAAATTTAATTATATTTAAACACTCACGACACACTTAAAACTAAGGCAGGTAACGAAAATGATTACCATGTTGTTCAGGTGACTAGATAGCTCTCGACGACCCGGGATAGCCTTTCACACACCTTCGGGTGCTGGTGGACTCACGCGTTGTATTGAATCCCAATGTTGGATATAGCGACGGCAACCGCCATTGACCAACGTTGAATAATTAGTATGTTATTATAATAATAAAACTGTTACATTACCAGACAGACGTAATGTCATAGGCGATACACTCAAATCGTATAAATATAGACACTTGTTGCTGGTATCGGAACCAATGATGAGTATAATAGACGATAAAAAAATCTACGGCAATATTGATATGAATGGTTATTTATGTTAACAATAGTTTATAATCCGACGAAGTTGTCACATTGACAAAATAGACAACGAAAAAGATAAACGCACAGTGCAACGGGCTTTAACGGCGACAAAAGCAATGAATAAAAACGTGCACAATTATCAAAAATAGGGTGGTGCCGTGTCAACAATAAACGATGATGAACGAGAAAAAATATACGAAAGAAAAAAAAAGAAAATGAGCTCACATTGACCGGCACCGAACGAGAGAAAAAGCATACAACAAAAATGGTGTGTTCTCAATGGACGACACAGAACGACAGACAGAAAAATAATAATACGTAACATTAATTAATAATAATAATATTAATAATTATCGAACGCTGGCCACACAGGTATAATTCCTAATAACTTGAATAATTTAAATATAATTAAGTCGATGATAAATTTACAGAAACAATATAACTAGTTAAAATAATTCACACACGATTAACGACGAGGAATGACGGACACAGATAAGAATGGACGTTGCCGCAGTCGAAAACATCTGCATATTGCGATATTTAATTTAAATAATAATAATAATACATAATAATAATTGTGCCTTGGCACAAAAAATTATAATATTTCATAATTTATAGTAAAACAGTTATGTATTTCTAAACTAAAGACTTAAATAGAATATATATATATATATATATATATATATATATATATATATATATATATATAGATAATATAATAACAACGTTCTTAAGGAATTTTTATCACATTCTAATTAAAAATATTTCCAAAGTCGAAAAGTAAGAAATAAAAAATATTTAAATTTAAAATATACTACAACCCAAAGAACATTAATCACAATAACTATGGTAAATTAATTAAAATTCAGAATAAAAGTTCTAATTGATGTAGAAAGATTATTTTCTAGGGATATTAAAATATGAATAGTCCAAGTAAAATATTCAATAATTTTCCAAGAATAAACTAAATAGATGTATGTATATTTTAATTGGTAGAAAGTTGGAAAATAGTAATACTAGATAATATAAATGAAATAAATATAGGTTAAATTACTTTGAAATTTGAATAAAATATTTTCATTCATTCAGTTAAATGTATATTCTAAGTCAAAGTCAAATCAACGATTCAGTGCCTTCAATAGAAATACATTTCTTTTAATTCAAATTCTGTTAACAAAAAAATACTACTTTGTTTTTGGCGTGTATTAAATTCCCACGTGAAACGATGTTAATGTAATAATACTTAAGTAATAATACTTAAGTAGGGCTAGGGACTTATAGGAGTTTGCATGTTTTTCAATAATCATTTACAAAATAGCTAAGTGATATGGAAATTTGTTTCATTGTACTAGGAATTTAAAGCAATCATTTTTATTTTGCATATTTTGCATATTCAGCTATTTTTTCCATATAAGAGCATATTTTTTTATATTAGTATTATAAGAACATATTGTATATATTTTATTAAAATTAAAACAATACTTGGCAGAGAATAATGTTTTATTTATTAAGTACTATACAAAATGTTATATGAATGTTCTAGAAACCAGAAAAAAAATATAAATATGATTAAAATTTAAAATATTAAATAATCTATATCGTGTGTTTTCCCAATTATTCGTGTGTTGTAAAAAACGAAATCGGCCGATAAGGAATAGGCCTAATATAAAAAAGTTGATGTCAATTCGTCTATTCGTATCGTATGTGTTTTCGTCTTACGTAAATATAGTTCGTATGTACTGTATGTATGTATGTTTTGTATGTGTTTTCGTCTAGTAATGAGTATAATATTCTAGATTTGGTAGTTTTTTGTTTTTTTTTTTAATTAAACCAAAAATGCCTAAAGTATAAATTCTGTGTTTTTAATTGATCAACCAGTACTATTTTGTAAACTTTGTGAAGTTAAAGTTAGAGCTCAGAAACATTGACTGTGTTACTGTGTTAGAAGAAATGAAAATAATAGTGTACCTATATCAATTTGTATTTTTTTTTGCCCTTTTAACAGAAAATACGAATTTTTTTAGAGCATATATAAAAAAATTTGTTTGCGTTCTTGCATATTTTAACAGCATATATGATAATTTTTAAGGGCATAAATGCATGCATATCTTAAGGTTTTTAGAGCACGAAGTCCCTAGCCCTAGTAATAAGTAAATAATAGACAAGTACACTACAAAAAAATATAATTAGATGACTTATGAATTATTTGAATACGATGAGTATTCCCATTCCACTGTAATGAAACCATACAGGCTATCTACATGCTTGGCTTTTTACGTTGTGACATTTAATCCTCCTCTCGCCATGTACCTACGGCGTTCGAGTACCATAGCTATTACGTCGTCCGTGTACTTTACTTTTACGCAAATGAAATTCAAGCGATTTTTTTCGTTTAAATTCCAGAAAAACTGCCCAAACTCAAACAATCACCAGCGTTCGATACCATTTCTATCGGACCAGCGGATCTCCTTAAATCTCAAAATCGGTGAAAAATTTAATTAAACCTAATCGGGTGGCAGTACTTTGTTCGTCTGCCCATCTCATCACGTGTCCTTATCGGCGTAATTAATTATTACCATACATTATCTACACTAGCGACGACGATGTCGTCATCGTCGCCATCATGGTCGGTGACCAAAAATAATAACTCATTACGTACACCTAACACATTAATTAACAATATTAATAAACAGTCACGGTCGATTTATACGAACGAAACAAAACCAAATAAAAATCGAACTAATAATTCTACAATCAACAGTACTCAAACCTTAGATGAAAACACCGACGACCAGCGGTGGACCATTAATACAAATAAACGTGTTTCTTGGCCCAGCCATTCTCCCAAAAGCTAAAGAATCTAAATCAACTAAAGAAACCAAATCCTTTACTACGCCAAATCGCTTTGAACCACTAAAAGAAGCGTAATATGACAACAACAACGAAATGGTCCATAAACAATCAAATGAGGTATCTCCCACGCCACCTCCAATATTTATCTCTACACCAGTAAACTATAACGACTTTGTAAAATCAATCTTATCAATTACCGGTGAAAACGGTTTCGAATGTAAGTCGACTTCAAAACACTTAAAACTCACAACAAGCTCAATCAACTGTTATCGTCTTATAATCCACCTCTTCAATGAAAACAAATTCGAATATTTTACTTACCAAGCCAAAGAAGATAAACCATACCGTATTACCGTGTTGTAATTAGAAATTTACATCCAACTAAATATTTCAAATACATCAAAGAAGAACTAACTTTAAAGGGATATTCAGTAAGCAATATTTTAAACATTCAGTCAAAACTATTCATAACCGCCCTTCCGATATTTTTTGTCGATCTGGACCCAGCTCTCAATAATGTCAATATTTCCAAACTATCCTCAATATGTTACACAAGATTAAAAATCGAGGAGCCTCATTCATGACGGGACCTGCCTCAATACCACAGGTATCAAGACTACGGTCACACCAAAACCTATTGCAATGGTAAACCAAGATACGTCCGCTGCGGCTCAAATCATCTGTCAGAACTCTGCGAAAAACCCAAACACACCCCTACTTCCTGCGCTCTGTGTGGAGAGGCCCACCCAGCCAACTATAAAGGATGCATCAAACACAAACTTCTACAGAGAATTTTTTTTGTTTTTATTTTAATTGATATAATATAAAAACACGATTAATAATATATAATATATGTTTGATAAGCATTGTATTTGTGTCTATAGACTATAGTATCATTAAATTACATATATTTTAATTTTTGAGTAACTAATTAATCATGTTAAAAAGCAAAAAAAATACAAACATTCAACTATTTGATGTCCATCTTTGTGTACTGTGCATGTGCTATATATGTACATACCTAAATAAATATATTTTATTTCTCTACTGCCATAGCTCTGCACACACCACGCGTTAATAACGTATACATTTTGTTAGAAACCCGAAATGCACAGTCACAGCAGGCAACTGCTCTCTTCAAAAGAAATGGTATCATAATTGATATCCTATAATTACCTATAGGTACGTTTAAAGGTACGAGTTATTCTCCCTACAAAAATTCAAAGAACCGATAAAAATGAAAGGAAAAATATGAGAAAACAAAGGTAGTCCGTTCATTATCGAAAGGTCACCTCTGTAAGTATAATACGTACAGATATTTTCCATTTGTGTGTGCACTATTATTATGTTTAATCTGCCGCGGGCGACGGGACGCCGCCGTTCAGATATTTGTACACACAATCCATTGCGTCTGATATAGGATGTGATTTTGTGCTGTGAGAAGTTATAATGATTAAAAACACCAATAAATAATCGATAAGGGATTGTGGGCGGGTGAAACCGGTCCTCGGTTCACAGAAAGCGAAATAAACAAGGGATACCATCATTTCATTCGGTAAGCGTATAACGACAAAACATCACAATGCAAGAGACAATTTAGAAAAAAACAACAAAATTCGTAAAGGACCCGTACAATACAATAAGAGTGTACCTATAGCGACTCCGGCCACTATTATCGTGTCGTGTGGGTCGAAATTCTCGGGTCGGGTCTATTTGACCCTATCAAAAGCAGCCACCCAGTCGGATCGTCACTTTGCCGTACGAGCACGTACCGTCCTCCACGCGCACCTTCGTGCAAACGCGTTAGACGTGTCGGTCTCTACCATCGTTATAGCCACACCGCAGTTTTCGTCCGGCGACCGCAGGCACAAGTGAGCAGACTGAGAAAAATCTCGCCCATAGCGTCACCACGTCCATTCAGAAGACACTGATTTTTCCGTCCAGAATTCTACCTGGGTAAGTATCCGTTATTTTACCATACGGGGGGAAAGTTCGCCACGATGAATTCATACGCAACACTACCGCCAAATAGATTCACGAACAAGTTGCGATTGATATCGGCACGGTGGTGCGGTGGTACCTTAATGATTTCTTAAAGTGGAAGTGTTTTTATGTGTTAGTATTTATGAGATCCTAATATGCACGATGTCTATCCAAGATATTATTTTTTTCATAATTTTTTATGTACCCACCTAATGATTTAAAACAAAAATTATCATTGGTAAAGATACATAAACAATATAACGACCAACAGAAAAACGTTTTGTAGGTATGCAAAGTTAAAAAAAAAGTAATAATGTCATGTACATTAAGTATATCGTGACCATTTCGTTATAAATTATCAAGCTACTTGTTTGAATGTAAAATAATGAACATCGTATTTTTCTATTTATTCTATATATTAACTAAGAATGCCGGATTTTTTATAAAATAAATAGATATTATATACAATAGGTACATTAAAAATTATAACAAAATTAATATTATGGATATAACCATACTGTAAAAATAAAAATTATTGATCAATTATCGATACTGCGTTTTCCCACTCATTATGTTGGTACAAATAACCGGTGTATTTTCATTGGAAAAAGATCAAAACTGTATGTCATCTACCTACTTGGTTTCCAAATATCCGTGATAATTTTAATTCAAATCACTACCTACCTGCCTACCTTAATAAATCAGCCGTTATTAATATCGCGAATAAAATCCTAAAATTAATTCAATGTTTTTGTGTGCACACATAAGTAAATGTGCCCGTACACATGTGACACGGGTTATATATATATATATAAATAAACAATACTATGGGTTCGGGAATGCAATTAAAATAATTGCCTGACCTACTGAGTGTGTTTGTGTGTGTGTGTGTATGTGTGTGTGTGTGTGTGTGTGTGAGTGTGTGTGTGTGTGTGTGTGTGTGTGTGTGTGTGTGTGTGTGTGTGTGTGTGTGTGTGTGTGTGTGTGTGCATGTGTATGTGTGAGAGTGGGTGTGTGTGTGCATGAGAGTGAGAGAGTGTGGCGAAATTTATGGGTCAGGTCCATCCACCCTCAGCCCTTCCCACGCTCTAACCTAATAGTCCGTCCGTATCCCGAGCATATCACCACCAGCATATTTGTAAATTGTATGTGAGTACGTGTATGTGTGTGTGTGTGTGTGTGTGTGTGTGTGTGTGTGTGTGTGTGTGTGTGTGTGTGTGTGTAATAGGAATGCACCACTTAAGGCATGAACGAAGACCATAATATGTAAGTGGTGACGGCGACCATTACGTATTACACGTGTATACAGGGCAGGCGCGTAGCAAGGAATTTTCATGGGGGGGGATGCCAAAATTCGTTAGTAAACTTACCTATATTTATATTAATCTCTAAAAGGTTAGCATTACTCCATGTAGCAGACATTTTTTTACTCAAATGTTTAAAATATAAATAACTTATAAAGCATTGACATTATAGGTTCCTACTGTATTTACAAATATAAAGATTTATAATTTATACTATACCTTTTTACTAATTAAAGTATAAAGTATTTATAATTAGTTTTATAATATTTCAGTCTATTTTTTTACTTAATTTTTTTTTTACCTTTTAAGAAAACTCAAGTAGGGAACATGATAGCTGGGAAAATCATTTACAAAATACAGACTTAGTTACTAAAGTATATTTTTATTGTGTATAAGTAAATACTAGTCTATAATATAAAATTAATTAAAAATTAAATGCCCGAAAACCAAGATAATTTTTTACGATTAAAGCTTTATATTTCATCAACGTATATAATTATACTAATACATATTATATAGAATATAATAAAATTTGTGTTAATGAAATATTTGATGACAAGTTTAAATTTTTTGATAATAGATTTTTTTGATCAAAAACTAAAAAAAATGTCAGTATCAAGATTAAAGTTTTTCAATCTCGAAAAATATTTCTGCCATTTTTTTAAGGGTTTTCAAAAACTCATGGGGGGTTGTGAACTGTTAACCCCCCCCCCCCCCAATGGCTACGCCTCTGATACAGGGTGAGGGTCAAGTTATATTATTCGAGATAAATAAACACATATACACACACAAACACACACACACACACACACACACACACACACACACACACACACACACACACACACACACACACACATATACGTACTCACATACAAATATGCTGGTTTTGATATGCGACGTTGTTTAAGGATAAGAGTTTTATTATTTTGACGTCGAGTAGGATCTTGGATATTTTTGCTTCTTTTCGCCTATCAGATTGAATGTAGATGCACGCGTGAAAAAAATATGGAAATCATAAAACTGACTCGGGTTTAAAGTGTGATATGTATAATTCAAAAAAATAACCAAAACCAACAATAGGTTCCTAACTAAATATACAATTATTATACTAAAGCAGTTTTTTTTTGCGACTCTTCATCTGCAGGTGCAAATTAGCCGAGTCTCACGATTACAGCCGGCAGGTGTTCAGAGCGCACCACCCTTGTGAGTAATTTATAACCCTGTTTCCTTGGTATTGAAATCGGTGTTCTTTGAAGTGGAAAAATTCTTGTTGAAAAAAAATCTGCGCATCCAATCCTCCCTGTAAGAACAGATTATTACCAGTATATGGTTAATAATAATAACAATACAAATATTAATAATAACAATATTAATACTCTCGGCGTATTAACTTCGAAGCCCAACCAATCAACAGTAGACGCATTATGAGTCTTATTTTCCTATTTCTTAAGTTATATGCCTTGTATTTTAAGGTTTCGATATAATATATATATATATATATATATATATATATATATATATATATATCGTATATACGGTTGTGAAACGTGAGTACATTAGTCATGTGTGTATCTACAGTCTACACAAACTATTTTTTCCATCGACGGCAAAAACCGCCCAGTTTTTTTCAATATGACAAACCGCACACTTTTATAGTACATTTTTACTTTTTAACGTGGCTGATTACTCGATTTACTATGATCGTTAATGAAGAAATTGTACGTTGGCAAAATTAATACATAAAATCCATAACGCAACTTTCGAATAATTTTCTGGAATTCCTATCCCTCCTGAATGCGTGCCTACTTTAGGGTATTTTTAAATTTATTTTTAATACCTACATAATTATTTGGTCCGCTTAATTCATTAGATAATATACTCGTATTAAACAAAATCATATTTTTATATTATACTTGTATTTTTATTAATAGTGAAACAATAATATTTTGAATCGTCCATCTCGAATTTTTTTATATTATTATTGTTTCATTATTGTCTCGAAGGAATTTTCCAATTTCATTCGACGTTATATTCGTACGTTACAATACTAATAATTAAAGACCGGATTTATATTCTCTTCAAATACCCAAAATATGATGCTAACATTCTCTAAAACACCATCAAATATCCTCATTATATTCTCTCAAAAATTTATAAAATATGCTAAAATATTCAATAAACATCATTATATGCTTTAATATGAATTTTTAAAAAAGTTTTTCAAGATTATCTTAATAGTGAGGTATTAATTAGGTATTAAAAGTTGCGTATTATACCTAATGGAATACTATTGCACTTTGGTAAGAGTGGGAAATAGGGATATAATATAAATATAACAGTATAATATTAAAACATTAAAACAATTATATCATATCATATTCCTTTGGTATATTTTAATTAAAAGTTGTATTAATCACTTAAGTCACAGTGTGAAAAAGTAACAAATATTAATATATATTAAGGATTACCTATGGTTTAAAATTTTTTTTTGTTTTATTATGTTTTAAATACCTAGTAATTATTTAAGTGGTTTACACTTGCTTAGTGAAATTGCACTGAAATTGCTAGGAATACAAAATAATAATACGTATATAAAATTTTAAAAAATATATTCCTTTGGTATATTTTAATCAAAAGTTAAAATAACTATAATATACTTATATACTAATATAATAGTTAAAAATAAATAGAAATGTTTTCTCACAATTTACGAAATATTCCAAAATATGCTAAATGGGTTAAATATTCTCTAACCCATGAAATATTCTCAAATATGCAAAAAAAACTTTTTTCTACGCATTCAGAATTGAACGAATCGTCCACATTTTTTACTCTCATAAGACTGCATAGACCCAGTAACGATATGTAAAAAAATATAAATCCGGTCTTTGCTAATAATAAATCATAGCGGTACCGGACCGAGCGATATCGGACGGTGTATTCGTGGCTGTTGACGGGCCGCTCCACCGCCACCCTCAAAGTACCGGATACCGACGGACCGCGACATCAAGGTCGGCATTACGTCGGTCACGTTTTACATGTGGTGCCCCTGTGGTGGCTGCGCGTGGCACTGAAAACACTTGGCAACACCACCTGTAGAACCGTCAGCTCGCGCCCGCCGAGAGTACGTGTGAAACCGGTCGTTTTTTCCTCGAACCGCCCGCCCGGTCATTCTCTCTCACCCTCTCGTTTTCTCTCATCCCCTTGTTCTCTCTCATCTGCCCGTTCTCTCTCACTCACTCGTTCTCTTTCACCCTCTCGCTCTCTCCGTCACCACCGCCTCCGCATTCTGTCGGCTATTTTCTCCGATACCGCTTCCTACCTCTCTTCCCTCGCGGCATCACCCTCGCCGTCGTCGGCGGTTCCACTTCCACCCACCTCTTGGCCATCGCCGCATATCGTTTTCAAGGATTCAAGGATTTCGGTCTCCTCCGCCACCCATCCGTCCGTGCAAGCGACCGGCGGCGGTCTGTGTTTAATAGCCCTTCTCGTCCCTTTATTATTGTGTAGTTGTGAACACTGGAAACACTGCTGTTCCGAGATTTTTCAACCTCCGCAGCATCTCTTTTGTGATTGGGTGAAGTATAGCATAACGTTTTATTGTGGCGAACACTTGTTATTCTCTAATCTCTAGTGGCGTTACACTGGTTGCTTACAATAATTTCGCCATACTTAACGATTGTGAATAAGTATTATTTAGTCGATTATTTGTTTTTTAATTTTCAAAGTTTGTTCTTTGAGTCGTGTATTCAATAATGATGCCAACGGGATCAAGTTCTCAAATGAGTGACCCCCCACTTCAACAAAGTACGAGTAAGCAGCCAGCCAATGATCAAGAAAAACCGTCCAACACTATGGTTTGTTTTTGCAATACAGATCAATTAAATTTTACATTGATTTTAATTCACTCGTTTCAGAAACCCAACTATTCATTAAAATTCACATTATCCGGTCACACAAGCGCCTTGTCTGCGGTGAAATTCAGCCCTGATGGTGAATGGCTTGCCAGCTCATGTGAGTAAAATTTCAGAATAACTCTAAGTTTTTTAATCAATAACTATTACGGTGAATATATTCTGAGTGACAGAGTGTATTCCATTATAATATATTATCTATTTATTTACCTAGTATTTTCTGATTTACGTTTAAATTAATATCCAATGACCTATGAAATATGTTTTATTAACTATACAAAGATTCAGATATCAGATTTAGAAATCACTTTTTGTTTTTACTTTAATAGGTGTGAACTATCTTATGTTTTTAACTATAGCTGCATAATTACAAAAATTATCTATAGGCACTTAGGAAAAAAAAAAATTCGCATCAAGAAAAAAAGTTCTCTAATACCTTAATTTCTTAAGTAATGTTAAACGAATAACAAATATTTTATGATCTACTAAGTAAAATAGATTTAATATGTTCCTTGATTCAAAGTGAATGACACTTGGAATTTATTTACTGAATTTAATTATTTAGCATCTTTTTAATTTTGTTTATTTGTTTATTTTTAATTTTTTTTAATTTGTTTATTTATTTATTTGTTTAGCTGCTGATAAGTTGATTAAAATTTGGGGTGCTTATGATGGAAAATTTGAAAAGTCGATTGCTGGTCATTGCCTTGGAATTAATGATGTCAATTGGTCATCTGATAGTCGTTTTCTGGTGTCTGCTTCTGATGATAAAACAGTAAAAATTTGGGATTTCAGTTCGGTAAGATTTTGTAAATAGTATCATGGATCTTTTTCGTTATCTGCTACCTATTATTTTTGGAAAATTTTTTCAATTTCCTATAGGTAAGTACACATTTTCCTTGAGATAGACAAGGGCTGCTAGATTTTTGTTTATAAAGGTTTATGTGGAAATTTATATTGAAAAATAAAAATTATATTTTTAAAATATCAAATAAAATTAAAAATGTTTGCCTTTTAGATACTTACCTATAAAGTGAATCAATTATTAGGAGGTAGATATTGGAAAAGACTAATGTCTTTTTACAATTATTAGTTCATTGTATTACATTTTTTAATAAAACTTGATGTAAAAATTATCATTTTTCATTTTTTTTAGTCAAAATGTATCAAAACACTTAAAGGTCACAGTAACTATGTTTTTTGTTGTACTTTTAACCCACATTCAAATATCATAGCGTCAGGATCTGTAAGTTATAAATGCTATTATATTTTCCTAATTAATTTTGGTTTATTTTAAAGTACTTTTAATATTATTTTTTAGTTTGATGAAAGTATAAGACTTTGGGATGTAAAAAGTGGAAAATGTCTTAAAATACTAACGGCACATTCAGATCCAATCAGCTCTGTTCATTTTAATAGAGATGGCTCCCTTTTAGTATCCAGTAGTTATGATGGTCTATGGTATTATTTATTTCAAATTGTTATAATTTTATCTTAACATAATATTTATTAAATTTGTTCATACTTTTCTTTTTAGTCACATCTGGGATACTGCCACTGGTCAAAGTTTGAAAACACTTATCTATGATGATGACAATTCACCTATTTGTCATGCAAAATTTTCACCTAATGGAAAGTATATTTTAGCGGCTTCCCTAGATAACAGCCTGAAATTATGGGATTATACAAAAGGAAAGTGTCTGAAAACATATGTCGGTCATTCAAATGAAAAGTATTGTGTATTTGCTAATTTTTCAGTGACCGGTGGAAAGGCAAGTTATCTAAGTTAATTGATGATTAAATCCAGCATGTGCTTATTCTTTTTTTTTATAATTTTAGTGGATAGTTTCTGGATCTGAAGATGGCATGGTTTACATATGGAATTTACAAACAAAAGAAATCGTACAGAAGTTACAAGGACATACCGGTAAACTTAATTTATGTAGAAAAATAATAATTAGCTACCTACTGTAGTAAAAAAATATATACCTATTTTTAAATGATTTATTAGATGCAGTTTTATGTATTTCGTGTCATCCTACAGCTAATATCATTGCATCGGCATCATTAGAAGGTGACAAAACAATAAAACTATGGAAAAGTGATTTTTAAAGAATATTTTAAGAAATGAAAAATACATTTTGTCTAATTTATATAAAGGAAATAGCTTATATGCTCTTGTATAAATTTAGTATCTAAATATAATAATTATAGGTAGTTTATGTATTTATTTTCAAAGTAAGCATTTCACTACTATTCATTATTATTTTAATTTTATAATTATTATAATATACATTTTTTTTTTTTTTTTTGGCATTTTTTTTTTTATATTATTTAATAAGATATAGATATAGACTATTAATAAGAACATTTAATGAAAGAAATTTTTTAACTTAAATTTTAAATATTGTATTTAAAAAAAAAATTGTCATCTCAATTAAAATATATTAAAATAGCAAACAGTATTTTGAATTATAAAATAACTGCAATTCTATTAAGTACTTGCCAACTCATTGTACCTAAAATTTAACATCTCAATTGTATACTGCTAAGTTATAAGAATATTTAAAAACTTATCCATTAATTTTATTGTTTCATTTAAATTTAAGTTTATTAATAAGAACTAATAACAATTTCAATTTTGATTTGTAAAATTATGAATATTGATGATTGTTAAAACAATTTACATTTTTCATATGTTCAATTTATCATCAGTTTTATATAACATTATATAAAAATTTACAAGTTAATGAATATGTATCTTATTTGTAATTTTAAAAATAGGATATTGCACCTTGGGTTTTACAGAAATGTTTGAAATATCAGGTATATAAATAATTTCAATTCTGTAATTCATTTTGATTAATTTTTATGTTATATTTAATATTATAGAAACAGTTATTTTGAATGTCAAAAAAATAGATATTTTTCATGTACTGCAATTTTATTTAATAAAAAAAAATATATTCATACTTGATTTTACATTCCTTCTGATTATGATCTTTAAATATTTATGATAATAACTTATAAATTATAATCATAAAAATATTTTTCTTGAAGATACTATTCTGTTTATCTATTTATCTGACAATAGTCTCCATAAATGAACAGATCAAATATTTTGGTTTCTTTAAAGTAGATATAAGCAGATAAACTATTATTTATATTTTTTCAAACTGAATAAGATGATGATCAATTACAATGAACTATTTGAATGACTGTGGGAAGGATTTTAATATACCAAAATATGACAAGTTTAAATTGAAATTTAGTGTGCTATTTTATAAATATTTTTCAAGATATAATGCTGGTAGGTTTTTTTATGTTCTACACTTATATTACCAGTAAATTATTTATTAACAATTTAAAAAAACTAAAAAAAAAAAATGTTTGGTAAACAAAATAACCTACTTTATTGGCTTATGGTTTTTTAAATGTTGTTTTTTTTTTTAAACTGTGAACCACTGTCCAATACACAAGATTTACACTTTTACTATATATGTGTTGATTATTTTTAACTTAGCCAGTTAGATAATATAGGTGTAGTTTTTTTTTCATTTCCTTTGGTCCTCAAAAAAGATAACATTAGAGTTTTTCTATTGACCCTTTGGTCCTCGAACAAAATATGATGATTGATATATTTAATTTTAAAGAAATTGTTAAGTGAAAAGCTTTAGTGTAATATATAGGGTTGCATATATAATAGTTATCATAATTAGTCTGATTGTTGGTAGGTTTTTTCTATTAAAACCATATAAAATTAAAATCAAATAGAAATGTTTTATCATCAAATATTTAAAACTTGTTTTTATCTATGTCAATAGTTTCTGAATGAATTAACAAATTATTTTTAATACACATTTAAAATTGAAAAGTAATTTAAAAACAATCAATTGTTTTAAGTGTTTAAAATTTAGTTAAACATTAACAAAAAAAAAAAAAAATTCCGACTAAAATTATTTTTGCAGTTCTGTTAGGTAAGTATGAGTAAAGTCGTATTAAATATTAATTTTTTATTATTAAAAACTAACTTATCTCTTAGAAAATCTAATAAAGTTAAGTGTTTTTTGAGTTATATTTTTAATCCAAAAGTGGTCAAAAATATTTTGAAATGTTTTTCTATTTTATTAAAGTGTGTTTTTTGACATATGGTGAAAATTTCAAGTTTTTATTACTTGTAACTTTTAAAGATATTACTGAATTACAAAAATTGGTTCAATGAAAATCTCTTTAGATTTGATTTTTGATTAGGGTTAGTAGGGGTAAGTGCGTCACAAAAAAAAATAGTTTATCCTAATTTAATTATATTCGCTTACATTCTAGATAAATAATTTTGGTTAAGTTGCCATTGAATCCTCAGGTTATACGCTGTTCATATTTGATATCAGAAACACAATTGGTTGAAAACTCAAGTAGTACTAGCATTTAAAAAAAAAAAAAATTCAAATGACGCACTTACCCCATAGCTTGGGGTAAGTGCGTTATTTGGATATATTTCTTAATGTAAATTTATGAGTTATATAACGGGGTAAGAGCGTCAAAGTATAAAAAAAATTGGTATTAATCTTTTTTTTCAGAAGTAAAAACTAAAAACCTTTATTACTTTTCTTACAATATTATTATGAAATTTTTTTTAAAAAAATCATTTTTTAAATTGGTATATACAAAAAAGCTTAAAGTTAATGATATATAACAAATATTAAATTTTTTTTTTCTAAACAAAACAGTTAGTCAGACTTTTTATAACTAATATTATTTTTTAAATAGGATTCACCTAATTATTCAGTTCAAGATTTTCATAAAAATAAAGTAAAAAATATTAACAATCAAACAATTTTAATCTAATCAGTCTTTTGATTAGGTATACACTTAAAACATATTTTTAATAATAAAATAATAAAAATCAAACAATTTTAAACCATACAGTCTTTTGATTAGGTACCTATATACAATTAAATTGATTTTTAAATAGGATAAATTATACATACCAACTAATCAGACTTTTGATTACATTAATCAGTTTACAGTTATTACTTGATTTGGTTACCGAAAAGTTATAACTGACGCACTTGCCCCGATGTTATGTAACGCACTTTCCCCGTCAAAACTATTTTCCGGGGCAAGTGCGTCATTGAATATAACAGCCATTTAACTAATTAATTTAATCAAAATCATAACAAAAACACATAGTACATATAATTTGAGTTAATACTTACTCGGAATAATCAGTTTTTGAATATAATTCGATGAAATATGAATTTTATTGTTTACTAAGTCATATCATAAATGTTGATAACAAAAACGGAAATTTTGTAATCAAATCTAGTTACCATATGATTGTAATGACAGTGTAGCCATTTATAAATATTTGTTCGGAGAATGTTGAATACAATAATTACAAAATATCAGTTAAATTTGACGTAAATAAGAGGATTAAAATTGAAATAACTCACTTACCCCTACTAACCCTACTAATAAATTTGATTTTCTTCACAAGAATTTTTAATTTGTTTAAACTTATCATTGAAAAGTTTTAAGTTATTTCATTAATTGTTAATTGTTATAGAGTTAAGGAATACCAAGTGGTGGCCATATCACAGAATATTACTTACTCAATGAGGAATACAAAAAAAAAACTGATTAGAAATTATCATTTTTACTGTGTAATTATTGACTACAGAGAAATATATTTTAATACGGCTTTTTGTGGCACAATTATTTATTTAAAAAAAAAGTTTAAAATATGACAAATTATTATTTATCTATAAAACTTTTCCAGTGGAATAGAAAATAATGGATTTTACATTTACATTATCAAGATACTCTTTCGAAAGGCGACAAAAGTATGAAGTTCTGTAATTGACAATTTAAGAATAATATTGCTGTTAAAATTGAATTAAGAATTAAAGTATATATTTCATTTTTACCATGGGGCGATTTTTCTGTATTATGAAATAGACTTCGGTAGACGGAAATAATGGGCTCACAAAATAAACTACCAAAATATCTTGCTTAACTGACAATAATCGAATTTAAGGTTCTGGCGAAGTTTCAAAAGTTATCATGATATATTTGTACGATTGTTATTATATGCCCAATAAATAAACAATGTTTACTAAACATATTCCCGCCTACGTTTATTTTTTCGTAGCAAACCATCTTATGGCAAGATATCCAAAATATTAAACAAAAATACCATGGTCAATCAGAGACCGAAAGAATCCTTTAAAACTCGGTGAATGAGCGATCTGAAGAAAAGTGTTAATGTATAAGAAATTGATTATAATTTAAGAAATCATACGGCCATGGCGTATGATCAAAGCATACCATGATGATTTTATAATCTTCGAACTTAAAAACTGAAACCACATTAAAATTATTAATATCATCTAAAAACTACATTATAGGTATTATTAAATTTTTCAGGAATGGTCGAATATTATACAAGGAAAATTTCAGGATCCTGTTATGAGATAAAACGTATGTATCGCCCGTAGATTTTAGTTGTTAGAAATGACAATGCAAAATATATTTTGCATGTACATTTTTAGTGAATATAGAAAAGTTTTGTTTACATAATTGTATGTATCCATACTCCTATGTACTGTCAAATTTCAACTATCCGAACTTATCGGGACAGCAACTAGTGTTTTTAACCTTTTTATATTAATAAGGACATATTTTATACCTATGTAAACACGTATCATGAAAAGCCATAGGTATAAGTAGGTATTATTGTGCAATATTTTACAATTTTAATTATTCTTATGATTATATTAAAATGATACGATATAGATACGAAATAGCATGTATAGATTTATGGTTGTATTTTTGTTTGTACTCATTTTGAAAACATTTCATTTTTTCAATTCATTTTAAACATTTTGAAAATGATAACATTTGCTACCAGCCGTAGGCGACGTGTCCTTCAATACGTTCTGACGTTCAGATAAAATAATGTTCGAATACGTCAATGTCAGTCCGGATAATGAGGGTTTGTATACAGGGCCGTCCCGAAAAAATAACTATGGGGGGGTGTAGACTAAATAATTGCCAACTCGTGGTCATAAAAATTGTCTCGCTTCGCTCGAATATTTTCATGTTATAATATACTTTATTATATCATTTTTTTAGATTCTGAGTGAAGCGAAGAATCTTATGGATTTACAATGATGTTTATTTTTTATTTTTTTCTGTAACCACTTTTTTGTATAGAAATCCTTGTCCAAAAGTTTCGTCCAGCAACTTTTTAGATTCGAAATTGAACTGAGATGGTACTTTAAAGAGGTCATTTTTCTTAAATCTCCATAGTTTTTCCAGTAATCAAGAATAACGATCGAAAAACGGTAAAATCGGTAAAAATCCGCCGTAAACGAGATTTTCACTGTTCAGATTTTAGGTATTTAGTCATAAATCGAAAAGTATTGAAGCTAGAATTTTGAAAATGTTATCTAATATCAAATACATACTTTTTTATATTGGACAACATTTTCAGAACAATTATAGCACTTTTGACTTAAATATAGAACTTTTAATTTACCAAATTGTTGGAAAGTTTTTATGTAATATAATTTTAAATATTTGACAAAAAGTTCTGAAAATTTAATATGACCTTACTCATATACCTACCTAATTATTCTAACAAAAATTCAAAAATTGTGACTCAGGATTTTTTTTTATACACACTTTAATAAATTATTATACGATTTTTCACGATATTGTCTGATTTCTTTTAAGTTTATTTCTAATGAAATATTGAGTATTTGTTAGAAAGTTCTGAAATTTTAATACAAGTTTACTCTTATACTAAGCTATCAATACCGAAAAAATATCAATAATCGTGACTCAAGATTTTTTTTCCAAGCATTTAAGTAAATTATTATTTATCAAATTATTGAAGTATAAATGAGTTATATCTAATTGAATATTTTATGAGGGTTTAATTACAAAAAAAACTCACCAAAAATTATACAAATAACCGTAAAATACGTAAACAGTATTTAAATAATAATATATAACACTGAAGCTTTGCTCAGAATCGTTTTATACTAAAGAAATGAGTCATCATTTCTTTAAAACTTAATACTTTCATCACCTTTATCTTGTCCGAGGACCGAAGAGACGAAGGACGAACTTGTACCACCATCATCTGACTTACCAGTTTTTTTTTTCTTATTGTTTAAAACACATTTTTTAGTTTTATAAATTTGAAAAATAGTTATTATTCACTTTGGTATCAAATTAAAATAGTAGTACCTATAGTTACCAAAATATCTAAATATTGTAGGTATTAAGGTATTTATATTATTGTGCAATATAATAAATCTACATTTTAACCAAAGCTTTTATTTAAAACAAGGTATGTACAGTAAAATTATGATGGTCAGGTATTCAAATACAAATATTTTAATACACATTATACATACAAATATATATTATAAATGTACAAAACATAAACGATTTTTTTTTATATTTTAAACAAATGAACAGTTAAATACTTAAATCTCTATTCTGCGTTCTGTTACTTTTGTTTTATTTTTATTTTAGTTATGAGTTAATACTATAATAATAATATTATAGTTATTATGTTATTTTTATAAAATTACAGGTAAAGTAGAAATTTTTTTTTTTTTCATAGGAAAATACTTAAATATTCATAATTTTAGTGTGTAATATTAAATATAAATACTATTTATAGGTTAAATATTAAAATACTTAAAATATTATTAAATTGCCGACTCAATGTATCGATGAAGCTTTGTGACAACTGGGCCCCAACTAGAACGTCGTGGGGGGGGTGTCCCACCCCCTACACCCCCCTCTCGGGACGGCCCTGTTTGTATAGGAAGTTCTAATAGGAGGTTCAGATAATCGAGGTTCTACTGCACTACATAGTATACACAAATATAGACAATACATCTTTAGTAGGGAAAAAAATGTTATTATATTGTTTCCCAACCAAAAGTTACGCCATTGGTTGGTTGCATTGGTTTCAATTTCGAATTTAAAATAACATTATAATTATATCACAAGAATCGTTCACCACATCGTTATGGTTCTGTACACATAACACCATTATTTGGTACGAGGATCGAAGGGACTAAGTATGAACTTTCACATTATCTTACCAGAATTTATATCCTAAGTGAAGCAAGAGATTCGTTTGTTACACTATGATATTTTTCGCTTTTGGGTACACTTAAATTTCTCCAAAAGATTCATTCAGCTACTCTATATATATGGAAAATTGCCTGCAAAAGATACTTTAAGGATCAATTTTCTCTCTTTTTAACATTTTTTCATACGCAATGAAAAACTGCTAAAAACTGGATATAAATGGTAAAATTTACCGTAAACGACTTTCGCTGAAAGGATTTTAGTTATTTAGTCATAACATCAAAAATAATTTTGCTTGAAACTTGATATTTTCACAATATTATAATGACACGTTGTTATATAGGTACTTAACAAATATTCGAAAAAAATATGAGGTCTTGAAAATACCTCATTTTTAAAAGTTTATTTCTAATATTATTTTTAATATTTAATAAAAATTCTGAAAATTGAATATGACCCTATGGATAAATGGTCCTGTTATGAAACTTTGGATACATATAAAATAGCATATTTCGAACACGTTTAAAAATGATTTGTTATTTCGGGAACAAATTTAGTCTCATTTGGAAATTATTTACTGAATATCGGTAACAATTTAGGTTTGAAAACAAGAGGTGAGACTAAGTTCAGGGACGTAAATATTTTACGAATTTTTTTATTTTTGATCGGTTTGATTCGATTAAAGCGAAACAATTGTGTTAAGTTTGACAATGCATCCTATCGATTTTAATAACCGCAACTCTTTTACAAATGTTACATTCAACTGTAACTTGTAACTGGTAATATTATAAACTTCGACGTCGCGTCATTGACAAAACTCGCACGCAGGGACGCGACGTTAGTTTAAATAATATCGTCACGGCACGGCGGCCGCGCGTCATCACATAGTCTCCTGGTACTCGGTGGCGCTTAAAAGGGTGGTTTGGAAAACGTTTACATCCCTTGGTTTGAGTTCTCGCTCGGACCCTAAACGAGTATTTTAATGACATGGATTCACCATTGTCGACATTGTTAAAAAATCGTGTTTAAACGTCATGAATTATTTATGACCTGAACAAATATATATATATATATATATATATTTGTGTGTGAGTGTGTGTGTGTGTGTGTGTGTGTGTGTGTGTGTGTGTGTGTGTGTGTGTGTGTGTGTGTGTGTGTGTGTGTGTGTGTATCGCAATGGTGTAACAATAAACCTCTCACATAGTCCATACGTGTCTTGGTGTGTAGCGTATGGATGGTCCGGCCACCCTATACGGTCCACAGACAGGTAAACAATTAAACAGATAACTTTATTTTTATTTTGTTTTTGGTACAATATACAAGCGTAAACGGTAAAGAAATCAATTTAAAAGCCAAACAGAGACCGCAAATAATAACTATATTGTACACGTGTAATACTAATATTGTCATACTGAATTAAGTCGTTTATGTAATTTATTAATGTAAATAATTTACTGTCTGTAAATCGATTGTCCATGAATCATAATGATTTTTTTATAATAATTAATTAAAATAAAGATTTAAATTAATTTTTTAACATGCAGAACCCGTTTAAACCTCATTCAATAGGTGATTTTTGACATTTGTATGATAATTATGTAATCAGATTAAATTTAGCCATACCAGACGCATACGCATAAGTCTGCACTCACCTAAATATTTAACTACTAATCAAAAGATTTAAGATATTACATGATTTCATCATTTATTTTCAAAACATTTATTTTATATTTATATACATTTTATAATCTATAATATTATAAAAATGTTAAATTTTTGAGTTTGTTAGTAGAGAGTAATTTTTGGAAATATTGAACCTATTTTGAAAATTATTTCACCTGTAGAAAGCTACATTATTCCTGAGTGTTTAATTTAACATTATTTAACATATTTCACTGTGTTTAATTAATATTTTTTAATGTGAAAAAACAATATTTGTCAATTCCAAAAAAACAGGCTGACATGTTGATTTATCGGCGTACACTGACTATAAGTGAATATAATGTAAATTAGGTAAAAGGTGCCGACAGTGTCACGTTGTCCAAATTTCAATAACACATGAAAAAAAAAATTAAGTATCAAAATGTTAGTTAACATAACAATTTGAATATTATTTCGGAAAATGTAGTTAAAGGAAATTTGGTGAAACATATTTTTGCATTTTAATTATGATTATTTTCTTTTAAAACTTTTATGTTTACCTTATGTCAAATATAAATTAACCGTCAACACAGAGATGTGGAATGAATAACAATACTATGTAATTAAATTAAATGCATTCTGATTCTAAACCCCCCTGAGAATAAATTTTATAATATATGTTATTGTTTAACTAATATTAAACAATTATTAAATTATTCTAAAATTTGAACTACTAATATACAGCAATATGCACATTCATGTATAATTACATTTTTGATCCGTGTAATTAAATATTAACATCTAATTTAACCCTTAAAAGCATGGTTAAAAAAAATGTTAACATTATTTTAAAATGTTAAAATTGTTAACACTTTTCCCTCCAATATTTATTATTTGATTTAAAATTGACACTGTAAATAATGATTAGGTACCTAGTTTGTTTACACTTATACAAGCGCTAACTAACCAACATCTTAAAAATATAATATATTATTATTTTTAAACATGTTGGAAGAATACAACGGTATGCATTTAAGGGTTAAGCATATTATATTATACATATAATATAGAAAATTAAAAAAAAAAAAAACGAGATGATTTTTTCATAGGGGGGAGGGGGCACGCAAAAAAGGACAGAAAATTTTGTTCGAGAAATGTTTACATTCGACCAGGAAAAGATTTGCCACCCCTGTTCTAGGTGAAAATCAAACATATTTTTTTGCAGTCAACAAGAGATAAAATAAAATAAATCCTAAACACTCAGTACCAAGAGCCACAAAAGGTAATTTTAAAATGTTGGACGCCCATTGAAGTTAGTTGATAATAATATTATATATGTAAAAATATGAACTATTTACCTGATCACAAATTAATTTAAAAAAAAGTTTAAACGATTTTTAAGCTATTGTTGGTGATGTGAAAGCGTGAACACGTTATTGTGAATGGTAAAAATGATCAAAATGAACAATTAACATTAAATTATGATAGACAACTTGTACGCGTGTACAACTAACCTAACCGTACAGATCGTCAGCGTGTCAGTAAATTGTATGAGTTTCCAATAAAACACAGAAAAATGGGGTCGCCGAAATACACCCTATCACCTCTACAGACGACACTTCTACTTTATACGGTTATACCACGCCTATACACGTGCTCTCGTGTCGTGGCGGGCGCGTCTGCCATTGTACGCGTCGACGGACTTGGCCACGGCCTTCTCGAACTCGCAGATCTCCAGCTGCCTCTGGTCCACGCGCTCCCGGAGGCGCCGGACGCCGGCCAAATTCTCTTCCAGCTTGGCGCGTTGTTTTTGTACTCTCGCGGCGGCCCGCGCGTTCTCGGCCACCAGCTGGGCCACGTCTTCGTCGCAGTCGTACGACCAGCTCTCGTCGTCGTCGTCGTCGTCGTCGCCGCCGTCGAGCGCCCGCAACAGGCTTTCTTTGAGCCGGTCCAGCCGGTCCGAAATCTGTTCCCGGACGTCCGTCCAGCGACGCGTGTTCCGGTCCAGCAGGGCGCGGAGCTGGGCCAGCGGGCCCGTTTTCTCGCGTTCGGCACGATCGTCACTGGCCGCCCGCCGCGCCACTTCGGCGCGCAACACGCGCATTAACGTCTGGTCTCGCGTCACCGCCCGCTCCAGCGAGCCGCTTATCTCTAAGGTCAACTCGTCGGCCCGCAGCCCGAAGTACTCGCGACACTCGTCACACTGGTCCTTCTCGTACTCCTCCGTGTCCACGCCACGGCCTGTCGGTGGCGTGTCAACGGACGCGAGCCCGTCGTCGATCTGGCAGACCGACGGTGGTTTTTCGTCGACGTCGCAGTGGGTCGGGCGGTCCGCAGCGGTCTCGTCGCCTAAAAACCACCGGCAGAGTGACGTTCGAACGTCCCAGAACGGAGACATGATTCGTAAATTAAAATATGACATCTGTTTGTCAGAAGTTTCGCGATTATTTAAAAATGAATTAAAAACGACGGTAAATGAATTTCCAGAATAAAATCTTATACCACCATTATACACATATGTATTTATTATTTCTTGAATTCGTTGTCAGAGCAATTTTTCTCAAATTTTTATTTAAAATTTATTAACAGCTGGCACTTATTTGACAAACCAGAATTACAAAGATATTGTTCGTGCCAAACCGGGCAGCACATAAGCATTCTGGTGCCTGTTTCGGCACCTGTGTTCAAAATATTCAACTAAGCATTCTCATTTGTCGATTTTAAATTCCCGCCAAGTTTCGTATTCAATATTTTATTTTTTTCTATTATTATATTTTATTGACTATTGTTAAAAATGTATTTAAGCAGTTTTATTATTTATGTCATTTATTTTGTTATTATAACTAACTAATTAAGAGTTGATCTGTGTATTAAGCAGCACAAAATGTGTTTTATTCAAATTATGTAAATTACCTGCTCATAAAATAGATCAAACATATAAAAAAAACAATAGAATCAAAACGATATAAAAATACAGTACGTAAGTCATTACATGTTTATAAAAAACTAATTTATTCAATTATCAATTCATATAAAAGTTGCCTATAACCTATAGCCCACAAAATTATCATACGTGTAATTGATAGTTAGGTACCTAATAAAATACCGCAACGCTAGGAGTTAATACAAGTTTATGTTACGAAGTAACATAAAATAAGAATATCATTATTCAGATCTTACCTTGTAGAATAAATTAATAAAATAGTACAAATATAAAAAAAGTGTGTCATGAGCAGTGGCAACTCATGAGGAAAGTAGTAGGAGGTGCAATTAAACACTATAAAATAGGATTTATTTTTATTTTTATATTTATTTCAATCCATACAAATATTTTATTTTCAAATTAAAAATGTCAAATATATCTAACAATCATTTCACCCGTTAAATTTGTGTAAGAAAACTCTATCCTTCTTATTTTTTTAGCATTAAAAACGTAAATAATATTTTTATTAAAATCAGAAATGTTATTTATCATTTGTTTTTAATAAACTATATAATGATATAATATCATATAGCATGAGTCAGATCTTTGTTTCACTACAATTTACAAATCATACGCATTTAATAATAAAATTATCAAAACAAGGGAAATAACAATAGCATTACCAATATACAGTTAAATTATAGTGTATCTAACGTATTCCGTGGTTTTAAAAAACTATATAACAACATCTATGTAGTATACTCGTATGCAGTGGCGTGGCGAGTGATATATTAATCATAACTATTACATACTTTACTTACCTTACATACCTTACATTACTTATACATAACTTTCGACATCTCCCCCTCCCTAAAACCTTTTTTTTAAGATTTACACAATTTAAGAGATACTAAATTTATCAAAGCAAGTTAGTTAAAAATTACAAAAATAAAAAAGTTATTATTAGTTTTGTTTGACATTTAAATTAAATACCTACAAAGTTTTATAACTGCATAAAGATATGTTTTTGGGTTGGTTATAGGAGTTTTTTTTTTTTTGCATTGTCTTGACACTCAGTACATACATTTTAATAAAACAAAATATATTAAATTTATATGTATTTATTGATTAACTTCACTACCTATATTACATTTAAAATTTGTTATAATTTTTAAAATAATTGAAATACATGGCAGATGCAAGAACCATATTTTTATAATTGTTTATTTAATGTATAAGATTATAATACATAAGACTTTCCTTTGAAAATAACTAAATTGGAAAATAAAAATTATGCATAAAATTATACAAATATTTATATTTTTAAATATCATGCAAGAAGTTTTAGAATACCCAAATGTTTTAAAAATTTTTATTTTTTACTGAATACTAAATAAAAATAAAGAAACCTGAAAATTATTATTAACTCTGAGATTTATAATTTGCTCAAAGCATCCCGTATTATCTGGCATTATTGAAAATAAAGTATACACTATACATGGAAGTTGCTCTACTAACATATTTGTGCTGAGGCAGCCTGAGGGGGTACCCCCTCAAAATTTGCCACGGGCAAATTGCCCCGTTTTGAACCTATACTCGCCACGCCACTGCTGGTATGTATACTAAAGTCAAAATGTTTAATTTAAATATACAATAGAACTGTTAGAACTTTTGATAATAACTACAATCAAGGGTCATACGTCACGCATCGTGGTTGCGACCACAGATATATAAAATTCGGTCGTCGCCGTCAATCGATGCAAAACGAAAACATGCACCAAAACATAATATTTGTAATAGAGTTTTAAATTGTTTCAGGGATTTTTAAAATTCAATATTAAAGGGGGTAGCGGGTTAAGGGGGGTCTGGCGGCCCCCACCGAATCTGGTGAAATCGTTTGAAAAATCTTGAAGAGGGTCGAAAAACAAGCAGTATAAGCTTTTTACCGTCATTATAACCCCTAATGAAAACACAATAATGGCGAAAAATATGATTTTTTGTAATTTTTATTTTTTTCAACCAGGTTAATTTATTTTTAAATGGTTTAAACGCAATTAAAAATTTGTTTTGGATGTGTGGAAGTCCCCTAAATTTTTTCAGTTTTTTTGGTCAAGTAAAAACATGAGAATTTTAGGTTTAAATGCGAAAAAATCGTGAAAAACGCATCATTTTCAAGATTTAACCCTCTTATTTTTAGGGTTGTTTTCATTTTCCCGAGGGGTGCTGTATAGTATAGATAGCGGCAATCGTCCTCTTTTGAATGCAGGCAATTGGACTCAATTTGGTCAATTCTGGTGAGCGGGGCGATTTTTTGAAAAAAACACGAATTTTCATCTTTCGGTAAATTACGGCGCGTACTTGTTATAAGTATAGTAAATACTTGTTAGTACACACACACACACACACACACACACACACACACACACACACACACACACACACACACACACACACACACACACACACACACACACACACACACACACACACACACACACACACACACACACACACACACACACACACACACACACACATATATATATATATATATATATTATATTATATATTGAATACCTATATAATACCCGTTGTCGTGTATAACAGATGTTTTTGATTTTTTTTCCCTTAATTTTCTTTCACGTATCATTATATTTAATATATTTTGCCTTTTATGATATATTCGGCGCCAGTCTACGCATGGATTTTCGATGTGGCCACCGTCGTGTATACAGACGTTTTATAAGAACGCACGGTCGAAGTATGGTATAATTTATCGTTAACGTGTACGCTGCAACTACCCTTTTTGTAATAAAAACACACCGGCGGAATTTATAGGATGTTTATTAACTACACGTCATAAGATGTTATGTTTTACTGTACGTGATGAACATAGATTACAGAACACCTGCGCTAACCTACTGGACTAGTGAAAAATAATACTTTATACATATACCTCTATATTAATGTGTCAGAGTAAAATTTTATACTAACATTAATTATTGTGTATATACTATATACATAGAAAGTATGTATGTTATTCTATACAATGATGGTTGGTACTTTAATAGTATATTTTAATTGAAATACGTTTTGTGTCTTGAACTCTTCAAACTTTAGAAAGTTGTTTTTGTATTTTAAGTACATTTTTTATGAATTTTAAGTGTTTTTAAAACAAACAAAAAAATAAAAATACAATTACTGAATTAAACATTCTAATATATCTATTTAAATATGTAATTATTTTTATTTTTTCAAACCTCGATAAATCAAAGCTTTGATATTTTATTTCTATTACTGTATACAATTTTTTCAAAATTCATTTTCAATTTTATTTATTATGCATTTACCATTGCAAATACTATAATGATAATTCGGATTATCAATCACTTTGTAAGATAGTATATTTCAGTATTGGTATACATGTAATATATAATATATTAACTTACAAATGTAGTTGTATATACTTGTGTCTTGTGTGCCTATCGTTAATTTAACTATAATAATAACTGTTACAATCAATTGTGATGAATATGCACTGTTTATTTGTTTTCGTTTTAGGTGGAAAAGTATTTTAAAATGTATAAAAACCAGCTTTTAGTTTTTAATTATCTATTCAATAGTAAACGCTTTATTTGTTTTAACGTTTCAAACCATTTCTATACATTTTTTTAACATTACATTAATATATTGTGATATTTACAATTCAAGTAAAAACTAATATCCAATAAATAGTATTTTTTTAAAATGTAAATTTTAGCCGCTTGTATAAGAATTACACGAGAAACAAGCTCTTTGATTTAAACCTAAGACTTAAAAACAAAAAAAAAAACAAAAAATACATTACCAACTAATGTTATGATAATGCATTTCTTCTGTAGACTGAATTAAGTTAGTCCTGCATCACACGAAGGAAGATGTGACTTGATAGATTTATTCACTTAACACATTAACCTGTTGATCTCGAATTATTAAAGTGAATGACATAGTTTAAATATAATTAAAATCAAAAATTAATTTACAGAAAAAAGTTTTTACGTCTAGGAACGAATGACTAAACGTGAGTGTTGTAAAAATGAATAAGGAAAATATATCTCGTTTTCATATAAACTTATTTTGACTCACATTCATTTTATCTCGAAGGGTGAAGAGAATAATTGTTTTATTTTTTATTTTTAATGCACGATTTAGACGTATTTAATCTAATAAACTCGCGAACGGTAATTTCCTATAATAAGACTAAAATGAAATCACATCGGACTTTTTTTTTTTACTTATAATTTTCCTTCGACTAGTATAGACAAATAATTTATACCTTGAAGCTCAAGTATCCATGAAATGTATGATATCATTATTACTCGAGTAATCAGTGCATTGGTCTAACAATAATATTTTTGAAAAAAAAAATGTTATGTTCAAGGCCCAAGTTTTACACAATTTATACTTAGAATATTATCTTAAATATAAAAATAAATACGCAGTATTTGTTGCTTATTGTTGCCGGGAAAAAAATTAATGTGGTACATCGATATGTATAAGCATTTTGCACGGAGAATGGCATGGCAGTGCTATTCTGCTATTCAAGTATTGTCATTTAATATAACTGATTAATTAACACAGTAGGTAATTACTTCTAAAGTATTTTTTTAATCAATGATCATCGCGTCTAGTAAAATATATCTTACGATGTGTAGTTAATATACATCTTATGTATTTGGTCGGTGCATTTTTACTACAAGAAGGGTAGTTGCAGAATACACAATAACGATAAATTATATTATACTTCAACCGTGCGTTCTTAGAATGCGTATGTAGGTACACACGTTAAAAAAATGTCACAAGCCTACCTATTCGTTTGTTTAATGTCGTATAAGGAACAGAATTGTTACTCGAATATGTTTGGCACGTCGTGTTAAACGGATAAAAAATACACATACAGTGGAACTTGAATAAATCGAAAATGCGTGTGCCCGAGAGCGCGCGCGCTTGCGCATGCATGTATATGTGTTGTACCGATGTCTATACGTGACTTTGAGTGAAAAATTATAAAAACCATTAAATTATTTCGAAGAAAAAACAGAAACAAAAATGATGTAAAATTAGTTAAACGTTTTTAGGACTTTGCACAAGACCTTTCACGTATACAATAGACCAATGCATCTGAAGAATGTTTGGTTTATATTTGCGTGAATATTAGACGTACCTATTTGTATTCAGAGCCATGCCGAAATATTTTGTGCTAAGGACGCGTATAAATAATATTACCATCTCAGCTATTCAAAACTATTATACTTATCAATATGTAAAAATATTTACCCATTCATCTCATGGGTGCTCTATTTCGAAAAACTGAAGTTCATTCTTACGTAGGTATTAATATTCACAATTCTCATCACGTAATCATCATATCTAATAAGAGTATTTATATAAGTATGTACATCGTAGTAACTTTGGAATAAATAAAAGAAATTTAAAATATTATGTAATTAAGATACAATTTATTAGAATATATGAATCAATAAATGTTTTTATTCGTGCGCCTATACTAATGGTTTAAGCATCTTTAATTTTCATTTTTTAAACAGTTTCGACTCATTAATTAGCCTAAGCTAACGCATTTTTTGGCGATCACAAAATATTTACGCCCGGATCGCACGACGAATCTCGTGGTACATACGTTCCTGGTACCTCTGGACTCGTGTGCTGGTCACAGTAACAAATGGTGAAGCCGCACTGAATCGGTGGTCGAGCCAGGTGTTGCCGGTCGACCCGAGACACTCCATGGGTTATTTTATGGCTCACATAATTCATTACACTCTAACAAAATATGTTTATTTTATGAAAATCATTTCCTATAGTTTAAATTTACGTTAACATTTTTATTATTTTCTGATGTAATATGGTTATAACTAATGAATTAGTATTAATATTAGTACCTACAATTAAATAATAAAGTACAATACATACTTAAAACAATAATTCTTGGTCAAAGTTTCGCAAATAATTAAATGAAAATCTATTGACACATCATAAATCAGTTGAAATTATGTTCAAATTTTTTTCTTAAATATTGTTTAGTAAAAGATAGGTACTTAAACGTCTTAAACATATTACCTTAAAAATGTTGAATATACCTATATTTTAAAATTGAACGTGCGGAATTGTATAGTATTAAAATATAGTACAATAATTTAAAAATGTACTCTAGAATGAATGATTCTTGAGACTTCACGAAACTAAACTAATCTGATGACTAAAAAATGCTGAATAACAATGTTTTTACCGTCATAGTGTGACAAAAACAAACCGCGCGGTTAATTCAACGCGGTAGCTACCGCGCGGCGTAACCGCTATAGTGTGACGCAAGTCTAATAAATAGTTACAATATAAATATCAATAATGTACAATTGAGTTAATTTTTTTTCGTCGAAATCTCGAAAATATACTCGTAGATCAAAAAATGAGTAGTTTGGTATGAAAATAAATACTGTTGTCTTTTTTTCCCTGTCTAAATCGATGGCCGGGCGGGAATTATCAAAGTATTACATCCGCGTGACAAGAAATATCAGTCTATGAATGGAATGGATATCAATAATATAATATGCAGTAAATACAATTCTATTGGACAAAGCATTCAGTCGTTCGAGATATTATTAATGTATACCTACTGCCTATTCATATTTCGCTATAAATACGTGTATGAATAAGGTATATAATGAGATTAGAAAATGATATATAATCAATGGTATAATGTACACTCGAAATAATTGTTGGTAATTTCATTGACTTTGACATAAAATATTACGACTTATATAAATAATACGAGTCCGAGACTCAAGTTAATTTTTCGTAGTGATATAATGACGATTGACGATGTGCATTATACATAATCTAATAACTGTAAAATGTTGTTCTTAGTTTTTACTTAAATAGAGCAGTGTCAATAAACGTTAATTCAGGCAAAATTTGAAAATCAGTTATTTGCTTATGTCATAAAAGACAATCACTACGTCTCATAACTCAATTATACAAAAGAGAACATTTTTTTAAAAATATTGATATTTCTAATTTTCTTTAGACTAGAAGCGTCAAAAATGTAGAGTTACGGAGCAATAGTAGTACATTTTTGCGGAGTAACTTTGCTTTTCATTGCAAGTTGGTTTATGAATTGTGGCTATTATGACGAATTCCTACATTTTAATATTATGTGCCATAGGCGACCGAGATCATACTAACAAAAACAAATTACTGTTGATAACAAATTACTGTTGATGTTCTCAGTTCAATCATTATAATTTGTAATGAATTTCGGACGCGGTTTGAGCGATTTTTTTTCACTATCACCTGTAATGGCCAACCGAAGGAACGACCAACCGTTTTCGTGCGAAGACTGCGTAAAGACATTTGCCTGTTTTAGTAGGCTATCGAAACATTTGCAATCACACGCCGGCGTAAACCCGCTCGCATGCGGCGTTCGTGACAAGACCTTTGCTGTGCGTTCTAATTTGACGAGGCGCCAGCAATCTCACGTCTTCATAAAGCCGTACAGCTGCGTCGCGTGCCACAAGACCTATACCACTCCGAGTAACCTGAAAAGACACGCGCGAGTCCACACCGGGCAAAAAATCGACGCATACGACGTTTGTGACGTGACCTTTGTTCAGCGCGTTCAATCGACGTATCACCTGCGAAATCACGTCGAGAAAAACCCGCACCAGTTGGGCTTTACCACGCCCAGCGACCAAAATGTTCACACACGAATTCACACAGACAAAAGACCGTTCGCGTGCGACGTTTGCGACAAGGCCTTCACCAAGCGCTCTCATTTGGTGACTCACCGGGAAATTCACGCCGGGAAAAAATACGAGTGCCACGTGTGCCACAAGGCCTTTTCCACGGCCGGCAACGCGAGGAGACACGCGCGAAAACACGCCGGGCACAGACCATTTCCGGGCGACGTTAGCGACAAGACCTTCACTCAGCGCACTCATTTGACAAGTCACCGGCGAACCCACATCAGGAATGAACCGTACGAGTGTCACGAGTGCCGTAAGGCATTTATCACACCCGAAGAACTGACGAGACACGCGCGAACCCACGGCGGCCGAAAACTCTACGCGTGCGATGTTTGTGACATGATATTTGCTGAGCGCCGCGATCTGTTGCATCACATACAAATAATCCACCCCGGTTGGACCCCTTCATTTTGGTGCAACGTATGCTGCCAAACTTTCGTCAAACTCGACGAGCTGAGGCAACACGAGCACTAAAAGCCCGCAGCACCTTAGTACCTGATAGATGGGCCCCAGGCCACGGACACTATCAGAAAAACTGCGTGTGCCCCGTAAAACGTACACACGGGTTTGTGAACTACTTGCCGTTTTTTTTCACGCAAACTTTTGATTTTAGATTTCTCGTAATGTAATTTAATGTATTATTTTCACAGTGTAAACATAGCTTTTGACGATAAATAAATTAATCTACGTGGATTATTGTTTATACGCGTTGAATTTAATGATATATTTTATAATAATTCAGCAACATGTCACCGATGACCGATATCACATTTTTTCCCCTAGTTTCATGTAGGTACACGTGCGCACTCGCACACACAACCACTCATGTTACAAAGAAAAGTCTAGGGTTGCCATATGTCCCGGTTTGGCCGGGACAGTACCGGTTTTGAGTATGGCGTCCCGGTGTCCCGATAATGTGTTTATTGGTCCCGGAATGAGACTTCAATAATTTATGTATGTCTTTTATTAGACATATTTTGATGAAAAAGGTGACGAGTGAGATCTGAGATAAATATGAACAAACTATACACAAGGTAAGTAGTTGTCTATCAATAGTTGTTGAATTTTCTTTCTCATTACCTGGCTAAAATGCAGCAGCGGAACGAGTGTTTTTATCGATAAATAGCACACGGACAAAATCGCGAAATAAATTAGAAAGAAGAACAGTTGAGGCTTCATTGATAATCAATACAATTTTTTTGTAACATGTCTTGCTGTCAATTTTATGAGTCAATACTTGCCAATAAAACATTGCTTCAAAAAGTACACAGTTCAGCCAAGTATCAAACAACTCAGACTTTTCAACCCACGGAGAACACATCGGATACATTAAAAATTGTATATTTTATTATATGTCCTTTAATTTTTAAAGCTTCAAATATATTTAAATATTATCTATATAATGCGTGTTAAAAATTAAAAATCGTATTGTCAGAAAATCAAGAAAAAAAAAATGAAAAGAAGTTTGTCCCGGTTTTCGTCAAATAAAATATGGCAACCCTAGAAAAGTCTAATCTTAAAGGTCAAGTATTAAACATTTTAGGGATGTTATACATTTATAACAAAGTGAAAATTATAATTGTACTGCCTTAAAATGTCTTGATAATATTGCAAAGGGATGTTCATTACGGAACCCAAAACATACGTCGCTAAATTGTTAGATAACATGAAATGTCTAATGGGTTGTCCCGTAAACGTCTTAGCAATACGTTCGTCTTTGCATGCGTAAAATAATAATCTTATTTCAAAAATATCAAACAGTTCAGCAAAGTATCAAACCGTTCAGATAACCGCGTCTTTCGTATTACCGCAACATAATTGTACCTATATTTATATTAGTATTTTAAATTATAATTTTCTGTATCGAAGTAAATAATATTTCACTGTTTTCCAGCACAGTCGAATTATAAAACGCTTCTACACATGGTGCGATTACCCCAACGGTTTTGAATATGCTAAAGTGACTGATTATTTTCATAAATGTCAGTTTTCACCTTTGCGATTTACCATCTCATCGATTTCTTATTTATAAATTCGTACACACATAGGTAAGTATATCTAATTAAATAATTATTCAAAAAAACGATACGAATATGTCGGTATTACATTAAATAAATATGCATATAGGTATTGGTTATCAATTGACGTACAAAATATTTTTCATTATTCCCTCTGAATAGCGAACAACGTTTCAGTGTCCGAGCGAGTTCGGCATTTCGATGTTTCACTGTACCCAGTCGTACCCAGTCATTTTCGAATAACCAAAACATAAATACATACCAGTGAATGGTTTTTATTAAATGTTTCACGTACCGACACCCGTTCAAAATAAATACTACCCGACAGTGATATATATATATATATTATATTGTACTCCGTATATGGTCATAGTGTATTTTATCTCGGCTTCACATAAATAACGTGCCGGGGTCAAACTTCTCGTTGGATGGACATTTTCTGGAAATTATGTTTATTAAGGTAGCTAAGTGTATAAGGTATTATACGGTTTGCTCGCAGCGGGGTTTCAATTATTGTACACGATTTTACATTGACACGAGTCTCCCACACTCTCAAGTTGTTAAATATCTTCAGACGATAATCTTGGGTCGAACCTCGTGTTTATGAAAAAAAAACTAGCAGGCCGATTGTTCGGGTTCACAAGTAATACATATTATATGTTTGACGTTCGGAAATGCAGTGGAAAAAAAATGTGTTGTTCGCCCAACGGGCTGCGGTATACCTACGTACGTGTACTTCGTATTTCTTAAAACGTCCATCTGCTGTAAAATCTTATCTTACGGTTTTATTTAGGAAAAAAACACGAAAATATGTTCTATACCACGCACATTTTTATTTTATGATTTTCACTCGCACATCGACATTCACAAAAGAACTGTAGTGCGTGTCAATAAATGTCGGTAAATTTCGCACTGTGAGGTATAAGTAAAAACGACTGTCAATACTCATTGCTAGGCGGTCAAACACTTTAATGACACACATTAAACATAATATAATGTATCATTATCTCCTTAATGAAATATGAAATATTGATTAATACCTAATTATACGCTGTTCCTTTATTTGTCTAAATTTATTTGTGATACTTAACGACATCTCTTTCAAGCTTCTACTCTTCGGTATAGTTCGACTGGTTCTAAATCACTTAGTACGGTCGGACATTAAAATTGCGAATCGTTGACACTGAGATACTTACATACTAAAGCTATTATTATTTTTTTTTTTTTTTTTTATATTATTGTCAGCTCATGAGTGTGTGTGTGTGTGTGTGTGTGTGTGTGTGTTTGTTTTTTTTTTGTGATGATTTTTTTATGATAAATTATAAATTACAAATATGCGATGGGCGTCGGAGTGATACATTTTTTTTTTCATGAATGATTTTTGAATCGTGTTTATGATATTCTCGGTTTAGTCGAGTCATTCGGGTGATTACAGGAACAATTTATATTTGAAACCACAGATGACTGGACATTATTTTTGCAACAGGTTACTCTGTAACTACTTTAACCGGAGCAAATTTACTTTTTTCACAATTGAGCATCACTCAAAGTGTGCATTATTTAAGGGATTTAATTAGTATTTATACAAATATTTTTATTTTTACTATGCGTACAAATAATGCAATTTTTTGTTTCGTCAAATCCCTTATAGCTTTTTAAAAAAAGAGGGCATGTAGTTCATGTTCTATTTTTTTTCATGCTATTTTTTGAGAAAATAAACGAAATATAAAACATATTACAAATAAATAGTATTGAAGTATCAACCTTTCTCGAATAAAACGCCATTTGTATATTTCAATTTGTAACTAACAAGTTTATCTCACACGCTTAATCCATGCGTCATTTGTTATTTTGTTAATACGATATTATTGTGACATGAGTACGTGACAAATTATTGCTTAAAACGAAGATAGACTATAGACGAGTCTAATATTATTTTGTATAAGGATTTAGTTCATATTATGATTTTCGACATATTTTTTAAAATGAAGTCTATCGTAGCACACGGTATATACAAAACATTTTCAACTAATATATTTTTGATGTGTTTGTATATGTGCTGGGTGCATATCGGTCTAATAAAATATTATACCTTACGACGTGTAACATATACGTTGTACTCGTTTTGGTCAGTGCGTTTTTCATTGAAAATGAGTTGGTTCGTACGCAATAACAATACATTATGATTTATATTTTATTATTGAAACACAGACGGCACGGCGGCGACGGCGGCGGTGACGATCCAATCTCACATTGGCATCGAATAGGTACACGTAAAAGGAAATAACAACCTAAAATCGTCTCTAGGCCGTCGTGCACAGTGGGTGTTTTAACAAATCGCGAACAATGGTACAAAATATTTCATGCATCGTGCATAGGGTTCTAAAATTTCATAAAATTTATTTTCTTGAAACATTTCGTTAAATATTTCATGAAAGTTTCATGAAATGTTTCATTTACACGAAAAATAAAAATTTTCCCAAAATAAATTTAAAAAAGGGTTGTTTTCCAATTAATACATATTAGAGTTATTCAGCTATATTACGTAATAAATATGAGAAAACACGTTTTAATTAGGTAATATATCTATTCTATTCTATGAAAACATTGAAAACATAAATAATTTTTAAGCACAAAGTGCCCAATGCCTATGTTTTTTTATGTTACTTTTAGTTCTATAGTGTTTAATTTTTTACTAAATTCATAATGTATAAATAAAGGTGATACCTAAATATAGCCTGAACCGAATTATATACACTTATACAGTTATACTTATACATAAAACATACTTACTATTCATTTTTAACCCTTGCATTTGTGAATGTTATCTATACATTTATTTTTTACAAAACAATAGTATTTATCTATTACAGATTTTACTTTTTTTTTCTCAAAATTATTTATGAAATGATATTATCTCTAAATAAGTAAAAAAAATACAATATTAGACAGGCATCTAATTTGTAACTAGACACTTAAGATTTCTTTTGCAAATTACAATTTACAACACAAGACAAGAAAAAATAAATAAATAACCATTACGAAATAACGAACTATTATCAAATAAATAAAATTCTTTTAGCTCCAAAAATCATTAATAGTTACAACCACGGTCTTAGAAGATATCTTGTAAGACCGTGGTTACAACCTAAAATTTATAAAACTCAATATGTTTAATTATTTGGTGTCTGGTATACAACATGGAGCCTTCACAAAACGCCGTGTGGCATAGATTTTTATAAATTCAGTGCGTAGGTAACAAAATAATTATTAGTTTATACTTTATATTATGGTCAAACTGTAAGTCTATAATCAAGGAATGATAGAATCTGATTGATAACATTTCACTAATACTAGGGCTCTTTAAAAATTAATACTAAATTAAATTAAATCTAATACTAGGGCTCTTTTTATCAGAGCCTTACTAATACATATGATACATATCATATTATTATTTACCAACATCATGTCATGTATCTAAAAAAAAATTATATTTCATAATTTCATTGAAATATTTCAAGATGAGTGAAATTTTCAATTTTGAAATATTTCAAATTAAGAACCCTAATCGTGCATTCTCCCTTGACGTACGGATAACGCGCACAACGTATCCGGGTGTGGCACCAGACCATTATTACATTATGCCGTCACCGCTACCGACTCCCACAGTCCCACCAAACGTGTGACTAAAGTCACAGAGCCTGGTAGAGTGTACATACTGAGCCCCTGTATTCATAAATTACAAGGACTCGAACAAATCACCACCAAATGCTCGAAAGAAAGTTAAAAAATTTACAATTACAGTCAAAAACCATGTTTTGGTCACCGTACACGGCAGCGGGAATTATAAAAGAAAATATACAATATTTATTACAGTTGTAGTGTGTAACACCGCAAGACGCGGTATACGAAATGGCTCTGAACTTACACAGTTGCTGGTCAATCACGTATACTTAAGTAGGTACTTATTCCTGTAGGTTGTAGATGACTGTGTATTCGTGTATACGTATATATGTGTGTGTGTGTGTGTGTGTGTGTGTGTGTGTGTGTGTTTGTGTGTGTGTGTGTGTGTGTGTGTGTGTGTGTGTGTGTGTGTGTGTGTGTGTGTGTGTGTGTGTGTGTGTGTGTGTGTGTGTGTGTGTGTGTGTGTGTGTGTGTGTGTGTGTGTGTGTGTGAATGAATGTCATTCAATAAAAATAACAGCTTAAAAATTCTAAGTGAATAATTCTCTGAGTTTATTCTATAGTGTGAGAATATTTGAATTTTATATTAAAAATTGAAAAATGTACATGAAAACGACAGTAAGAGAGAGAGAGAGAGAGACAGCAAAAAGGTGTGGCGAGGTTAAAATCAAACCGCTGGACGGTCGCGTCGTTATCGAGGGTCTTAGTCGAGTGACCTTTTGTACAAAGCGATCAGAATATCCCACCGAATTCCTTGCCACTAAATGACGCACTACACAATACGGTGTGTTGTGAATCGGGAAAATCGAACATGACTATTTAGATGTAACAAAATGAAATAATATTAAATATAAATTATTATATATATATATATATATATATATATATATATATATATATATATATATATATATATATATATAAATCATCAATGTATCAATTAATAGTAATTACTCAATCAGCGTCAAAATACTTATATAAACACATTCAAAAAAATACATAGATCATAAAAATGTATGTTAATATACCAGTTAAATGAAAAAAAAATTAATAACTTATTTCGGACGTCAAAACATTTATACATAACACGTATACATACATACTAGTATATACTGGTACTCGTATATATATCAGTATATCACACACAGTAAATAAAATGCACCTACTGCATTCTATAATATCCACCCTACACAGCATGGTTTGACAATTATTTGTAACGCATGATTATAACAATGGACTGTCCGCGCGGTCGACACGCTTGCAGAATGACCCATCCTAGCTCTTTTCCAATAACACGTTCACAGCTACTCAATGAACCTATCTTCAGGTAATTTATATAATATTTTATTATTTCGACGGGCCAGCATAACGCGCATTAATTAGTTGTACCTCGCAATAATTATTAGAGTTCGGGACTTATAGCATTTGCATATCCATCATGCAAGTAGTAAAACAGAGCAGAATGATATACAAATATGTTTTATAGTACGAGGAGTTCAAAAATAAAATTTTACTTCAAATTTTAACAAATTGACGCAGATTCAACACATTTTAAGAATTTATGAATAATTACTGTTCAAAATGGCAAAGTGATGTTGAATAACTTGATTAATAAATACACCATAAAAGTAATTTGAAACGATCGAAAACAGTGTTGTTCTTTGGATGTTTTATTGAAAGACGTCGGTTGGGTTTTATCTTAGTCTTATCTATATACACGGGTCATTCAGTATCGCTCATCAAGTTAAAATTATAAAATTCTTCAGACGTAGTGTAATTTATCATATGAATTTTTAGAAATAATTATTTATTTACATAAATACAATATGTGTGTGACGTGTGTGTGTGTGTGTGTATGTGTGTGTGTGTGTGTGTGTGTGTGTGTGTGTGTGTGTGTGTGTGTGTGTGTTTAATATTTTTTTTAGTTAAAATTAATAAAAAAATTGTATCTCATTAATTGTTATTGTGGTCCTTATCATTTCTAGTGAATATTTTTAATTTATCGGAGAATATATTATAAACGCTTATTTTAATGATGTGTATTGTTATAAGAACCGAACCCAGATAAAAACTATACATAAAGGACATGGTTACTGCAGTTTTTGCAGCTAAAACATATTTACACGCTCATTAAAAAAAAAAACAACAACTGTAGTAACACATTTCATAGGTTACAAGAAAATAAATGAATTATAATTATGGTGCACACTGCACACACACACACACACACACACATATTGTATTTATGTAAATAATTATTCTAAAAATAACACAAGCGACATTTTTTCGTCTCCGAGCGATTGGTTCTCCGAGCCGTGCGAAACGGCGGTCGCCCCAACGTTTCCTGTCACTATCCACGAATGCGCCAAACAAGTAGAATGGGCAGAGAACACAAAGGAAAGAGATAGAAAGGTATGTAAAAGGTGACCATACGTCCCGTTTTGAACGGGACAGTCCCGTTTTTTGAATCTCTGTCCCGTTGTCCCCTGGGAATTTTTCGGGACGCTAAAATGTCCCGTTTCCAAAAAGTAGACAAAAAAAATAATGAAAATAAATGTTCGTTGACGAAATATCGTTTTTAGAAAAATATACAAGTATTTAATTTTGTAATTATTACACGAAAACATTTTGTTTATAATAAGTTAATTTAATTTTTTTTGTCCTTTAACCCTTCGTTAGTCACCTTAATAATTAGAACACACTAAGTCACCCGGGGTAATATAATACCCCATACATTAAATTAATTTTTTTAATTAATTATTTCATAGAATTTATTTTTATTTTTTGCTAATATGTTTTGAATATAGGTATAATTGATATTTTAATAGTTGAAAGCTATTTTTTTTAAATATTTCACTGTGAATATACATTTTACTGTAAATTACTTAAAATATTAATTATTGCTAATCATTTTTTTTAGTTAATTGTTTAATTTGTAAAGTTATATTAATAAAGTGACTTAGTCTTTAAATTTGTATTTTGGGTAACTCGTACAACACATTTTGACTATGATTTATCAATTTATGTTGAATAGGAACACTAATACCATAACTGAAAAAGGGTGAAAAAAAAAATGAAAAAATAACAACATAATTCAATTTTCAGCATATAATAAGAATTGAAGAAATATTTTTATCCTCAATTAGTAACAATTTTTTAAAAGCATAACAAGATTTAAAAATTTATGATATGTAAATATAAGTTTTTCTTCAAATATAGTTAAAATATAATAATTAATAATAAAAAATAAACCATAAAAACTTCTTTTTCTCAGATTAGTTAATAAATAAAATAAAAATTGCAACTTGAACAACTTAATTCAGTCTTGAATTATTAAAAATATATATTTTAATCGCTGTCTATATCATTCAGCATATTAAGTACATTAATTAGATTTTGTTCAAACTCTGTAAACTGTAAAAATTGAAATTTTTTAATTAATTATTTTTTTATACGATCTATAACAAAATTAGTCACCTGGGGTAAAATGTTTCCAGACTCCACTTTGAACGACTGTTTATTATTTAATACTGCACTGATAATGATAAAAATCACACTATTATAATTATACTATTATCATTAATGATATCACGGCCGTGGAGGTGAATATGGCTTTACCTCCAAACAAAAAAAACGTTTTTAATATACCTGGGGTATTAAAATACCCCGTGGTGACTAACGATGGGTTAAAAACATTATAAGTACCACAGAAATTTGCTAGTAATATTATTAAATTAAAAATATTTGTTTGTAACAAATAATTATGATTATTTTTTTTTGTCCCGTTTTGATTAAAAAAATATATGGTCACTTCAGGTATATATCCACTCAATAGTAGACAAGACACACGACAAACGGAGCTATCTCTGCGGTAAGCCCCACCAATCCCCACCAAATCAGTTTCAACATACACGCGATTCTACTATGCACTCATCATCACCGCCGTTCAGTCGACAAAAACCATCGCACACTGCACGTATTCGCTCGCCCGCTTTCGTTCATTTTCTTTATTCGTGTACGTAAACCCATAACACACCGAGCGCCTGTCAACACAAAAGATTCACATTTAAGCGAGAATGATTGTTTTTTTCTCATCGTTGATTTTTTTCGCGCATATGCATGAAAAAGATTGTAACGCATATCAAAATAACGGTGTGAACAGAAACATAAGACTGCCGGTCGGAATTTCGTTAGTTTTTCGCGCGTAGGCCTGAAAAACATTGTTACGAATATGAAAATAACGATGTGAACGCTTTTGCGTTGTCCATGCGTAGCCGCACACGTCGTTTTCCACTTCAATGGGTCTTCAATGTCCGCAGCATCGCCGAACATGACCACGACGACTTCACGTTTACTGCACGCAGCATATCGCACGGAGTGTACGAGGTATTTATTGTTTGTTTTATTTCTTCGTGTCATTTGCATTTATTATTATGGTGTATGAAAGGGGGGGTCGGTCGCACGCGTTACGCGCTCGAGATGTTGAAATCGACCGTTTTCTCGTGTAATATTCCTGGAAAAAACGATTAATAATAATTTTTATCGAAACGAACCGAACTCGTTTCAATTTTTGAATACCCATTGGTCAAGTGAATTTCCAGAGTTTTTATTGTACCTACTGTTATGATCTCTTTCACAAAAAAAACCCACTATCCCCTCCCGACCAGACTTAAAAGTTAAAACGGCTATACTTATTAACGGTTTTTTGTTTCCACTGAAGCTTTTTGTTTCCACACAGAAACTTTTGATCACAGAAACGTTTTATCACGTTATCTTTAGACTTCTCAATACGACCGTCTTCTTTATCTCATACGATGTTTCAATACTATCGTTTTGTCACCGGCATTTCCTTTGTTTTTTTCTACAGTAGACTCGTATATTCGTAAACGTCCTGAGGGACGACGGTGCGCAAAAATGGTCGGCTTCGGGCACGATTAGCCTAGCGCGCAGATGGCATGGTTCCAGTGGCTCTTCATCAAGAGTCCCACGGTCGTCGCGGTTTTGCCCTGAACCGCGGGGTCGTGTGCCGCTTGAATGACTTTTCAACGCCTGAAGTCGCATCTGAATCCGAGTGACCGGTTGTTGCGAGTTCGTGGAATGACATACGATCTGTTCGAAAAACAAAAACGAAAAGAGACTTGCCTGTGACGAAACGAAGGATTTAAACTTCATCATATTTCTTGGTATTAACGTGAAAAACGTTGCGTTTCGTTTTATTCGGACCACTATTCGCCGCTACTTGAATATTATACAATTTGACCAAAAAACTTTTACATTTTCCAAAAATAATCCCTCACTAAACATTTGAACGAATCGACCGGTGTGTGCGGAATAGTATATGCCTACGGAATAAATTATCGGGAGCGAACGCACTGCGCGTTTTTCGTTTTTGATCAGCGGTCTTCGGCGTTCTCGAGCGAGCGCGTAAGAATGAGTTGTAGTGGGCAGATGAGAGAGCCGGCGAGACAGTGCTAAAATGGTACGCCTTTTTTCAATTTGTCTACGGTCCATTTCCTTAAATTTATATTAAATTTTCTCTAAGAGGCATCCATTAGAATCACTTAAATAAAAAAAAAAATCTTAATATTACTATTTAATTTTAGTTTTTTATATAACTAGAAAGATAGTATTCAATATATGCAAATTACATCATTTAAATTTTCATGTATCAATACTTGTTTTCTTTTAACTTTTTTTGGTGAGTTATTTTTTTTATTTGTGAAAACGTACGAGACAAAAATTAAGTGAATGTACAATTTAAGGTTTTGCATAATTATTTATTCATGTATATCTCTAAACCCATGGAGTTTTATATTAATATATATATATATATATATATATATATATATGTATTTTTTTTTAAATTTATTTGTATAAGATTTATGTTCTCATTATGATTTTACTTTTAGGTCCACTTCCGAAGCGGTGATAATTTGTACATCTCTCTTGAGATGACTCTTCTCTAAAGAAGACTTCTGAATCATTCAAAAGGAAATCGGAGAGCTAAAATAAACTTGCGGTAATATTGCCAAGAATCCTTGGATAAATATTTCATGTTACTATTATACCTAATATATATTAAAACAAGGATTCATAATTTAATATTTTGTAGTGTTAGTACTGATAATATCCACTGAAACACACATATCGCTTAATACATATTTATTAATTACAATTAGATGTGTACAGATAATTCGTATAATTATGATAATTTTGTTAGTTTCATTTTTTGTATGACTTTTTTTTATAAGTCTACAGTCCATTTCATTAAAAATGTATTCAATTTTCTCGAAGAGTCATCCATTAGAATCACTTGAATCAACAGAAATTTTAATGTTACAAAATTGTTTTAGTTAATTTTTTTAACAAAAAATATGTAATTAAATATATGCAAATCACATCATTTAAATTTTCATGTATCAATACTTGTTTTCTTTTAACTTCTTTTGATGACTTATTTTTTTATTTATGAAAACATTCGAGACAAAAATTAAGTCAATGTACAATTTAAGGTTTTGTATAATTATTTATTCATGTATATCTCTAAACCCATGTATTTTATATTTATATATATACATACACACACACACATATATATATTTTTTTTTAATTATTTTTATAAGATTTTTGTTCTCATTATGATTTTACTTTTAGGACCATGTTCGAAGCGATGATAATTTGTACTTCTCTCTTGGTGAAGACTTCTAAATCATTCAAATGGAAATTGGAGAGCCAAAATTGACTTTCGGTAATATTGTCATGAATCCTTGGATAAATATTTCATTCGACTACAGTGGAAGCTCGATTATCCGTGACTCGTTTATCCATGTTCGTTTTTAACCGTGCTTACTTTTACAAAAATTTTTAATTATGTATGGATCATACATATTATATATATATATGTCTGTTGTTATAATCAAACATTTTATATTACATTATTCATGATATCGACAAATGAATTAATGACATTTTTGATGATAGCAGTATGATATTTATATAAATTTGCAACCTATGTACTTCTAAATCATAAGTTAATTAATAATTGTATTATTATAAAGTCTCAATTAACCGTGGATTTCATTCATCCGTGTGACCCCCTCTGGCCTTATACCCTGGATAATCAAGGTTCCACTGTATACTTGTAATGTATAACATAAGGATACATAATTTATTATTTTTAAGTGTTGAATTTTGTTAAGTTCCTCTGAGATACAAATATCACTGTATATATATTTGTTAATTACAATTAGATGTTTACAGATAATTCTTATTATTATGATAATTTTGATAGTTTCATTTTGTAATGCTTTTTCTCAATTTCTCTACAATACATTTCCCTAATAAAGTATGAAATTTTCCCATCAATTCGCCCATTAATATCACTTGAATCAACAGAAATTTAATTGTTACAACTTAATTTTAGTTAAATTATTTAACAAGAAACATGTTATTCAATATATCCAAATTATATCTTTTGATTTTCCTTTACCAATATTGATTTTCTATGAACTGTTTTTGATGAGAAATTTTTTTATTTATGAAAAAATAGCAGACAAAAAGTAGTTTATGTACAATTTTAGGATATGCATAACAATTAATTTGAACATATCTCTAAAACAATATTGATTTAAAATATTTTTATTAATTAATTTACATGAGATATATGTTCTATTTAAAACTTACCTATAAATTCAGTATCTGAATGGTTAAAATTTTTTTTTTCTTTCATGATGAAGATGACTGAATTTTTCTTATCGATTGCGTAGAGCTAAAATAGACTTGTGGTAATATTGTAAAGAACCCGTAACTAAATATTTCATGTCACTATTATAATATATTATAAAAAAAGGATACGTAATTTAATATTTTGAAGTGTTAGTTTTATTAAGTTTCACTGAGATACATATATCTGTGTATACATATTTGTTAATTACACTTAGGTGTGTACAGATAGGTAATTCTTATAATTGTTATGATAATTTTGTTAGTTTCATTTGTTTATGACTTTTTTTTGATAAGTCTACAGTCCATTTCGTTAAAAATTTATTCAATTTTCTCGAAGAGTCATCCTTTAGAATCACTTGAATCAACAGAAATTTTAATGTTACAAAATTATTTTAGTTAAATTATTTAACAAAAAACATGTAATTCAATATATCCAAATTAAATCGTTTAATTTTCCTTTACCAAAACCGGTTCACTATGAGCAATTTTTGATGAGAAATTTTTTTATTTATGAAAAAATAGCAGACAAAGAGTAGTTAATGTACAATTGTAGGATACGCATAACAATTAATTTGAACATATCTCTAAACCAATATTGATTTAAAATATTTTTATTAATTAATTTACATGAGATATACAGGGTGGGTCACGGGAATAGGGCTAAAAAAATATGGGTTTTTCTCGAAGTAGGCTGATTGTAAGTAAGTCGGAAAGGTCTCATTCGATCCGTTAGATAATGCCATTTAGTTTCCGTAATGGAGCATTGGAGTGTCGTTCACCGGTGTGTTCGCGTACGACTCATTTGTCAAAAACAACGAATCGGTAGTGAAAGTACAGCGTGCATTCAGAATGATGACTGTCAATAGTGTCCGTTACATTGACATGCTTAATAGCGTTTTAAAATCAGAGTTGCGTAGAAGAAGGCGAATTATCAACCCGTCAAATGTCTGGTTTCAACAAGATGGGGCACCTCCTCACACTGCGATCGCAACAATGAACGTCGTACGCGAGATGTTTCCCGGCCGCCTCATTTCACGTTTTGGAGATATGCATTGGCCTCCTAGGTCACCTGACTTGACGGTGTGCGATTTTTTCCTTTGGGGTTATCTGAAGTCACGTGTTTATGAGTCAAAACCACGTACACTAGACGAACTTAAGGATGCTATAAAAACGGAAATTGCATTAATAGACGAAAACTTGCTTCAACGCGTTCACTCAAATTTTTCGGATCGACTTTCTTCGTGCTACGAACAAGATGGACGTCATATGCTCGAAGTTCTTTTCAAAACTTCAAATGGCACTTATTTGTGTATGATAAAATATTAATAAAATAATTTTACGTCTAAAACATCATGAGTTATATCTATTTGTTTTTGTCCCTATTCCCGTGAACCACCCTGTATGTTCTATTTGAAACTTATTTATAAATTCAGTATCTCAATGGTTGAAATTTTTTATTTCTTTCATGATGAATATTGCTAAATTTTTCTTATCAATTGCGTAGTTCAAAAACAGACTTGTGGTATTACTGTCAAGAATCCTTAACTAAGTATTTCATGTAACTATTTTAATATATTATAAAAGAATGATACATTATATAATATTTTGAAGTGTTAGCTTTGTTAAGTTCCACTGAGATACAAATATCGCTGTATATATATATATATATATATATATATATATATATATATATATATATATATTTGTTAAATACAATTAGATGTGTACAGATAATTCATATAATTATGATAAATTTGATAGTTTTATTTTGTAATGCATTTTTCAATTTGTTTACAGTACATTTCCCTAATAAAGTATGCAATTTCCTCATTGATTCACCCATTAGAATCACTGGAATTAATAGAAATTGTAATGTTACAACTTAATTTTAGTTAAAATATTTAACTAGATTCTAGTTACTAGAATCATGTTATTTAATACATCCAAATTGTATCGTTTTATTTTCCTTTACTAATATTGGTTTCCTATGAACTGTTTTTGATGAGAAATTTTTTTTATTTATGACAAAATAGCAGACATAAATTACTGAATGTACAATTTTAGATTTCCTATAATATTTTATTCGTACCTATCTCTAAACCAATATTGGTGTAAACATTTTTTTTTTAATAGACTTGCTAAAATAGCCCTGTGGTGATATTGTCATGAATCCTTTACTAAATATTTCATGTAACTGTTATAACATATATGTATAATGTATAATGAACCTATAAATCGCATGATAAGAATAGCAAATGAGGATCCCCTCTTCATTAGTATATAAGTTACTTTAGTTTATAATTATTATTTAAAACTGTATCTAATAATTTTTCTTATTGAGAATATTGTATATTATCTTGTTATATATGTACCATTACTTGGGCGCAAGCCCGTTTATATGTAAAATAAATAAATAAATAACATATTATAACACAAGGATTCATATTTAATATTTTGAAGTGTTAGTTTTGTTTATTTCCACTGAGGTACATATATCGCTGTATTTATTTATATATACTTATATTTGTTAATTTTAATTAGATATGAACCGATAATTTTTTCTTATAATTATGATAATTTTGAAAGTTTCATTTTGGTATTTACGTGAATGTTGTTATGTTTCGTTATATTCGGAACACGATTTGTCACCACTTGAATATATTAAATGTTGACCAAACAACGTATTCATTTTCCAATTTTTCAATTATTCTATTATTCTATTTCTAGAGTCTGATTTCCTTAATCTATAAGAATCACTTTAATAAACAAAATTTTTAATATTACAGTTTAATTTTAGTTAATGTGTTACTAGAAACGTCCCATTATATATATACAAAATATCATTTAAATTTTCCTTGACCAATACTGGTTTCTATTTATTGTTATTTGTTTTTGATGAGACATTTTTTTATTTATGGTATGTAGAATTCAGGTTTTGCATAATGGTTTATTCATACAAATATGTTAACCAATAGTTTATAACTAATTTTTTTTTTAATTAATTTATATAAAAGTTATTTTCGGATTAAAATTTGGCTTTTAGGTCAGTATCCGAAGCGTTTGTATTCTTCTCTTTATTAAGACTTCAGATTCATTGGATTCAATGGATATCGGAGAACTAAAATATACTTGAGGTAATATTGTCAAAAATAGTTGACTAAATTTTACATGTTACTATTAAAATAATTTGTACTACAAGGATACATAATTTAAGAGTTTGAGGTGAAAGCATTGTTAATTTACACTGAGACACAAATATCGCTGTACACATATTTGTTAATTACAATTAGATGTGTACAGAAAATTCATATAATTATGACATTTTTGATAACTTTATTTTGTAATGCATTTTTTAATTTGTCTACAGTCTGATTTCATATTAAAAATTCAATTTTCTCTAAGGGTCTTCTATTAGAATCACTTGAGTAAACAATAAATTTTAATATACCTATTAAATTTAAGTTTTTTTTATATAGGTAACTAGAAACATATAATTAAATATATCCAAATTACATAATTTAAATTTTCATTAACCAATACTAGTTTTCTTTTAGCTGTTTTTGATGGGAATTTTTTTTATTTTGAAAACATACAAGACACAAATGAACCGAATTTACAATTTTAGGTTTAGCATAATGGTTTATTCATATATATCTCAAAACCAATAGTGTTTTATATAATTTTTTTTTTAATTAATTTTTTTAAGATTAATGTTACTATTTCAATTTTATTTTTAGGTCAGTGTAGGAAGTGTTCAAATTTTGTATTTCTCTCTTGATGAAGACTTCTGAAACATTCAAATGGATATCAGAGAGCTAATATAGATTTGCGGTTATATTTTGGATCTTAGATTTATATGTATGTAGTTATAATCAAACATTATATATTACATTATAAATGATATCAGCAAATGAATAAAAAATTACATTTTCGAAGATTATATATTATAATTATAATTAAACAAAAAATTTAATTATTATAAAAAGTCTCTATAAACTGTTGTTTTCATTTATCCGTGTGACCCTCCCCACCATTACCCTAGATAATCAAGGTTCCACTGTATTATAATAATTTATAACACAAGGTACATAATTCAATATTATGAAGTGTTAGTTTTGTTCATATCCACTGAGATAATTACAATTAGATGAGTACAGATAATTCATATAATTATAATAATTATTAAGATAATTTGGATAGTTTCATTTTGTATGGCATTTTAAATTTGTCTACAGTCCTTTTCCTTAATAAAATATTCAATTTCCCAACAACTCACCCATTAGAATCACTTGAAACATTAGAACCTTTAATGTTTCAACTTAATTTTAGTTGAATTATTTAACTAGAAACATATCATTCAATATATCCAAATTTATTGTTTAGCAACCATTAGCACATACTGGTTTTCTATTAACTGTTTTTGATGATAATTTTTTTTATTTATGAAAAAGTACCAGACACAAAATAACTGAATGTACAATTGTAGGTATGTATAACATTTTATTTGTACTTATTTCTATACCAATATTGTAGTGTAATTTTTTTTTAAATTAATTTATATAAGATATATCGTCGCCCTTGTGCAAAAAGTGTTTTTTTTTAAGTTTTGAGTAACGTCTGTTTTAAAGTTAAGTAGGTACTTCTTTAAAAATCGAGAATTTAACCGATGTTTATGAACTTGGTACCAATGAGACCGCAATAGTAAACTTGAATACTTATTATTATATATATACTTATTAATTATTATTATTACTTATTCGCTTGGTCAATTTTTACACATGATCATTTTTTGCACGAGGGCGACGATATGTTCTATTTTAAATTTTCCTATTAGGTCAATGTCTGAAAGTTTGAAATTTTGTATTTTTCTTAATAACTTAATTTTACTTAATGTAAATCTCTACAAACTGTAAGCAGCTTGGACAACATAATGTATATATAGGTAAATATGTGTCATGAGTGAATACATTTTTCATGTTATCGCTCACAAAATTTCAGCATTGATTTTTTGAACTCTTCGGAGTCATACACATTTTGTCAATATATATAATTTATTTTGTCATGAGTAAAGACCGGATTTATATGTTTTTACATATCGTTACTGGGTCTATGCAGCCTTATGAGAGTAAAAAATGTGGACGATTCGTTAAATTCTGAATGCGTAGAAAAAAGTTTTTTTTGCATATTTGAGAATATTTCATGGGTTAGAGAATATTTAACCCATTTAACATATTTTGGAATATTTTGTAAATTGTGAGAAAAAATTTCTATTTATTTTTAATTATTATATTAGTATATAAGTATATTATAGTTATTTTAACTATTGATTAAAATATACCAAAGGAATATATATTTTTTTAATTTTATATATGTATTATTATTTTGTATTCCTAGCTACTTCAGTGCAATTTCATTATGCAAGTGTAAACCACTTAAATAATTACTATTTAAGGATTACCTATTGTTTAAAAATTTGTTTTGTTGTATTATGTTTTAATATATATATATATATATATATATATATATATATATATATATATATATATATATATATGAATATTTGTTAATTTTTCACACTGTGACTTAAGTGATTAATACAACTTTTAATTAAAATATACCAAAGGAATATAATATAATATAACTGTTTTTATGTTTTAATATTATACTGTCATATTTATATTATATCCCTATTTCCCATTCTTACTAAAGTGCAATAGTATTCCATTAGGTATAATACTCAACTTTTAATACCTAATTAATACCTCACTATTAAAATAATCTTGAAAAAAATTTTAAAAATGCATGTTAAAGCATATAATGATGTTTATTGAATATTTTTGCATATTTTATAAATTTTTGAGAGAATATAATGAGAGTATTTGAAGGTTTTTTAGAGAATATTTGCATCATATTTTGGGTATTTTAAGAGAATAAAAATCAGGTTTTTAGTCATGAGTAATGAGTAGTCCTTAAACATATTAATGTTTATTTTATTATATATTTTTATATTGTTATTTGACATTAAACATATAATAATTATGAACAACAAATCATATGACTTTTATAGGTAGTTAAGTAAAACAGATGGTATGTGATTTTCATTTTGTTCATACATTTATATATATATATATATATGTTTATCATTCTATTTATTACATTTAATATGATACTTTGAGTTATAATAAACAAAAAAAAGATAAAATATATACCTTAATATGGAACATAAAATGTCCAATAATTTGTTATTTACAACAATCGAATATACTTACAATTATTTTTTACTTTTGGGTAATTAGAAAAACTAAAATGTATTTAGTCGTTACTTCGAATTATGTTTGTTCCAAAGTATTCAAAATGGTCAAGTATTATATTGTTATTATAAAAGAGTACTTAAGGTAGCAAGGTAAAATACAATATTTCTCGAGATGTCAAATGTTAAGATTTTGTATCATTTGCAAACCATATCATGACCAATAGGTATTAGCTAAGTTAGTGCAATACAAACTTGTGTCTCAAATTCAAGTATAATAATGTTATTAACCCAAGATTTTCTTAAACCATCTCTTCAACATATAGCGGCTTATAATCAACATCTTGTAACATTTACCACCAATTCTAAGGCTGATTGACTTACATTTTTCAACTTGAGGAATAAATAAACAATAGTTTTCATTCACCCATCTGAACTTCTTCCTAATTGCTCTTTTAACAAGTCAATTTTGTACTGGTTATATTTTAAGTGTACATGACATACATATCATGCAGATTTATACTGTACTTCAATTGAAGTATTATTTATGTTTAATGAAAGTATTTAATATGAATGAATTCTGCAGAATTGAAATTTAGTTGAAATCTAGGTTGATGTATTAAATATGAACCTTCACCTAATTTTTTTTGGTTTTTGTCAATTAATATTAACGTTTTAATAATTTTACATAAAAAGTAAACTCAACTTAAAAATAAATTCATAGATTTATACTATAAGTAGATACAATACTAAACAGCAATCAAATATTTTATCAGTGCACAAAACAGATATCTGTGTACGAAATTGGAATCAAAATGAAAATAAAAAAATAAAAACCAGTAACAAAAATTAATTTTGTTTTAAATTTTAATCCCTGGTTTAGAATTTACAAAAATATGTCAAATAAAAATCAAAAGTATTTAGAAAAATGCATATAAGTATAAATCAGTTAGTGAAGTTGGTATAATCATTATTTTCTTTTACACTTAGCGTCTAGACCCAGTTAATCGATTTGAGTTCACATTGCTAAATTATATTAAAAGATCTTGAAATATTTCATTTTATAATAAAATTGTGATATTCTGATCAGACAGGATGTCTTTTGATAAGTAAATTAAAAAATAGAATTTTACCTAAAGGTACTTATACCTAATGAATGTGTGTCATTACGTTACTTAGTAAAATGGTCTATTTCTCAAAAAGTGAAAGACCTGATTAAATTAAAATACTTTTTTTTTAAAGCAAATAAACACAAATAACTTTTTTTTTATTTTGGAAAAATTGTTTTTTGTAAAAATATACAACAGCTCAGTGAAATATCTTAAATGATGTTAAAAAAAAAAAAAAAAATGTAAGATTTTATACAATTATAGACCAAAAACATATCTGACCAACAATTTTACAAACATCTATTATTTTCACTACTTAATAAATTTTCACAATAATTTCACATAAATGATATTTTGAAATAAGACAAATTTTTCATAGTTTATTTAATTCAACCATTATATATTATTCTTGTGTACTTAACCTCTTCATTCACAACAGTATCATAATATGATACCACCACAGAATATAACAATAAATAATAATGATACCACTAAATAAAAATAATTGTGTACAATCGAGAAAGCATAGCTGCAGTGTTATTCATGTTTTCATCTGAAGTGCGCAACGTTAGGAAACGTTTCCAATAGTCGTGTTATCACTAATGTTATCGTACTACGAATAGTAATCATATCAATCGTCCGTTTTTTCGTGTTCAAAATTCTTAATTTTCTTTTTTTTAGAACTTTGAAAAAACTATTAAATTAGGTAAGTACCATTATTATAAAATACTTTTATGATGTGAAATTACATGAATAATTCATGTATGATAAGATCAAAGCTAAATAATGTATTTATATATGATAAATTGCCTAGCAACTATGTGGTATCATATGATACCACTATACGAATTTAAAATTAGTGAAAAAGTATAATCATATAGTACCTATATTATTTTAATAATATTCTCGTTTATTTTGTTTTCCTAGGGAAATATGAATCTCAGAGAAAAATATATATCGTTTTTCTTAGATTTTGAAATACCTAGCGATTCTGATGTTAGTTTTTGTGCTTCGGACGATGATGAAGACGATTTATTCTTTGACAAAACTGTTGAAAATCCATCAATGGATGATAATATAGATGAATTATTAGTGACATCTGAATTAATTGATCAATTTAATAATGAGATTCAAGAAGAATTGAGACTTTACGATGAAAATATTGCTTCTTCATCACAAAACAAACCTGATGAAACTTTAATATCACCAACCAGTAAGTATGTAAAGTTTATATATTATGAAATTGTGACAACTTATTGAGTTGTTTATTTTTATTCTTTAGGTACTCCTTAAACTAGACAAAAAATGAAAATTAATGGTAATTTGCCTAGTAAACCAAATGAAGCCGTCTATTATTTTATGATCTATAGGTTTATTATGTACAAGTTTTGCATAATTTTGACTGTTTTTACCAAAAAAGTTTATTTTTTTTTATTTTTATTTCCACTTATTATATTATATATTATATACTGTGTAACTGTGGACAGAGGCAATCCACAATTTTTAATAATGTTCCTAATTGAAAAAATATGTTTTGTTTTGTATTACATTATTTTATGATTTATAGTTTTATTATGTACAAGTTTTGTATAATTTTGACTGTTTTTACCAAAAAAGTTTGTTTTATTTGTTTTTATTCAACTTGTTATCATACTTTATATTATATATTGTGTAACTGTGGACAGAGGCAATCCACCATTTTTTCTAATGTTCCTAATTGAAGAAATATATTTTGTTTTGAATTACATTATTTTATAATCTATAGTTTTATTCTGCACAGGTAATTTATACATGTGATCATTAGAAAACTAATCGGGTTCTTTATTTTTTTTAAATATTTTTAACAGATTTATACTCTAAAAAATGTATACAATGTTAACTTATGTTATAATAGTTATGTTTGAATGTTAAATATACAAGTTTATAATTATTTTAAAATTTTTTATTATTTTTCCCAGCATCTAGAAGCAACAAGCTAAATGATTCTGAATTTTTAAATTATTTTTTTCAGAAAAAAAAATCTCATGCATTAAGAGATTAATGTTATTTTACATAGGTATTTTAATTAAAAAAAAGAGAAAATTTTTTTTAGAAAGTAATCTATACTAATTTTGAGACATGTAGGTTCCCAGGTTTTTGGCTTGCGCCATACGATCGCACGGTTCACATTTTAGCACTAGACGCTACTCGTGGGCCACGGACGTACATGAGCAACGCCGGTAAGCTGGACGATTGGTCACGGGTCGTCTAAGGACCACCAGCACCGCTCGAAGTCATACCTTTTCTGAGGGCAGAAAGACCAAAGCATTTTTAGAACCTCGCCTCCAACTAGGCGCAGTTGTTTAAGGTCCACTATTGTCACGCTTGTCCCAACATCCACAAAGTTTCAGCCGAAGTAGTCACCTTAACCTTGAGGTGCAGCGGTATCCTATATGGCGAGCCGGAAGGGCATGTGGTGGGACTCCCCTCTCCCGTGATACCATCTAGGTTTTAAGTTGACGTCGGTGGGTCAACCTGGGGCGAACCGCTCCCACTATTTTGGCTTCCCAGGCCGGCTAGTGGTGGATCTTACTAATTTTGAGACAGTGATACATCAAAATAACCAAAGCTTTTACTTACCATTTGATTTAAAAACTAACGAGGAATATCACTTTCAAACTGTATGTGTTACATACCTACTAATTTCCTAGCTTTTGATAAATAAATTCAATATATTCTGTATTTTCAAAGTATAATTTTTCAGAATTTATAAATTTGAGATAACAAGATACTATGTTCTAAATAAAATATATGTCATATATTATAGTTAATTACTTGAATTTCATATTGGTTTAATATTATCAATTAAAACATTAGCTTACATCACAAATATGACATACCTATGAGATTATTAAAAAAAAGAATTCCAATAAAAATTGTATCACAATGAATGTTATGATTGACATGACTGAGCATGAGAACTTTAAAGCTTTGGCTAACAATTTGATATCATAGAGTAAAAATTAACTAGTTAAATTGTAGTACACAATTGTTTATTGAGAAACATATTTACTATTGTTACATCATAATTTTATTTCATTTTCAAAATAAGCAGAATTATTAATCAGAATAATGATAACATAAGTATAATATAGCACTCAGATATGAATTTTTTACTATGATTAAAACTATTTATTCATCAAATACAATTTCAAGAAACTTTGTTATACACATACAACTACTTTAACAGTAATACTATAATATTGTTTTACTTCATAAATATAGTATGGGATATATCTATATACAGTAGAAGCCGCTTATAAGACTCACAGATATAAGGTTCAGTCACTTATTAGACTCAAAATCTTCAATTCCATGGATTCAATGCATCTGTCCAAGCTAAAAACCAAAGTTTGATATTAACACAAATAAATGCTAATTATTAGGGAACGGATTTATATGTAAATGTATATTTTTATTAAAACAAGATATTCAAGATTCGATAAGAAATGTTCATGATTTAAATCATTCCTATTAAAATTATGTTACTTTTATTTAACATATATTAACATAATATTTTGGTATAATTACATATTTTTGATAAATAAGTACATATTTTAGTAATTTTTGATTTTTTCTTCGGTTTTTCGACGACCAAACATTATCTTATCAATATTACTCTGAACTCTTTTTGAAATTACAAGAAATTATTTCAAAATTAGATCCAGAAACTTCTATCGATATTAGTAAAGCTTAAAATATGCAAAATGAAAAATTGAAAAAAAATTTAATTTTAGTATTATTGCACATACGATTACAAAATTAGAAACAAAAAATATATCCTTAAATGATTGTATGTAAATTGTTGAATCAGCGATTGAAAAATTAAAACTCGTAAGCGGACCAATAGGAGATGTTGTAAAAAAGAAAATTGATGCTGTTACAGAAAAAAATCCAGGCTATATTGATTTTAAAATAATCAATGACATATTGAGTGGCAGACATTTCTGAAAATGTGGAATTTTCGCCTTCTGGTATTATGAGCTTCAAATATGCTCTAATTATATCAGTTGATGTGGAACGGTCATTTAGCCGTTTTAAAAATATTTTGAGACTTAATAGGCGACATTTGACATAATTGATAATTTGATTTGATAATTTGAAAGATATTGTAATAATTCAATGCAACAAATCATTTTGATAATTAAATAATTATAATTTTTCATTTTTTTTAATTATATTTTTTTCCCACAAATTTTGATGCTTTTAGCACATATTTTAAAAATTATACTTCCATATATATGTAAATATTTCTGTATTTTCATTAAATATAAATCCGTTCCCTACTAATCATTGTGATTTCTTTTTCTCAAGGTCTAAAATGTATGTTATAAAAATAACACTGTTTATAATCCATTATTATAAGACTACAGAGTAATAACAGTTAATAATTGATAAAAAATAAATAAGACTTTAAGTTTTTCTTGTAATACTTACTCTTATTAGAACTTGTCCAGATGGTGAGTCTGGGAAAAAACAAGCATATACTGTCCACGTTAATATCATTATTATTGATAATATGCTCAGGATAAAAAACATAACATGTGAACGAGGTTTGTAATCTAAAAAAAATATATACCAAATAGTAAAATTAAGTAAGTACTTAATATAAGTTGAATTAATAAGCAATTATAGGAATATAAGTAAATTACAAGATCCAGATTTATTGGAGGTTTTCCGACTAGAGTTAACAACAGTGGTAGACGAAACAACTGGAAAATCAGATGCACATAAATTTTCTGAATTGAGATCCATATTTTCACAACTTTTCTGGGGATCCATTATTGAATAACATCGGTTATCACACCAATAACACTAAAACAACAATTATTTACATTGTTTTAATCCAGATCGACTTATATTACATGCCATTTTTACATTCATTTGAATAATTATAAGTTAATAAGAATTTTGTACACATTACTTGTAAATTAATGTCTTTTTTACTACAACTTGTACAATTTTTCTTCTCCATGCATTTTGACGATACGGTGGAAATTATAAGAGTGTTATTAGAATTTTCATCTTGATTTACCCTTACTCCATTGTGTTCAGGAACGGTTACATTTTTTACATCTATATAGAAAATATAAATTCAAAGTTAGAAGCTTATTTCATAGGGATACCTACCTATTCAGACCATTTGGATGTAAACGGTGATTTATAATTTATAAACTTTAGAGAAATGATCGATTGTTTTTTTATAAAAATATTATATATATATATATATATATATATATATATATATATATATATATATATATATAATGTATAGATATAAATGTATTCATAGAATGATAAAATCAAAATTAATTATCAATACAAATTAGCGCTGTAAAATATTAAGCGAATTTAATAGTTGGTTACCTTCATGAGAATATACTGAGTAGACCATTAAAAAAATTATGCATAAATTCCAATAGTAGTTTTTGGATATCATTGTTGGTCAACGCTTAATGAGTTCGAGACAAATCTGTACAGTACAAATGTTTAGCAAATAACTAAAAAATTGTATAAGTATTTTAAATTAAAGAGGCGTAAAAACTAAAAGTGAACAACCTGTTGAATCTGAATTACTCAAACGATTAGAAACAGTATACGTGTACACTAAAAAATGAAAATCGTAATCACGTAAAAAGGATGATAAAATATAAAACATCTTTGATGAAGCCATGATTTTTAGATAGCAGAGCGCGAGTAGTGGTCGTCGGAAATTACCGCCGAAATTCAAATGCAACTGAACTCATTTCTTGTAATTATTATGGTTATAATATTTATGATTTTGATGTGTTTTTAGGTCATCCTACTTATTTATGCATTCTCATCTCTGAGATAGACTATTTTCTATGATTTTTAAATTCAATTAACTTTTAGTGTTTTAAATGTTGTTTTACACATTTTCCGATGATTTTGGTGTATAAGTGCATATTATAGTTTAAAGCATTTATTTTATGGTTTTGATACAAAATATAAACGTACAAAAAAAAAAAACGAAATAAATAAACTATAACTCAATCAAACTTTGTATATCTGTATTTTACATTGATTACATAAAAATCATCACTACAAATAAAAACTATTATTTCTTATTTTTATTCATATAAATAAATTTGTGATTACAAATTTTCATTTTTTAATACTAACAGATTCAAGAACTTTCAAACATCAAATAGATACAGATACATAGTAGAACATATTTTAAAAGAAACTTTCATTGTTTGATGCCACTCTTTTCCTTAAAAATCTAAAAAGGGCTTTCTTGTATCAATAAATATTATTTTAAATATTTTTAATTTTCTTAAAACTGTTTCAATTTTGGAAAATATAAATGCAAGTTTTTTCGATTTTTTATTGATGTTTAGCTATTTTTAGTACATAATAAGTGTACCTATTTGTATAAATATGCACATTTTTTAATGCATAAACATTCTGTAGTGAACCGACCTAGGTCACTTCTACTTTTATGCTAACAATAAATTGCACATCATACTGTAAAAATTATTATAGGAGTATCCCGAAAAACCAATTAATATTTGACAGATATTTTTTATTTATATCTATGGAATAAAACACGAAATCCTTAACAGGTCAAATATATGAATGTTCATAGTCATAGACCTTTTTTCTTTTTGCTTCTGTACCTAAACCTCATTTGCATGTGTAATCCATATTATGACTGTAAAGCCTATGGCCAGATTCTACTATATAAAATATGGCAGTTCACCTTTACAACTTCCTGAAGATCTGAACTCCATGCTATGACGATACAGTAGTATATTTATAAATATATTTGTGAGTACTAATAAGAAATTGAATATTTCATTTATTTATTTTTAATATTAAACTCAACCATTCTACATTTATTTGTAGAATTAAAATCCTATTTTCCATTGACAATCCAGAGCTAGGGTTAAATATATTCAAAAGATTAGAACATCTCCCCTAAATATTGTTAATTTAACTGGTCATCCCTAATTACATTACAAAATAATAAAAAAAACTTTTAAAGATAATTAGTTTTATTTTTTAGTTAATAAAAAATAAATTAGGCGATGGAAATTGTATGGCATATTAGAAGTATAACTGTAATTGAAGCACTGAGCGCAAAAGTGGCCTATTCCACAAAAACTAAAGTGAGAGTAAATTAGTTTTGATGATTTTAGACAAAAACTAAGTATCTAATTGTAATGTGAACAATTTAAATTTTAAATTTTTTTTGTAGGTCATTGTTAAAATAAATTGTTAATACTTCTAACTGGATTTTTTGAAATAAAAAAAAATCTAAAATTCCTTAAGTTGATGTTGAATAGGCCACTTTTACATTTATCGTATAAGTATTTCATTTCTATAAAATGTTGTTTAGCTCAAATTTATAAAAAGATTCAACCATATTTTTACACACTTTTATGTTATTTTCTAAATAAAAATTAATTTACAGTAAAATTAATCCTGGATTAACCAATATATTATTTTATAATATATTTTTATGACACTTGTTATCTAATTAGTATAAGAAAAAATCATCGTATTAATATACTTCCAAGATTTATTAATTACCGTTTAAAATCACATAGTTATTATGTTATATACATATATACTATATAAACATAGTTTTATTATATCTTTAAAATATATGTTAAAAAACAAAACAATTCAATACATTTTAATAACTTTATAAAATAACAATATTAATATGGTTTAAATTCAGACTTATGAATTACTTTTTAAAATAACTGTAAATAGGCCAGTTTTGAATTATCATATTGTTCCATGCAACAACAAAATAGTGTTGATATCTATTGAAAAAAATATTCAAAAAAATAGGTCGAACTGGCATTTATAAATTTTAACAATTCTGAAAAACAGTCCATCGTTATCTCATTTTTGAATTTTTGTGGAATAGGCCACTTTTGCTTTCAGTGCCTCAATTATAGTTGCAGTTAAAGTCTAGTCAATTATAATTTATATATATATATATATATATATATATATATATATATACATTTATGTATATCAAATTAAAGAATTTATTAGTTATTTCAGTAACAAAATTACATTATCAAAAAAAAATTGCATTATTTTATCAAATTGAAATTTTTTATCACATTAGACTAGGCTTGATTCAGATAATATAATTCTATATATCATCATAATTTAGAACTAAAAGTATTGAATAAATCTCAGTGTTTGATATTAAAACATGCCAGTTTCAAATTCATATAAAATATAAACGGAAATGAAAATTATTATTTGCTAGTAGAACAATAAATGAAGATATTTATTGTAATTATGGTGTTTATAAAATATGGGCCTTGTAATAGATATTTGTTTTGGTTTTTGATCTTGTTTACAATAAAAAAAGTAATGTTTCTATTAAAAATTAGTTTATAATATATTTACCTACCTATAGGTTTTATATTAATAAATTAATATTTTATCTTTAAAATAATTATATTGGAATTTGGTTCTAGTACATTGGTTGCTAAATATGTAATTTTATTTTTATTTCTAATTTCTATGTCCCGTATAATAACACCTACTTTAAATTTGTTCATATAAAATTTAGCGAGGAACATTTATCCTCAGAAATTTGAGTATTCAATAATTGAATACTTATAATCAGCAGGGATTTGACCACACCATTAATGCACAATTATTTTTGCAAGTTGGTTTAAATTATTTCAAATATATCATTATATAGTTGATTATTAATTTTCTGATTGAAAAATCAAACTAACACTGATGTATAGGGCTCGGATTTTAAAGCAAATGCTTCTTTATATATATATATATATATATATATATGAGATCGAAATCTAATTTTTATATATAAATTTGTTTCACATCATTCTGATTCCAAATAAACAAATTTATTTTTGCTTTTTTCAGTCTTCCTAGCTGTGGAATTTCTATATTATGTTTCTTATGCTATAATAATGAAAAAAATTGTATTTAATAAGAAATGTGAAAACCTGCAATAATAATTTATAATATAAATATAGGTATTTAAATTATAGTTTTGAAAAACAAAGGCTGGAAACAATTACTAGACATTAACACTATACTGTGTGGGGTTCCATCAAACGAAATTAAATATCATGGGTTTGATTTAAACGAAACCTCTTGTATGAAGTATGCACCGATCACTTCGGTGGATTTAGAGCGTTTGTTTTCTATTTATGAAAACATCCTATCGGACAATAGAGTCAATTTTAGTAATAAAAACCTAGCTAAATACAAGGTAGTTTATTGTTTTTTTAACTGAAATTAATTTTTAAATTTTTTTTATTTAGTTTTATAAAATTATTACTAACTAATCTTAATTTTTAGTCATGCTTTTTTTTTGCCTTTAAAAAAAATAAGTATGCTTCATTTTTGCTTCTTTACAACAATTTTGTGCTTTTTTTGTTATTTATTAAGCTTGAAAATCCGAGCCCTACTGATGTATATAGACATATGATGGCATAAGGTATGTTTATAATAAAGGTTATTACTTGAAGCTCTACATATTTTAATGGCAAACTTTCTTCTGAATCATTTTCTTAATTTTGCTTAAATTGCTCCACAAATAAGTATAATTAATAGGAATGTATTTATGAAAATATCCTTTGAAAGACCAGTGACATGACCATTATCATTTTGTAGATATGTATTTAAATGTTTTTCAATAATATTGTTCTTTTTTTGAAAAAATATCTACTTACATTTAGTACATTAAAATACTTTTTCTACATCATTATTCTTTATACAATGTTTTCTTGTTATACCAACATATTTTTAAAAGAGAATAATGTTAAAATTTCTACACACATATTAAGAACATTCACAGGACAATTTCAAAAACAATTGTTATAGAAATTACAACAATACATGTATAAATAAATTACAACTTTCAAAAGAACATATTATTGACAAACATAAAGAATTGTTACTAAGTTCAACATTAGAGATATTTTTTTAATATGAAAATTAATTTTTTATGTTTGTCCATGACAATACCTGGTGGGGCCAATTTTATTTTTGTTGAAATTATGAAATTCATATAGAATTTGGTCCTGAGCTATACTTGATTAATGCAATACAAGATGAATTCAATTGTAGCTGATAATTTTTGGTTTATTTCTTCATTTATTATACATATAAACAGCATGTTCAACATCCTTTCACTTTTTTGATTTCTAAAAATTCAGAATGCTCATTCCGTTAATGCGAAAAATGAAGCATTAACTAATTATTTTTCAACAAAAATTAATATGCAGGGAATTAGGTTAACATAATATTATTAAACCATATGAATTTACCAACGTATAATACTATTGTTCAGTAATTCAAAAGTACACTTCATAATCAGAGGTGATATATAGTTTTAAAATATAATAAAAAAATGGGATAAAAAAATAAGTAATTATTAAATTTTTTAAATATACATGTACTTTTTTTTATTATGGTTGTAAGTAATCCAGATGTTAACATAAATATAAGTTTTGCATTTTTAACAAATTTAGTAATATGAGTTCTATTTAATATTTAATTAATTATTTTTAAACATACCTATACATAACACATGTAAGGTATTTGAAAAATAATACATTATAATTATTCCAAGTTTCACATTTTATGAATTTTAAATGTTTATAATTGTATTGATATATTATATATTATATATCATTGTTGATAAATTGTTTTACCACTGAATGTTAACATTCTAAAAAATGAGAGGCTATCATTAATTCTGTAGCCATTGCAACAGGGACATCGAACATTGGAGGGCAAGTCTCACTGTTTCTATAATGATGTTTGTATGTTAGATACTCGCACACTTTTTGAAGTATATGGGATCTATAACAAGAAAAAAAAGTAAAAGGTCAGTCTGAATAGCTGCTAACACCACTTACTCAATTTCCTTAAAATGAATAATATTTGTCTCGTTTTCAGCAAACATTCCAGGGCCAGTCAACATGGCTTTGATTGTTTCTGACAAAATAGCAACCTCTCGTTTTATAATGAATTCATGACCATCACTTGCGACTAATTTAATATACATGGAGTCAGGACCTTCGCAATCACCGTGAGATTCATTTTTTTCATCCTGAAATCCAAACACAGGACGAGTTCAACAATTAAAGGTTATAGGTAAACGATTTGACCACCATGGCACTTGACGTGTACTCGTGCCTAACCTAACGAAGAATGCAACGTCAATATCTCACGAAAACGGAAACCCACGGTTTCTATGACCAGTTTCACTCGAAACGCGTGTCTTCGAATCGTATACAAAAAACAGTACTCACCGCCATTATTTTCGTTTGCGTAAGAGAATGTGAAGAAGACCTCGGACGTGTTCGCCTGACCGTCAAAAAAAAAAAAAAAAACAAGGTGTAAACAAAAACCGACACAGAGCCTGTTAAGCCTTGATAAGTGACGATATCAAGAAACTCGCGATTGAGTGCGCGTCGGACAATCAGCAGTTCGGTATTAGGCGTCGCAAACGTTTCGTATCTCAGCTGGTCGTAACCAATTTTTTGTCCGCATGAGGCGTACGTAGTAGTACAGTAGTTATATAGTTATGTATAGGTATACATGATATTCACTTCATATATTATGGGATATTTTTATTACTAATTGTACATTTTTCTTTAAAATAAAAATTAACATTTATTGAACAAATCAGTTACTTTTGCTTGTTTAAGACCTTGGTGCATAGTCATGTCGTGTATCAAGGCATTTTCTTGATGCGTTGGATAATAATGAAGTGTACTGAAATTTGATAGAAGAAATGTATTTGCGTGCTCTCTTCACTGTTAACAGTGACTCCCGTAGGCAGAATCACAAACACAAAATGTAAACTCGAAAAATGTTTTCATCGACGCGAAAATGGACGGATAAGATAAATTATAATTGTACATAGTATAATAATGTATAGTGATTTCGTAACCAAGAGAAATGAACTGAGAAAGGGGGACACCCGACCAAAACAAAGAACTACAGAGGTATATCTATCTTGAACACGTGTTACAAAGTGTATACGTCATTAATATTAGAAAGGATTAACCCATATGTTAACGAAATAGTCGGCGAATATCAAAACGGCTTTAGAAAAGGTAAATCGACATTGGACCATATTTTTACACTGAGACAGATAATGGCTGAGTTTTAAAAATTCGATAAAGAACTGCGCCTTATATTTATAGACTATAAGCAAGCTTATGATAGCAATGATAGGGACAAACTATGGAAAGCACTGGAAGTACTCTTCATTCCTAAAAAGTACGTAAGTCTTATAAAAGGATGTAACAATAGAACTGTTTGCAGAGTTCGTTTCCTGCAAAAAATGTCTGAAACCTTTGAAGTAAAATCAGGCCTTAGACAAGGTGAATGGTGATGCCCTATCACCCACCTTGTTTTACCATTTCAAATGCGTATACTAGGTCTCTATAGTCTGATAGGGTGAAATTTACGAATCGTAATGTTAAATCACAGACGTCTGTATTATATATTATATAGGCATTTGTGTGTTAAATGGATACATATAAAAGCTATTTTAATTTATATAAGTTTTATCGAAAGTTAAATTGAATATTTATGTTAACATTTTTAAGTGAGGGACACGATTATAGATATATCTATAATCGTGGTTAGGGACAACATTGATTAGATGAAAAAAGTTAGAATAAAGTGATTAGATAATAGTGATAACATTTATCAATTCGTGCATAAACAATTCCATCTTTTAAATAATATTTGTTTATGTAAATGAGATATTTGAAAAGTTATTTCATTTGAACTAAAGCAGATGATTTGAACTATTTAAGTACAGTTATTCTCATTGTAACTTCGACTGTACAAAAATAATATGGAGAAAAATATACGTAACTAATTGAGTTCTATCTAATTATTTTTTAAATCATATCATTAGGTATTTATTTTTCATTTTTCCAAATATATCAACCATTGTCAAAACGAGTTAATTATGTATCAATTAATACACTATCTACGAACAATTTATATTAAATCTGATAAGGTTTTTGTAAACTAAAAAATTAATAAGATTGAATACAACTCGTTATTTATAATATTTATATAATGCAAATATTAAGTATATTTGACTTTTATTATTTTCATCAATTAATAATGTATACCTAACATCAATTTGTAAATTATTAAAAATGGTAAAGCATCAATTATCAATTAGATCTCTATAGTTAAACTTAAAATAAACTACTCATTAGTTTTCTTTCATCAGATTGAACACCTATTTAGTTGATTAGATGTAGATTGTTGAGCTTAGGCAAATTCAATCCCGGAGGTCTAGTTGCTCGGGGATCTAAATGTCCGTCAACCTTTTTACGTGGAAACACCGTATTGGAACTAATGTCTTCCATGACATTTGTTTTTTATTGATATCTTCTATGACCTAACCCAACTGACCCAATTTCACACGATCGACGCCTGGTTTTTTATCTCGCTCGTGAATTTGACAAAAGCCTCGAAAAAATTTTCATGATAACAGCCGTTAGCCAACCGCAGACCGTATCATGGGCCATGGCGTCGTTTTTCTCCGTGTCCGTGGCATCGGTCGCAATTTCGTGTATTAATCGTTAAAAACACGTCTTGAAATTTGGAACGACGGACGAGAACGATTTCGTCGCCGTCGCGTCAACCGCAAAAAAAGCCGGAGTTCAACGTCGATCGTACGTATTCGTTCTATGATATTTCCACGGTGTTTATTTCGGCTAAAACCGCGATTTAAAATTATTAATAATATCGTGTATCGTCAATCGCCGTACGGAACTACGTATTGGTGCACTCGACCAGTGATTACTCATCGCCGTTGTTTTTTTTGTTGCGGACAAGCTGAGTCAACTCGACAAAGATTCTAAAAACGACAACATTGTATTGGATTGAACCCCAGCTCAAATCAAGAGACCCAGGTGAATGCATAACGTATATTTACAGCCAGAGCCGACCAACAACTCAACCACGATGACAGGCATCCTGGATTCGGAAGAAGAATTTGTGTGCAGCAATATGTCTAAGTCAACAAGTAATTACATTCACAATTAGTAATACATATGGCCAACAAACGATTGGTGCTTATCATCAGTATTCATTATTCAATATTTCTCTTAACCATTCTTTGCTGTACCAACTATGTCGCTTAGATAAACCTACTAATGCTTACGTAGATACATCTGTTTTCTGTACACTGGCATGGTGTGTATGAACATGATATATTATAAACTGTAATATTTAGGTAGGGTATATTATACTGTTACCACTTAAAATATAGTTAAAATTATTAGCATTGATTGTTAGCATGCAGTAAATATAATTAATATTTTAATGCTCTAGTGTTAAAAATCTCTCATACCAATTCTTTTTAACATTTAAATATTAATTTGAAAATATCAAGTGAAATTTTACTAAATATAAATTGTTTAATGAAACATGTATTTAATCAAAAAGTTCAGGAAAATACTTTAAAATTATGAAACACAATTTTTACTTCTAACAAATAGATAGCTACCTTGTTTTTATATTATTATTTTTATTAACAAATTAAACAAATTAAATAATTATTATTACTTTGTAACAAATTTACATCATGGTGTGCTATTTAATTTTAATTATGGTTGGTAACTGGCTTTTTTATTTTGAATATTTTTGATCTATTAGTTATATTTTTTCATTAAGTTACGATACCAAAGAGTATTCAAATTATGAATACAGAAAAATGTATTACATATCGATGACGGTGACAATCCAAAAGGGCATAAGCGAAATTTCTGAAATTATTCAGCAGAACTAAAAAACAATTTTTACCGATAACCTAACTTATCATTGAATATTTTTAATTAAAAAAAAATATTCCATTTAGAATAAAGTTGGGTTTTAATCTATTTTTAATGATCATTCAACTATATTTTTCATTAATAATTTATATAAATTAAAAGGTGTTTATAATATGGATTTCGGTGCTTATTCCCTTTTGGATTGTCGCTGTCAATATTTATTTTGACGATTATGTTTTTTATATTTTTAATAACATAATTGATCAATTGCCAATTGATATTTTGAAGTGTAAAATTAATGCATATACAAATTATGTTTTTTATAGTTTATTTTATTTACTCATATTCAATCTAAAGATCACTAATGTCATTGTAACTTTTGTAGTTGAAACGACTGGTATATCAACTGCATCTTCTGATGGCAGTTGTGATAGTTTCAGTTCTTCCAATTCAAATTTTTCGGGAAGTGAAGTAAGAAACTCTTCTCCTATGTGCCATTATATGGATTCAAATTTATCTGATTCTTCAACATCATTAGATTATACGGTAAAATTGTAATTATTCAATTATCTTAAATGTTTTGTAGTAAACACTTGTTTATTATGGTTAAGAGCTTGGAATTACTTAATTTTTAACTTAAAGTGTCATAAAATGAAATAATTGGTATCTTATTTAATTGAATTGTATACTTACTATTTTTTTAAATGTAAACAATACTTAAAACCACAAAAAATATTTTCCTTTTTTTTACATAAAAAGTAATTTTTAGATTAACTATTAATTGGTCATTGGAAATTAGCTAAACAATCATACCAAGTTATATTTATAAAAACCTAAATAGCCAATAAAAATTTTAATAACTTATACTCTATTTAGGTTAAAGGTATACTGGTTTTGCACATACATACTAAGCCACTGAACACTGTAGAATCTCCAAGGCAACTACTAAGCATTCTTTCATTGGATATTAATCACAATTAGTCAATATATTCTACTTTTGTACATTTAGATTTTTGATTATTGAGAACTATAAACATAATTATGGCTAATTGATGATAATTTTAATTTCGCATAACAATTAATTACATACATACATTTTTGCTCTATACATAGAGTATATATATATTATATATCTTTATAATATATAAGTATATTTCTTTTATGAATAACTATTATAGTCAATTTGTTAAGTCTTTCATAGATTTTCTACAATTTTGTCTTATCAATCATTATGTATGTAAGGTATACAAGTATGTCCTTTGGTTCTATGGTTTAATGTCTATAAAAATGGTATGTGGTGTACAAATGATTGTATCCAGTCAAAATAGAAGATACCTAATAAGTTTATATGAAAACTAACTTGTAGTTAGTAAAATCAAGAGATAAATAAAAATTGCAATAAGTTTAATTGACACCCACTTAATTATCAGTTTCATGCTTGATATGAAATATCAGATGATTTTAACTCCACATGACCAGTTGAAGGTTGATAAGTATATTTTTCTGTACATATTTTAATTTTGTCAAAATAATTGTTATTGTTATTTGATTAGGTATTTTTATAGTTTATTCAAAAATTTTAACTATCTATATTTAAATAATACATCTTACACAGTTAAAACCTGAATTTAGTAATTGATGCATTATGCATATCAATTTTAGTTAAAATATTGTCATTATCTTAATATTAAGTTTTAATAAATAATGTAGTTTCATATTTATACTTTTTGTTATTTTTAGGCTGCAAAAACCAATACAATATATGATAAAGTAATTAATAGTGACAATGGATATGTACCTAATAATTCAGACGTTCAAGTAACTGCACCAAAGACAAAAATACCTCATCTTGCAAGATTCAAAATTTGTGTATGGTGTCGAAAACAGAACTCTAATCCTTATTTTCAGTATTGCTGTAAATGTTTCAGTGTAAGTAATTAAAAGTGTTTGACTCGTTGATGTAATAATTTTATTTATTTGTTTTATTTACATAATTTTGGAATAGTAGAATAGAGCTTAATTTGAAGTTAATAATTTTTCATAACATACATACTGTAATAGTTAATAATATGTCATTGAACTCATAACTGATGTATTTATATAATTGTGACAATACAGTGTCACATTACTCTTAGTTTGTATATTAATATTACAAATTCTGACTACATTTTTCATTTTGTATCATTATTTTTTCTAAATATAACTTTTATATTATTCCCTTTGAAAATTTAAATATTATGAAAGTCTTGATTATATTGTAAATTACTATGTTCCTTAAACATTATAAAAAAAAAGTTCATCATATCATAAAATCAATAGTTACTAATTGAAAAATATTTATTGCCTTCGTACTACAATATGTCAAAAAAAAAAAAATAATAATGTGGTAAGCAAATTGAAAATTTAAGATGGAAATTAATATTTCTTAAAGAAAATATGTTCTAAAAACAAATTTTTAATATTATTAAAATGTTATTTTTTCTCAATTTCTCAATTATTTTTTTTAGTATCGGAAAGAATATTTTGAGAAGAGACCCTATTCAAAACGAAAACAGATAAGACATACAAGAGAAAAAGGTGTACTTAAAGATTCTCAAGAATCTTCTTTTGGCTTATCTTGTGAATTTGTATCTCAGGAAGAAAAATTTAATTTAAAAGATATTAAAAGCAGTAAAACTGGAGTTGAAGATTCTGACAACTTATGCAATATATGTCTTATCAAGCCAAAGAATGGTATTTTTAATCATGGAAAAATTGGCCATGTATACTGTTGTTATTCATGTGCAAAGCTGTTGTGGAAAAAATCTAATAAATGTCCACTATGCAATACTAAAATCAAGTTTGTTACTAAAATGATATATGAATAATATTGATTTATAATTTTGAGTGCATACATTTTTTACTTTTATTTATTTATTTTTTATTTTTTGTTCTACATTCTATCCATATAATAAAATAAAATAAATGTTTTGTTTATTAATTAGAAAATTGTTTATTTTTTCTGTCCAGTTTTTGATATTTTTTCAATTAACAACTACTTATTTGAATTATGTGTTAACATTTATTTATTCATAAGTGTATCATTAATAAAAAATTTTTCTTGAATTTACGTTTGGGCATACTCAGTATTTTCTTATTTTACAGCCTAGATAAACATGGATTTGCCTAGTGATATACAAACGTTTAAGGTATATTGCCTCTTCTTTGTAGCAACATTAGTGTAACAGTAATAAAGGTAAATTGCTGGACTTCTTCAGACTTGATTTCAATAGGTAGATACATTAAAATTCATACAACCTTTTGAAAAAAATTCATGGTACCACAGGAAATCCTTGAGGTATTAGGAAAATAAAAAATAAATAATAGAAGACATAGTTCTTATGGTATATAATTTGAACATTAATAAAAAATAATCAAAATTTATATAATTTTATGATAAAAAATGAGGCTAGTATGATACCAATTTCGAAAATAAACCTTATATATATATATATATATATATATATATATATATATATATATATATATATATATGGTGTAGATATATTGGTTAAAACAAAAAATAGAGCCAATTAAACATTAATTAAATTAACAAAATATAATTTACAATTAACTAAGGTCTTAGTAGTGATATAAAAAACTAAAAAAATTACGATAAACTTATAAGTTAAACAATAAATAAGGATTATAATGATGATAATAACAGTACATATTATATTAAATATATTAAATTTTAAAACCGAATGTGAATCTTAGAGCGTCAATCCATCGCTTCGCCATGCCTCTATGAAGGCCCTCAATCCTCTCTTGTATCTTGTTTGAGGAAGCTCCTCCACAATGTGCCTGATAGTGTGTGTCTGCCTGCAGTCACAAAGAGGTGAGTTCTTTATTTTTTGTGTAGGAGGTAGTTACAATTACCCTGCTCTGTATGTATTCGGTTTAGATCGGTTCTCATAGCTATCGGGCTGTCAAACCCTGGGACTCTTTGAATAGGGTCGCTTACCTATGCCTATTTTTTACACTAATGTCTTCCCAGTATTCTTTCCATAGACCTATTGGCCATTACCCATATTTTAATAAAAAAAATAAATTATTTCACATAACAGAATTACTACAACTGACATTCTAAATATTTTTATGCATGTTACTTAATGAGTGAATTAGAAAAAATAACTTAAGAGTTAAGGCACTTCAATAAATGTGAGTGACTGGGATAAAAATAAGAAGTTTGGGAAAGTGACATATTTCTGATCCTCTGATGGTATATTTGTATTTTATTTCATCATTAATGTTTCTTGACAAGGTTAGCTGCTCGCATGGTCTGATCACTCATAGTCTGTGCTCTGCGGCCTGTGCACTCTGTGACCACGTCTATGCTAATGTGCCATAATAATTAAGGTATGGAGAAAAATATCAAATCCAGATGTAGAAAGTGTAATGCTCTATTCTACAGTGTGATCACGATAAGTGGAAACACTCAATAACTATGTTCAGGCTTCATATATTTCAATTCTGCTTTTTCGGCTAACTAATAAACATTATTATACACATTTTCAAATAATTAGACTATTTTTTTGACAGTTAACTTTGCGCATGCGCACAATAACTTTTGATTTTTAAATGGCATGATCCATTTTTGACCACAAATTATTTTTTTTCGTATTTTTTAATGAATTTTAGTGGTTGAATTTCTTTTCTAAGTCAAAAAATGACCGAGTTATAGCAATTTGATTTTACGTTACTTGCACGGGTATAACAGATTATAAAATACGTAGTTGATAATAATAAAAAGTTTGAACAATTTGTTAGATAAATAAAACTTTTAGGAATAAAAAAATTAATATTTGTAATTTTATTTTTATTATTCACGTATTTATTATTATCAACTACGTATTTTATAATTTGTTATACCCGTGCAAATAACGTAAAATCAAATTGCTATAACTCGGTCATTTTTTGACTTAGAAAAGAAATTCAACCACTAAAATTCATTAAAAAATACCAAAAAAAATAATTTGTGGTCAAAAATGGATCATACCATTTAAAAATCAAAAGTTATTGTGCGCATGCGCAAAGTTAACTGTCAAAAAAATAGTCTAATTATTTGAAAATGTGTATAATAATGTTTATTAGTTAGTCGAAAAAGCAGAATTGAAATATATGAAGCCTGCACATAGTTATTGAGTGTTTCCACTTATCGTGATCACACTGTATAGACTATAATCAATGCTATTATCTAATGCATCATAAATATATTTAGAAACCATGTATAACGCACATGTAGTTCCTAATCTCGGTCTAAAGCCATATTGATTATTCAAAGCATTTTATTGTTTTCTAAAAATGTCATTAATCTTGACTTAACAACTTTTTCAAGAATCTTTGTTATATGCTGATCAACGATATTGGTCTATAATTATTTACTTGCTGTTAATCCCCATTTTTGAAAATTGGTTTAATAATAGTTATTTTTAAATGTGATGGAAAAATTCCTTCATTTAAGCTTTTGTTATAAACAAAAATTATTGGGTCTATAATAAACCGTGATATACTTTTTAATAGTTTAACCATCGTAGTTCAAAACCTGTTGCCGTTTCATCTCATAAAATTATTTATTATTTATTAACATTATAACTTCATTTTTATCAACATGTTTAGTAAATATGTTATCAAAGTTCTTATCATAAGGATTATGTACTTTTATATGATGTGATTTAATAAATTTTTTTGACAATTTTGGGCCAATTGTAGTGAAGTACTCATTGAATGCATTGCATTTTTAATTGGTTCATAATTAACATCAATTATTTTAATATCAATTGTAATTTTGATCATTTTATAATGTCTTTATTAATAGCCTTGCTGCCTATTACTTAATTAATAATTACTAAAGATAATCTTCCAAGTAGCTTTTGGATTGTGCGATACCGAGTTAAATTTATTTTTGTAGAAACGGATTTTGGCCTCTTTTATAAGCGTATTAAGTTTATTTCTATATGATTTATAATATTTAATTAATTCATTATTTAAAGGGTATGTTTTGACTTTCATCGAAATTTCATTTTTCTTTTTGTGTAGAACACAACAAACCTACAGTCATCCACACTTTAATTCTTTTATTTTTTGAAGTAATTTTTTTTTTCACTCGTACATTCATCAATAGCATAATTTAATTTATCATAAAAGTTCTTAATTGCGATATCAATATTAGTTTGACTATAAGCACAGTCCCAGGTCTCATTTTCCAGATTACGATTAATTAAGGTGTACCTACCTAATTAATATGATTTATTTTATATCTATTTTGATGTTCATGTTTATTTAGCGGGATTGATGTAATTATTGGACAATGATCTGTAATGTCGATTTGTATTACACCAGTTTGAGTATTATTCAATAAAGTATTATCTCTACATTTAAAAAATATGTGGTCTAGACACGAGTGTGTTTTTTTAATTGGGAGTCTTGTGTATATATTAATTAGTGAACAAAAACCATTCGATGATAGCATATCTAAATATTCATTGTTTACGAGCTCATTACCAATAATATTAATGTTCATATCTTTTATAATTAGTGTTCGATCTCATAGCGATTTATCGTTATTTATTACGTCATTGAGATATACCAAAAATTCATTACTATCAAGTGACGGTGACCTATAAATACATAAAACATTAATTGGAACATTGCATGATCTACCTATAAACAATTTTTAAGTTTATAAAATTATAATATTAGCTATTTCGTTACCATATTCGTTAAAATCTATGGAGAAATTGTTTTTTATAAAAACAATGAAACCATCATTTTTGTTTCTTTTTATTTTACTGTAGAACATTTGGTAACTTGGCAAATTATAAGTACAATTGTTTATACCATGCCATGTTTCAGTTAAAATAATTACATACACTTGGCAAAAATTAACATCATTTTCAAAAAATAGCAGTAACTGATCAAAATTAGCGTTAATGCTTCTTATATTAATACAAAATATATTTAATAATTTTTTTTCGTATAGTTTGAAAGTATTAAAAAATTGAGATATTAAATTAAATTATTTTGTTTTATAGTTTAAATATGAATTGATGGAACTGAGAATATTCATGATTTATATATATTCAATGATTAAAAAATAAGTTACACAATTTTAGATAAAGATTTATCTTCATCTATTAAAATAACATTTGTGGTTTCTGATTTTTTAACGAAGGTCTTAGAGTCTTTGAACCAAGTAAATTTATATCCATACTCACGGACCTTTGTTCTAGTTTTATAGAAAAGATTTCTATTTTTTTTTCGTTAATTGTTCGTTGATGTAAATATTTAAGTTTTCCCATTCCACACAAACTTGTTTTGTTTATTGTCTTTAGAATTAATAGTAGCAACAATGTTTCTTAGTTTATTTTTACTGCCAGAATAAGCTCTAAATGCATGTTGTGCTATAAATTCGACTTTTCACTCTGAAGCAATTTGTTTAATTATTTCTACAAAATTTTCTTGTTTCACCTCTGGAACACCAATAATTTCAATATTACATTCAAACGACTTCTGTTCTAGCGTATTAATTTTGTTTTCTGTTTGTAGCTCTCCCAGAGTTGATAATATGTCTTTCATTTGGTTTTTGAAAATTCAAATTGCCCACTCATAAATTCAACGGATTCTACTAAACTTTCAATAGTAGTATCCGAGAAAGAGTAAGTCTTAGGTTTGATAGAGTCTTTATTATTTTTGCATTTGGAACAGTTCCATAATTCTTTCGACTCGCTTTTCATTTTTCAATATATAGTTTTTCTAAGTCCTGCACAACCAAAATGCAAGAATTCATTGCATTTATTACATTTTAACTCGTCTCTCTTGTAGATTTCTTCGTTGCAAATTAAGCAGATCATTACACACACAATTTTCGTTAAAGTTATATAAACGTGAAAAACCACTGATAAGCAACCGGAAACCACTATTAAGATATCGTCCGCACTCGACGGAGGTCAACTGATAACTGAATACTCATATACTTCAATAACAATATTAAAAAAATGTTCAAAAACCATGGCTGAAGATTTTTTTTATAATTGTTTAAATAAATTATTTTACATTTTTACTGAATAGATTGATTTTTTGAAAATTTATATCTTGAAATGTTTTTGACATTTGACAGACAGTTCTGAAAATTTAATGTGACAATACCCAATTAGTCTAGTAACGATACTAAAAAAATTTAAAAAATCGAACTTAAAGATTTTTTTAAAAAACAATTTAAGTAAATTATTATAAAACATTTATAAAATGGATTGTTTTCAAATTAATTTTTAGCTTTAAAATGTGTGTAAAAATGTATCAGACCACCCAATGATTACGACTCTTCGGATTAAGATGGAATAACACTTTTTGTGTCTTTTGGTAAAAAGTAAAACTTTCCGAAAAAACAGGTAGATTATGTATAAAGCTAAAAATTGTAAAATGTATAAACAGTATATTTTTAAACCAAAGCTTTGCTCAAAATCGTTCAACTAAAGAAATTACTTATCGTTTCTTTATAATGCAATACACCTATCAGTATTATTTTATCCGTGGAGTGAAGAATACCACATGGTGCGAGGTATGTACACTTTTTATGTTTATTTTGTGAATTAATTGTATTAAATATGTATAACATTGATGAATTAATACATAATTCAAATTATTTATTGATTAAAATTTAAAATTATTTCATTTATTTTCCAAAAGTAAATATTGTTTGCTGGTATGAGATAAACATTTTTTAATTTTTTTTAAATTCAAATTTTATAAAAACATATATATATTTTCACAACTGCTAAAACTTTGAAAAAACCTATAGTGTACTAATTTTTCTCAACTGGTGGTAGTGTTTTGGATCTCAAAGTTGTTTAAGGCTCTATTCATATGTATTAAGTATTTATTTGTTAAGTATCTAAAACTATTACAAGTATGTTATTTTAATTATTTACAGTTTTATTTTACTTTGCTGTTTTTAAATATTAACTATTTTATGCTCTACCATACATAATAAATTCAAATTTTTTTTGAAAATTAAAGCATTATTTTTAGACTTTAAAATATAGGCTAAGGTTAAAAATCAGTTGAGGAAAATAATTATGTGCAGTTAATAATTATGTGTAAAAGATCAAAAAAATGTAGCACAAAGCCAAATTTTATAAAAATTGAACCGATTAGTTATTTTTCTATTGCTTTTAGTTAATATATTATTTATTTTGCTAAGGCGCTGGTGCTTATATCACCTACCACTTTTGTCATAAGCTGTGAGAGCATTATAGGCGATTGACGCTTATGGCCAACAGCTGCATACGCCACCGTATTCATTTTTTATATTTTTGAAATTAAATTGCTATCATAAGTAAACTAAGACGAACATATCGCAAAGACGTTGACGAGACAGTGATAATAATTACTTGATTTTAACGAATACGTAGGTAATTGAATATCACGAAAACAATTTTAATTTGATTTTTACTTTTAATTATTAATAATCGTATTCTTATTTCTTTGTCTAAAAGTTGATATTTAAATCAATAAAAAAAGTGCTAATTGTGAGTAGGTGATTTCAATTCAGAATAAATCAGTTATTAACGACCTTTTCTCAATTTTGTTCGGATTTACGAGACCCTATAGTTGCTGTATGTATTTGTATATATTACAGTTAATATATATATATATATATATATATATATATATATATATATATATATATAATATATATATATATATATATATATATATATATATATATATGTATGTATATGTATAAATAATTATACATCAATACATGTATATTTCTTCATCAAAATTTTTCTTGTAAGTGTATAATTTTATTTATTATTATTTTTCTTTCTTTATATACCCAAGCATATGTATATTTTCTTGAAAAATGATATGATTATTGTATTGATAGGGAAAACAATGTGTTCTTTCTTATGTTTTTGTTTAATAATATTATTTAAATTATTTTTCACAAATAATTGAGCGTTAAACTTTTTTATACGAAATCCTTGTTAGTAGTAGTAGTTTCAGTAAATAACATATTGTACTGTTCCTGCGAACAAAACACATAAGCATTTGTTATTTACTCAAATAATATTTATATAGTACATATGTGGTTAAATTTAATATTAGAATACATCATGCAAATGTATTAAAACAAATTAATAATACATGGTATTACATTGTTTAACATACAGATATATACTTTAAAATTATTAAAAAATCAAGTCAAGAGTGATGAATTGTCTAATTGATGTAAGTATTCAAAACTATAAATAATTTTTTCGTTTTTAAATCTTTAAAAATGAACAAGTACGCAAATATAAACATAATGCATTCTAATAAATGAATGAACGTGTGAAAATACTTTTGAAAATATTATGTAAATTTAATAGATACACACTTTTATTGCCTCGAGGTTTCTATTGAAGAAATTCAATTCCTGCTCGTTAGTAGCTTTTAAAATCCCCAATTCTTTTGTGTTATTTTCTTTCAAATATTGTAAATTACGACTAGCTTCAATCAATCTTCTCTTTGAGAAATTATTAATATCTTCTAGACTACTTACATCATTCTTTAGCACTATAGTATCTTGATCACCCTGTATTGATTTTATTATTTTATTAAAAAAAAATCACATGGTATAATAGACTCAAATAAATATACGTATATTATGTTGTTTAATATGTATTACATTGTTCTAAAATATATCTTATTCGTATTCTTTCTAATAGATTGCGTATAGCTGTTGACTATAATATATTGACTATTACAGATATCCTAATGTTTCTATAATATATATATATATATTATTGGTACGCAATAATAACTTACAGTCACTAATTTTTTTGTACTAGAGAATACACTGTCTTTATAAATATTTTCGTAAGTTTCCATTGTCAATTTAAGTTCGTCTCGAATTCTGATGAGCAATTCGGCAAGATCTTCGTTAAGTAGGCACACCTGTCGTATCAATTCATCTAATACAACGTAAATATATTTTAAGTAAGTCATTATATTTTTAGATAAATGTTTATTCAATGTGTGGATTTTAACAAATTTAACAAGTTCATTATGTATGGATAATTGATAGGTATTTTTATACAAATATAATAAGAAGGTTACCATTAAGAAAAAATCAAAGTATGAAGAGGAACATTATGAGAAATCAAATTGAGATGACTATAAAAATAAGTACAGATCCTGACGTGGGTGGACCGCGATGGCAGAGACTAAGGGATGAAAGTAAACATTTTAAATTTGCATTTGTTGCTTATTAACTATTGCCATCAGCATATTATCCGAAGAAAAACTCTATTAAAACAATTAAGGTCATTAGTCATTGTCATAAAAATTTTTTCCGAAATTCCAAAGTTTAAAAGCAAAATTGCCGTCCTTGCCCTTCGAGAATATACCAAAATGTTTTTAAAAATTGACATGTTACAAAATGTAATCATATTTTACATTATAAGTTCATCATTAAACCTAAGTTATTTTGTATTTAATTTCAATTTGAATTTGTAATATCAGTTGCATGTAGCGAAAAATATATTTTTTATTTTATGTAGAATTGATAGAGATTAATTATTTTAGTCATTGCCTAAATAATAATTAATTAAAGTGCCAGACATTCAAGTAGCACACAACTCAAGTGCACACTACGCCCTCCCGCGCATGCTCATGTGCATATCACTCATCAACTTTAATTATTTATACATCAATATAGTGTCATACATTTTAAATATCGTGAACGTAAGGACCATTTTCGAGAATTATATTCTTTTATAGTTTAAATATCCATATTTTATGATTTCTTAGCTGCTCAGTGCTGGGTGGAATATACTTCAAAATACGAAAATAAAATTAGTAGATATTAGAAAATACACTATTTCGCTGGGGACCTGCTCTATAAAATCGTTACGACCGCATAGTCACGCTGTGCTTCACCAACGAACAAGGCGTGCATTTTAAAATATACACTTCTACTGTTATAACGAACCAAAATATCGCATATACAATTCTTTCCTGATCGGACAGAGTCGTGTTGGATCGTTGATTTGCCAGTACTTCATTTGGGACGAGAGCTCTTCTTCAAGAAGTGACATTTCTCTCAGATTCAAAGGGTTCGTGGATGCGACCCGGCGCCACGTTTTACCGTTTTCTTCCCATTCTTCTGGCGGAAAAATGTAATCCATTAGTTCGTTGTATCCGGATGGATAACCACTGTCCCGTAAAATCTGCAAAAACGTAATGATAATAACATGTAGAATAATATTATGTACAAGTGTTACTAAATAAAATACGTAATTAGAGTCATAAATGAAACGCACTAAATCCTAAATTTAATATTCCAGAAATGCATTAAAAATTTAATGAACTTCATTATTATAACGCGAGCTTTAAAAATAAATCAGGATATACTTCTTACCATGTATATCAGAGGTCGGCAACCCGAGGCCCATGGGCCGGATGCGGCCTGCGTAGCGATTTTATGCGGCCCGTGACAATAATTTATAATTAGTTTAAAAATATTACACCACACGTAATCTTCACTGATATAAATTGGGAAATAAAATATTTTGCTAAAAAAATTTTGACCATATTTGAGAGCATTTATATACGTGAACAAACTTTTTCACTAATGAAATATCGGAAAAGCAAATATGCTTCACGATTAACCGATGGGCACTTAAACGCTGTATTGAAAATTTGTAAATCGAAAATAAAACCTGTTATCAATAAATTTGTTAATGCTATTCAAACTCAAAAATCAAATAAATTTTTATTCATTTATTTCATTTATTTTTGTTTTCCAATAGTATACTGCATTTTACTATGTATTTTTTCTTTTTATTATTATTATGAAGTGTAATTATATTATTATAACTTTGTAGATACCTCGACAGTTAATGTATCAAACAGTGATGTACTTAAATAAATTAAATTTTAAATTATTATAATATTTGATTCCAATAAAAAAGGTGTATTTCAAATTATGGCCCGTGAAAAAATATATTTTTATTTTTTGGCCCTTGACACTAAAAAGGTTGCCGACCCCTGATGTATATTATTCACTCCTCGCACAGGAAAAGGGTGTTAGGTCTAGAGAACCTTAGATGGATCACTTTTTCGATTGGTGAACGATACGTATAGGTAGTTTATTATTTTAAATTTGAAATCAAAGATAAATCATTGTTGTCAGATACCGATTCTTAGCGAAACTCAATTAATAATAATTTACTAACATCTAATTAAGTTTTTGAAAAAATCAAAAATCTTAAGAATTTTCAAGTTTTAAATAAAAAAAAATCTGGAATAATGTCAATAATAACACTTCTCAATATTTATAAAAAAATACTCTATTTCACTTTATAGACACTACTAGCTTTTATTAAAAACAATTAACGCAAACGACTAATATGAAAATGTAATTTTATCAGACTACTTTTAAAGAAATTCGTATTAAAATTTCAAATCTTTTTACCAAATATTATGAAATAAAAATGAAAATAAATTTGAAATTTTACGTAAAGAGTTATTTGAACCGTAAATCATTAACTTTAAATCTGTGTAAATATAAGTAAATCATCATACAAATTCGACTGTAGATACAAAAATATGTGGCAGGTATTGATATCGTAAAAGAAAATTTTTACCGGAGCAATAGCTGTGAATCACGTGCCATTCTTTGGTCGAATAACAAAACTAATATCACACGATTTATACATAAATATTAAACTATTTTAATTATAATTTTATTAATCACAACATTTAGAAACACAACATTTTTTTGTTTTTAAATAATTTAATACTTTATGAGCTCTGTATTGAGTATGTAATTGTATGAGCACACAATTATGATTAATATATATTATTTATAATATAAATTATTATAAATCGACTTTAGTAATTAAGTAATGTTGCTAGAAACTTGAAATTTTTTCTGTATATAAATAGTATGCTGATATAAAGTTTACGAATATTTCAAAAAATTATGTCAACTTTCGAGTTAAAAATATAATTAAAAAAAAAGTTTATCTCTAATTCAGTTTTAAATATTTGACAAAAAGTTTTGAAAATGTTGTATGATCATACTCATATACTAAAGTAACGATATTGAAAAAATTTAAAAAATCTTTAATCAGGATTTTTTTAAAGTGTTTAAGTTAATTATTACACGATTTTTACGGAATCGACTGTTTTTACACCGATTTCCTACATTAAAATATTTATTTAAAACTATTTGTCCTTCAATCATTATAAAACTATGGATACAGATAGAGCACTATGTTTTGAATCTTTTGATAAAAAAAATTATCATTTGTAAAACAAGAAAACTTTAAACAGATTTGATAAAAACATCATACCGACAATTTAACTAAAAATGATTAAATATATAAACGGTATATTTTTATGTATACTGAAGTTTTGCTCAAGATCGTTTAGCTAAAAAAATGATCCATCATAAATTTAAAATTCAATACACCCAGTCCGATTAACTTGTCCAAGAAGCGAAGAATATCCCCGAAAGAGCGAAGTACGCCCTGTTTTTTTCTATATTAACAACTTAATGGGTTGAAAAACTTAGTTAACTAGTCTTGATAAAGGTAGAGTTTTAAAAATGTTTATTTTACCTTATTTTCTTCTTCAGTTATTGACTTGTCCCTTATCAAAATCGGTTCAGTACATTTTATAAACCGCACATGATTGAATTCTTCTTCCGATAAAGACATCGCACGATGTCTGACCAATTAAAACACAATCAATACGTCTCTGAATAAATATACTTCATTTGTTAGTTTTTAATTAGATTTTTTTAATTAGACAAATGGTCGCTAAGATAATTAATTAGTAAATATAAAATGAAACAAACTAAAACAAATTACTATCGACCAATAACTTGTGATGGAAATTTTCATGAATTTTAATTTTTTTTTTAATTTCATAAAAATGTTTACTGAAATTTCAAAAGGAGGAAAATGTTGATAATCATTTTATTTTCCAAATAAATGGCTACCAAGTTAGTTTTTTTAACTGACCTACACTTTTGTATAAAAAAAGTCTATAATAGGTAGGTGCCCAAGTACTTGTTTAATTAAAGTTTTAAATGTCTTAAGATTACATATAAAAGTTGTTTGCTTTATTGTATTTTAATTCTCTACATTCATAGGTACCTTGTATTATTGTTGTTATTATTGTATAAACATTATTTAGCAAGTATTTATTTCAATTTTACATTTTACATAAATAATAATAAAAAGTCAAACAGCATCATTATAAAACAAACTTATGTTATAAACGAGTGTTGACCGACATTCAAATTACATGTTCTCGTTGATATTTAAAGAATATGATATTCGAATTTTAAATTATAATTAGTCTAAGACGTATTCTATTCTAAAATTTTTACACGAATGAATTGAAATGACGTCTGTGAAGTTAGCCCCCCACCCACCTCGGATCAATTCCAAATAATTTGTAACCTCATTTTTTTAATTTGTAACTATTTGTAACCAACTTTTTGAAATTTGTAACTTCATAGTTCTTGAATTATCGCTGATTTCTCAATGAGGGGCTAACTTCACGCCAGCCTCCCAACCATGCATAAAACGACCGGGACAATTTGTAACCTATAGTACTCAATTTGTAACTATTTGTAACCGATTTTTCGGAATTTGTAACCTCACCGTTCCCGAGTTACAGGCAAATCAAAATGGGGGGCCAACCCCTCAACCACGCATAAATCGACCGGGACAATTTGTAACCTATAGTACTCAATTTGTAACTATTTGTAACCGACTTTTCGGAATTTGTATCCTCACAATGTAAAAGCTATTGAAAATTGGAAAAACAAGGTTTTTTTTTTTTAATTGTATCTTTCAACGGGACATCTGCCGTTGAAAGATACAATTAAAAAAAAAACCAAGATCAATTTAATACAAGGATGGATGTGTTAATATACGGAGGTCGGAGAGTCCTTAACACATCAGGGTTAAGATCGACAAATAGATCAATAATTATAAATGGTAATCTTTTATCAGCGGTCAAAATTCGTAGACAAAATATATTAGAAAACAATACTTGTTCATTTGACTCTTTACTGGTAGCATTAACAGTAGGATATGAAGATTTTCATTTATTTCAAAAATATATGGATGAATTTTTAGTGGAAAATCAATTTATAAGATTATGTAAAGATGTTGCAATACATGGATCAAATATTACAACATACAAAAAAAGAGCTGAAATATTGTTAGACAGTGAAATGCTTCCTCACGGTAAGATTCAATCGGGGACATCATTGTTAAACTGTGTGGCCAATGTTATAGGTTTGAGTTGTCGCCTATTATCAAATATGCCGTGTAGCGTTCAATCTACAATATGTCGACATTGCAAAAAAGAAAAATATTTTAATAATGCAACAATAATTTTGGATACATTAAAAGAGTTCAATGATTTAAAAACATTAAATCAATTAATTGATAACTACACCAATCCTGAAATTAAATTATGCAAGATGTGCAAAAACAAAGGATCCTCAATCACTACCAGGGAATTAAAAAATCACATTTTTATTGAAACTGATTCACTGAGAGTACCTAATATTAATTTCATACAAACGACCAATATCCATAGATTACTTCATTATGATTTCTATCAACGACTTAAAATTCGAATTATAAAAAAGAGCTACAATCCAAAACATTTTGCTTTACTGCACACGCTTCAACTAAAATATTTGAATATCAAAATTTTTTAATATCGTGTGTATACACATACACGCAAACGAATGATTATACAAGTTTACAGGTGTCTCCAGGCAGCGAGGTGTGTAACGGTACGCACGGTACACACGAAAACGGTCCTTTTCAGGACCAACAACAGCCTACGATAATAGGGAACCATGAGGAAATTGGGTGGTTATTAGCGATAGACGATCATACGGAAAGAACCGCGGCGTATACCCCAGGTAGTATAGATACGGGTGCGTTCTCGACCAAAAATCAATACACATCACAATCATCACCAACTCAACTAAACAACGCGTCCAATCATCCCCCTTCACTCACATTCAAGAAATAGCAAATCGACCATCCATATCAAAAGACTTTCAAAAAATTAACCGCCCAATAGACTTCTAAAACCGTAAATAAAAAACAACACCTCACAAACCTCAAGTACACATCCTGCCCTCTGCAAAAAGCAAAGCTTGTAACAGAGTATCTAAAACAAAGCAAAGCAAAAGACCAAAAATCACTCCGTCAACTTCCTTCAAACTGACAACACACATCAAGACTCGTCAGTTTGAAGCCCGGAGCCACACCAAGATTAGCGGACAATCAAGAGCCGCCGTTCCAGCTACAACCGACGGCTCTCTACCGACCACGGTACCGACACAACGTTCACGGCCTAGCCAGCCTACAGTGGTCCAGTAACCGGCGGCTTTCTACCGACCAGCGGTATCGACCCAGCACTCGGTGCCTAGCCTGCCGACCGTATAACACGCCGACTACGGAAGGCCATCCAGCGCCGCTGATCCAGTGAGACCCGGCCCCGTCAACAACAGCCGCCGCAACCGAGAGTACCGACGTTAATTCCGGTCAACTCGTAGCATCGCCGCACCTGCCGACGAGCCAGCAGCGCCGAACGCCATCGATACCGAGCCCGGTAGCATATCAACGTGATTGTGAGCGGCTCGATATTCGGACCTGCCGCGGCACCGCCGTCAAGCCGTCCGCACCGGTCACTCTCGTCGCCGAGACCAGTAGCTTCTCTAGGAGATTGCGAGCGTCTCGGCGCACGGATACCGCCAACGGCCAGTGGAACAGCAGTACCTGGGAATTGGCGACGCCGATACCGTCAGGACTGCGGACAACCTAAAACGGCCCTTTTCAGGGCCAATACTTCTCGGCCCCCCGGCGCGCCTGCTGAGGCCACGCCACGAGTGCCGCGATACCTTTGGCCGCTTGTTCAAGTCTTCCGGGGTATCACGGCGTCTCTCCCTATTATTATATAGGTACACTCGACATTTGTATTTCATGCCGCGCTTGTGGAAGCCTGGTACGGCTCGCTTGCTGAAGTCCGCCGTACGGCCCGGGTTAACTATTCCCCCCCCCCCCATTATTTGTATATATTTAGTGCTGCTCTGCCTTCTTGTCTTCGTTCACTTCCGTCCATTTAACATGCTCTTCTGAGGTTTGATGCTGCAGCAAATGCTCCAGGGAACCGGTGATTTCGTTTAACCACTGAATTTTCTGTTCCATGAGTCGTATCAACTCGTAATGGGTTTGTTCCGCGTCACTCAATTTCAGATGGAAATTGCCATCTGTGTCGTCTTCGACGCCGTCATCCGAGGTATCAGAAGACACGATCTGTCGGGCTACATTTGTGGCGGAGGACGATATTTGTTCTCGATGTAGCCGGCCCAAGTTATCCCGCCATTTCTGGAACTGGATCCAGTTTCGCTCATTCTTGCATGCTGGCCGTGACGAGTCATCGTGGTTAGTGATTCCATCCACAGTGGAATCACTCACGACACTATCGCTGTCTCTCGGTTTACAAACATTGTTATCCGTCATAGTCGTCGTCACACTGCGCTCATCACTGGCGAGATCCGCTAGAACCGTAGTCTTATTGTGAAATAAAGTGGTTTGTGTAAGATGTTTTCTCGTAGATCATCAGTATCTATTAGTTGTTATTTTATCACTAAGGTAACGCTCTCCTAAAAACAAACATCCGTCCAAGAGTAATGAATAATGAACGAGGATTTTATTTTTTTACAAATATAACTTTATTTTATTAATATATTGTATATACCTCCTTTTTATATAATTTGGAAATAAAATAATAAAGAAATATTAATTCCATTGAATACAATTGTTGTTCGATCGGGTAGGACATGTGACGGGTTACCTCACACTTAAAATTATAATAAATAATTATAACAAGATATGTTACTATGCAGAGTAGTTGTATAATAACCATTACTAACTAATGCATCATAATAATACAAAGGACTAAGATAATAATTGTTAATTTCTTTGATTTTTCCCAATAATCACATAAATCTGACGGAACCCTTGAGATAGTCTCGCGGAGCCCTAATGTTCCGCGGAACACACTTTGGGAAACGCTGTTCTAGGGTCCATAATCTTTCAGTCGAGAAACGCCACTTATTTTATGAGATACTATTATTCTCTGTCGTACACTAACTACGTTTATAGCTACCAAATTCCCGGGGTAATAATGCGCCTCGTTAACGAGAACCGGCTGCCAATTAAATTCTCAGCATAAAACGTCGCCGTCGTTTACCATTTAGTTGTACGCGTGTACTTACATTTTGACATTTAATTTTTCTAACAGTCATAAGACGCGCGCGATCACAGTCGAATGAACTTTCGTCGTTCGGGGATAAAACCCCGTTTTCTGTTTAGCGAACAAAAACGAACCGTGCGCTGCAGCACGGAACCGAAATCGGCGATTTCCGAGATTCAACCGGTACGGTGTAAAACCATCGTCGACGGCCGTAAGAGAGAACACTTTCTAACCACTATTTTCCCCGGGCCCGTACGGGCAAAACGCTAATAGAAATAAATTAAACTATAATTATCCTCAGACGCGAACAGTGCACTCATGTAATAGAATTACCGAGTTGAGAACCTTGGGGATAATCACGCGTACGGCTTGTTCGATTTAATGGCGTTTAATTTAATCCGTTAAGAGCGTGCGACGACGTATATACGTTATACGACAAGATGTCCCACGAAGATTTACCCATTTGAAATGTGTTCCAAAAGGTAGGATTTTTTTTGTTTATTGAGCGCTCAAAACTTTAAAGATTACGATTTTTAATTTTTTTTTAATATACGTAAACAATGTTTTGGCAAAAAATCCAAAAAAATAATATATTTCATAACATTTTAACGTAGCCATTTTATCAAGTTTATTTATTTGCAAATGTTGACCGTTCGACTTGTTATTTTTATCGACTCTGATGCTGAGGGACCACCGGCAACCAAATCTACACTTCAACACGACAACAACGTGTTGCGCAACGACAACGAAAATGCGAGGACGGGAATCATAAAACTTAAATTATAACACGGGAATGGGGATATGCAGACTATACAAAAGGAATAAGGATAGTGCAGTTTAGGTAACGGGGGGAGTCTCTGTGGCCGAATCGGTCTGGTGCAATGACCACAGAGCTCACAACAATTTGGACAAATACCTTAACTAAACACACAAATCACAACTTAAAACTACGACGATGAATGGTAACGATGATGGTAACTGCAACGTGACGGAACTGATAACTCGATGACCTAGGCGGCCTCACACACACTGGAGAACGACGCACTGTCGTCACGGAATACTCCTTTTAAGGAGACTAATTCGATCTGATTTAGTCTCCTTAAAAGGAGTATTCCGTTAAAGCTAAAAGTCTCCCTAAATTTTACGATCTGAAAACTAAACATTATATCGTTCCCAGTTTATTCGATTAATATAATTACGATTCTTGTATAATATTATTATATTTCAAATTAATTTAAAAGTAAAACTCAACTATTTCAGTAATGTAATATTTACTGGTCGTTATTTATAAAGTAATATATGGTATGACTATGTTATGGATATCCGCTGAATTTAATGCTGTCTTATCACGACTCTTTTAAACTGAGTATGCATTTATATCATTTTACATACCTATCTACTTTGTAGTTCTATGGCTAAATTATAGATAAAATTAAAAAAAAATTATAACCATGTGAATATTTGTCAGAAAATTAATTAAATGAACTTCACTAGATGTCGGGAAAATAAATTCGAAGAGTATGCCTGAAAAATGTATTTACGTTGACAAATTTGGTATACTACATATTCATGATAAATGATTAGTAAGTTGAACGTCGTCTCAACAAATGTTGGGGTATTTTTAACTCTTTTTAGGTGTGTATACCCATAAATAAATGTATTTACCAACACACCACTGGATGTTACACGAATAACAAAGTCTACTACTATTTACCTATTAGAATATACAATAATGTACAGACATTTTAAGAAAAATTAAGATAACATGTTAGTAATGTGTCAAATACACATACATTTTTGAGCTGAATGTTTGATCCATTTAAAAATCGGCAACGGTTATCGATAAGACTAGAGAAAAAAAAGGAGTGCTCGACTTTAAATTTTATGTAAATCTATATGTTTTACTTTAATATATATTTCTGAGAAAAAAACACTCGAGGACAATATAAGACTGTCACTGCTTTTATTTAATTAGATTTGTTACTTTATACAATTACAATAGGTACTACGAATGTCACATGAGAAAATCTTTTTAAATTAATACGACAGTATTAAAATTCAAACCAAATTAATTTATTATACAATTTCAAAACACTTTTTAATTTTGTAGGAGGTATAGGTACACTTTCATTCAAACTACACAGTGTGCCGTACTAAAAAATTTAAGTGTTGATAGAGTCTGAGGTTATTTAGTTTTAAGAAAATTAAAAGAAATCGTAGAATAAAAATGTTGAAAATATATTTTTTGTTTCTTGAATATCAATATTGAGAGAAACGTATTTTGAATAATATTTTTTAAACATTAATAAACAATTTTTTATGTTAATTAGCAGTTGATACTTGAGTTGAAATATTTCACAATTATTGAATAATAGACATACATTGATTTGATAGTTATTTTGCATCGATATTAGATACGATTTAGTTTAGTATTCTATTTAGTATCTATTTTCCAGATATAAACATTTTTTTTAACTTTTTAATTTTTTCTATATTTAAAAATATAAATATAATTGAATCGCGCATTTATTGCTGAATATTAAAATTAACTCGTGATTTTTAAATTTTCAACAAACTATCCAAATCGGTATGTTTAAGTATTAGTTATACCTAGTTCTTTAATTATTTTAATATAATATTAGTTATTTCCGTCATTTGGTAGGTAAATTTGGTTTACAGTAAAATTTACTTTAAAGAACTGTCTTTTAATTTTCAGTGTGTTTTTATAGTGATTCGACGTAGAAAGCAAACCAATGTTATGGATGCCAATGAAAATTGAAAATACACTGGTTCAAGAAGTCAAACAAATATTGCAAGTAAGTTAATTTATTAGTGCCGCAACAGTTTACTTATGTGGTATTCATAGTTATACTTTATTAAAAGATTAGTTACTCTTCATATAACTACAGTGTACTCCCGATTATCCGTGGAATAGGGTGGCAGGACATCCACGGATAAACGAATTCCGCGGATAATCCGCAAAATTAAATTTTATAATAAAAACTAAATATGAAATCGAAATTTAAAATTATTATTACATATTATTAAAAAAGATACACATGTATGTACATACATGTATAATGAAAAATTAATAAAAATTATATATTATTTATGTGCAAAAAAATCAGTCACAAGTTGTTGTTTCATTGTTTGAAAACTCTTCTGTTTAACTTGTGATTGAAGTTTTTTTAATAACATTTTGTCACACAGAGTTGTATCGTCTTGTTCTTCTAGATATTTAATGATCCCGTCTATATGTTTTAGAGCTGCTTCATGGCTCAATTGCTTTACTACACATTGTTTTTCATCGTTTTCTTCTTCTTCGCCTTCACTTTCCGAAACTGTATCTATTGCTCCACTTACTATTTGTTCATCACTAAGACGCTCAAATCCTGGATCATTGGCATCACAATTTATCCACTCACTTAATGTTTTCTTCGTCAACATTCTCTCCTCCAATAAGAGATTTAGAAAAATTAGCCAAATCAAAAGCAGAGACTTCTTCTTCTTCCTCCCCTATCAAAGTATTTTCCATACTCGGTAAAATTTTTCTCCAAGACTTGACTTATCGGCTATGACAAATTCACAACCCAATTAAACCTATAATGATTTATAATGGAAAGATACAATACGTATATATGTTTTTGTATACATATAGGTATGTAGACGATTCCGTGGAAGACAGCGGATAATCGGGAGTACACTGTATATGATATCATCGTTAAAAAAAAAGGTAAAAAGAAATAAATTATTTTTGAATATTTTTTAAACTAAATTTTATAAAAAGACAATTCTATGTGTATAAAAATTGTACAATATTGATATACAAATTTCAATACAGAAGTTATTGCTTAATTTGTCTGTGGGATACTTGGAACTGGAAAATCTTATGGATTAATCTATTAGAAATGAATCACTCGACAATTTTCATTACCTTTTCATCACTTATTTCATCTATTTTGTGACGACAAAATTCACATCAGACTTCGATATAATAATAAAAAGATAATTGAAAGTTCATCATTGACTTCTTCATTATTTTAGTTTCCTAATTTAGAATTTGTGTTCATTTGTCGAATATGGTTCTTTATTTACATATATTTTCATTCATTATCTAGCTACTTAAAACAAGAAAACGTTTGATATTCAATTTTAGCTTGAAATTTAAAAAAAAATTAATTTTTAATTTCAATGACTTTTCTTATTTGGGTCTATTAATAGAAATGTTCACATCTAAAAAAAATGTAATATTTTAAAATTGTAATGACCATTAAAAAAATCCTAACTCTTAGCTATAAGAAAACTATTTTTTTAACAAAAATAATTTTATTACTATTTCAAATTTTTTATTTAAATAAAAAAAAACATGCGTCCATGACAATTGAACGATTGAAAAAATAAATGTAGAATTTTCGAAAAATTATTTTGTATAAATTCAATATGAATTGAAAGTAGGCAGTAGGTACAGAATATTAACTAAAGCTATGGGTGCATATATATATATATATATACCAGTAAAAATTACTAATACATTTAATATGATTATAATATTTTTGGGTTTTTTGAAAATTGTCTGATATTTATTGTACTAATTTTAGGCATTATAAATATATCTCCACAAAACCAGCCGCTTTATTATAAAGATGAGGAAATTTATGATTGTAAATCTATCTAATAAATGATAGTAAATCTCGCTATCTTATGACGAGACGTTGGACAGCGGATGTATATGGTGTACGGCTGTTTGATGAACTCATGATCCCCTTAAATGTCACCGTTCCACGTTTTTCGGCAAGAAATCGTTCCCACGATGTCTTCAAGTTTCTTCTGTGACTTTCTCGCTCCGGAATTGCTGGCGCGGAGACCAATATTTATAATTGGGTTTCAATGTAGAATATTTGTTAATTGTCAAAAAAATTCGACGTGGACCGCCGCATGAGTATATACAGTTATGTGTATAATACAATGTTGACACCCGATTAAATGTGTGTATATTGATAATAACAAGAACGTATTATGCTAAACATGTATTTCTTGTTATTATTTAGGTTTATATTAAAACATTAAAACTTCGTTGGCGATATTTATGATAGCGTCTCTTTTCGAGAGTAATCGCTGTATGGCAAGTGTGTTTTGTGATACGGTTAGTCTGCAATAAAACGACTCCTCGTTTTCTCGCTGACGAGTTGGATTCCAATGTGCCACACCCGTACAGAAACGATGAAATGTAATAAAATTACCCGTGTATATGGACGTAGAATACGTATAATATAATTGAATACGTATTATAACGCAATTTTCTTCCAGAAATATTGTATCCGTTTACCGGTTAATCGTCGGTTTCGTCGGCTTATTCTGGGTTGATGTAGTTCACTACACTGCCTCTATGTAAAATCTTTATATTGTTCAAAAGGTTGTGTTTGTTTACCGGTTAATCGTCGGTTTATTCATGGGTTGAAGTCATTCATCAATCACCATACTGTCTCCAAAATCCTTGTGTCGTAGCTTCGAAAGAGAACCAATGATGTTGTGACTTGTCGGCTGATTCCGGCAAATCTCTTGAGGACATCCATCGATCGGTTAATTCCGAATCGATCGGTTATCTTCACGTCGGTCCTCTCTACCGATTATTATGAGCAGCTCGGTTAAATCCGTTGGGCTCAATTGTTGTTTTCGGTACGGTTAAGGTCGATAGAGCCCGCCGACAGCATGTAACGTTATATGAGTTCGCACTTTTACGCACTACGAAAGAGTAAATGGTTTAAATACGGGTGAAATAATTGGTTTAACACTGGATTTTGTAAGAATAGTTATTTTATTGTCGAGTCACGATATATTTGACATGTATTATTATTAAGATTAATTGCCGTGCGGACTAACGCCGGCGGCGGAACCGAACCGCTGCCGAACGGTCTTATTGTAAGACTCTTACATATTGTTGGTTCTATGGACGACTGACTGTCCGACTCCTGGAGGTGTCAGTTGTTCATGTACAAAATGTTTATTCTGCATTTATAAAATAATAGTAATAATAAAAAAGAATGTATTGGGTGGTCGAGTACCTATATGTAATATAAGCATATTTGCTTATAACAATACCAATAATACATAAATAATATACTAAAATAATTTACTAATGTTGAATAATAAATTTAAGTTGATTAACACAATGTGGAGTAGACACTTATTATAATATTGGCTATGCGTTATTATTTTAAAGAAATCTCATTTTGTTAACCAATAGTTCAATATGATCTAACAGTGAGTTATTTCAGTTCACATATTTTGCGTAATTATTGTGTAGGTATGTAACATAATTCTATTCATGCGTATTCGATACTATAATATTGTGTTAAATTGAAATATGTATCATATATTAATACAAATATATCAACCGAACCATTGCGGCACCACCACCATTACTATTGCAGTGCTAAGTCATTGCTCGGAGAAGCAGTTGTTGAGGGCCTAGTCAAAGACTAGCTGGGGTAGTCGGAAAACTAAATTTAATTTATGACCCTCCCGGTCGGATGAAGATCTGTACTCGGACGATCGCGCTGCTGATACATGGACTGACTAAAAATTTACCATCACCGGGATTGTGCAGTCGATCTTACACGTAGATAATATTTTTTGTTGTTGATAATTTCACCGTAACTGTTTAGACTGACCACGGCGAAAATACCTTAGCTTGGACCAGTCTCTTTCTAAGATATATTATATCATACCTCTTACTCGTCTCTCTTGTCGTAATCTCTTGATGGCGTCTGTAAATTCAGTCTAAAATATATGAGTTTAAGTTTTTTCGGAAATTTTATTTAGATCTCATGGTTTATCTGATAACCCTTTTGTATGACATTTTAAAACTATGATAAATAATTGTGTACACGTATTAATATTATTAAAAATATTAAATTGATTAAAGAATACACAATAGATTAACGTTCGAATAGTGAGTTTTTTTTGTTACCCAAAAATCAACCAACCAAAAAATTATCAAAAGAGAGCTATGACACCCTATGCCTTTACTGAAAACATTCTCTTGTACGTATTACGTAGTCTCATTGAATTTGCGATCTTAGTGTAAATCGATCGGACGTTAACACAGAGATTTATTTGGGTATTTTGTGCCCATGGTTAAAAGAAAAACCTCAATCGTATACAGAACACGTTGATAATCTAGTACAACCGACAGCCTCGAAATAGATGTACTAGATATACGTGGCCACGTTTGCCGCCGCGCCGGTAGTCGATCACCAATTTCGAACATAATTATTACTTTATAAAATATAATGACGATAAACGACTTACAAGATACTGATATGAACACATTATAATATGTTTGATTCGAGTTGATGGTTTTTTACTTTAAAACAAAATGATTCACAAAAGCAATCTGTAAAAAACCAAGAAAAATGAACCAATACGCGATGATTGAGTGTTCGGAATACTGGTCATTCATGTACAAGACTTCGGTGATCATCAAAAATAAAAAATGAGCACTGATTATCAAGCCCGTGGCGATGTCTCTAATCTGAAAATGTATACAGATTTTAATAAATTACTAAGCCATACATTTACTGGAGAAGATAACTGTGTAGTTTTTATTTTCAACTAATTTACAGTTGACATATAAATCTATAACATATGTATCTGTAAATTATAATTACTCCTAAATACTTTTATTAGTAGGCAGTAATATAATATTGTTTTTTATTCAAGATCATTACTATGAAAATACTATAATTTTATAATAGCAGCCTTACTTAATTAATGATTTCAAAAATGATCTATTATAAATATTAATTAATTAATTATTAGTATCAGAATGTTTATGACTATTAGCATTGTTTTTTCTTTGATTTTGTACAACTAACGACTATATATCACGAGGTCATAAATTTAAGGCACTATTTATTTTTCACTTATGTTAAAATTGGTTAGTTGGTTCTCTTGTTGGTTTTCGGAATAGATGTATTCTTAAATAAATGTTAAAATAAAAATGTACAAACAAAATCATGTTTACACAAATATGGTTAGTACAGGTAAATTGTTCTTTTTCTATGACTCATTAAATTATTCATTTACAAAATATAATGTCGATGAAAAGAAAACATTTTTTTATGTATACCATTACACATACTGGGTGTAAAATATATATTTGACAAAAACATTTATTTGTATTTTATGCAATGTTATTAAATTTTTCTTTTCTAGTTCCTTACTAAAATGTAGTTTTTATGGTTTTTTAGCAAAGTTTTTTGAATAGTTTGACAGACATGTATATTATTTATTATAATTATTATTAATATTACCTATTATTTATTATTAGCGACACTCTTTAATATTTTTGGTAAATATGTAGTTCCTATAAAAAAACATAGCATCGAATGACAACATTTTATTTTGATGATTACTAGTTTTGGACATCAGGTACTCATGATTATATATGATTTGCAAAATCATACCGAATCGATACCAAAATGATTTACATGATACAAATCAAAATGTATCTATTGGCAAAATATGTAAAATTTAAAACACATAAAATGAAATAAATACGTAAGTTAAATATAAATAAATTAAAATATCAAAGAATAAAATAAACAGTGAATAATTTATCAACAAGAATATTGTATTGATGTGTACACAATCAACTCATTTTAATGATGGTCCGAATAACGATACTATAGTAATTACTAAAATTATTAAGGTATTTTATACAACGTCCATGTTTTTACATATTGCAAATCGATTAAATATTATTCTGTTTTATGTGCCTGACACTAACATTTCAAAAATACAGTTTTCGTTCTAAAAATACGTCTTTTTAATACCATCTGTAGATTAAAATTTTTTTTCCACGTGTTCTTTAGAGAGGTTACTTTTCTCGACACTCAAAAGTTTTTGTAATAATGATTGCCATTTAAGAAAACTAAAAACTCAAAAGTTACCGAATAAAAATAAGTACCTATATTATAAATTTGGTTTGTGTAAAAACGTAGAGCAGTGTTGGAAAAATTTTATTAATGTTTGAGAAATTTTTTAATTCCCAAAATAAATACCAGAACAAATGTTATGTAAGGTTATTTAACCTAGCTTTACTTGCATGGAAAAATAACGATACTGAAAAAATTCAAAAACCGTGATTCAGGAGCTTTTTAAAGCGTTAAAAGTGTTAAATCGTTAAAAGTTTTAATACCCGTGTGTTTCAAGGAAACTTCATTCATAATCCTTTTAATGAAAAAATATTTATCGTTTATTTAAACACACCTACCACCGTTTAATTTTATGACTAAAAATTACTCATGAGGCAATAAAATGACCATTATTTTTAAAATTTTTTTTTAACTGCTTATTGTTACTCTATTGTTATAATTTGATGAAGCAATAGTGTTTGAAACGTTGAACTAATTTTATTCTTCGTATTATCAGAATTTTTTAAGGCATTTCAATTTTCTTAAATGAAAACTACTATTTACTGCGAACCATTTTGTATTTATACATTTTATAGAATAGCTAGTTACACTCCATACAGTAGTCAGTATGATACTATGATATATTCAATATTCTTACATCATATTATGAACGATTTCACACACACACATATATATATATATATATATATATATATTTCACGTACCAATTTGACAAAATATGGTATAACAGGATGGAGTATTATAATATAAATAGTAAGTTAAACATTTAGATAATATATCGAAAATGAATTAAAACATACAGTAGCATTATTTTTTTTTTTTTTTAATTAAGTTAAATTACGTTTTCCGCTACTATTTTTTTTTTTTATAATATATTGTAAAATAATAATTTAATATTTTAGATACAAATTAACTGAGACGTGTTGTTAATTCATTGAGTTTGAATCTTACCTAAAATACTGCACTAAATATCTAACCATATAATAAAATTGATTAACTATATAATTACATCCAGTGTTGTTTACGTTTCTATGAAAAAAAATCTGTCCCGATCTAATTTTATTTATTACGAACCAGTTCAAAAAAGTTAAGGAACTCGTTTACTCATTCATAACTGTAAAACATAATGAATATCAGAAACCAATTTTTTTGGATAGCGTACCTAAACAACACTGAATGCCGCTGTTGTTCAATACTGTTCGTTTACTTTTCGATCGGTGATTTGAATCTGTAGAGCCCAGGGTATCGAGCTGAGACCCTGTGAAAAAAATGCAATGTACGAAAGCAATACGATTGCAATGCCGACTATATAAAATTTTTGATCTTCGATTGCTGCAGTGACGAAAAAATGTCTGTTATTCCAATTGACCATCCCCAAAACCGTCATTGATAAATGCATGCCAAAACTTGAGATCAACAGAAGTTTCTTTTCACCGCAAAAACCAATCGCGACCACGGCGGGTATTGTAAACATTAGCTAAACATTACAGAACAAAAAACAATTTAATCAAAGCATTTTATTACTGACTATAGTACGACCAATAAAATTGTGAAAACGCATGAACGTAGTCGTGTATTTTATCACATTAGTGTAAAGAAATGTGAGCAAGAATACGAAAAAATACTGTAAGTACGCGAACTAAATTTTACTCAAATAGTGGTACTCAAAACGGAATCCGAGATAATACAGTAAAAAATAATAACATCGATGGTTAGATTTAGACCCCGAGATCCAGATACTCGTTTTATATTGCCAAAATATCAACACATCCAATAAGTTTTATTTTACAGCTTACATTTATATCACTTTGTTTGATATGTCTTTACAGCAGTTCATACAATGGGCATTGAAATTTAAGAATAGAATGATGTTGATGTACATACTTTGGCTTGCAACTTTTTTATAATGAGTCGATTAACCAAAATTTACCTATAATTATTACAAAATCTATCTTAAATTGAATTTAAACCTATATTATAAACACACCGCAATGTAAGTTGGATATGTAAGTCTTTCCCGTTCACCAAAAATCTCTGCTATAGTTTGTTTTGTACGATAAACGACAGAGGTCATCGACTCGCGTGCGCACACAAATTCACACACACAACACACACACACACACACACATGCACGTACACGCACACGGACACGTACACGTGAACGCACGCACACGCGAACACACACACACACACACACACACACACACACACACACACACACACACACACACACACGTACAAATACGCACCCATAAACACGCGAACGCACGCATTCTCAATTACTTTCATGATTAAAATTAATGTTTCTCTAATACGATTTATTTTGGTTCATGTACTTCGGTGATTTTTTAGGAAGCTCATTCCATTGTAAAATTCATGAATTAGAATTAATTGTATTTTTGAAAAATTATAAACATTGACTTTTTCATTATTTTTTATTCGTGTGATGTTATTTTGTTTCATATAAATGTTTTATATCCGTGTTTTAACTTGCCACCAGTCCCCACGTTGCGTCAAATGTGGAGATAATCATTACACCTCAGAATGTACCAAACCGCCTTCATAACCGGCCAAGTGCGCACTTTGTTCAGGACCACACACAGCCTCCTATAGAGGATGTCCAGTTTTTAAAAAACTAAATGATAACCGCAGTAAATCTCAATTACCCAAATCTATCCATCATCCGGTACTCAATCAAAATATTGTCACAAATACGTCAACTTATAAATCGCCAGATATGGTTTGTGAAGATCACGCTCGGCAGCCTCAAATCAAATCTTATGCTGAAGCAGTCAAAATCGATAATTCTTCCGTTGAAGCCTTCTCTACTATTCTTTCGCAATTTATATCTAATTTAAATTCCTTAATTAGCCCACTAATTACCCTCTTTACCGAGGTTGTTCATAAACGGTTCTCTCCTTAGCTAAAAATTTTTCATTTTAAATATATCTAATACTTATCTCTCTATTACCTTTATTATTTAATCACACTGTATAATTTTATTACAGTGCGTGAAAATTCAAATTCAAATATTATATTACAGTGTAGCTTATTTAACATTACGCTTGAAAAACTACCTATGGCATATTATCCCTCAGTATACTTAACGATATTACTTGTAACGTAGTCAGCAAAAAAGCACATGGTCTGTACGAGACGGGACTAGCATTTAGTAGGTTGTAAATGTGTAGAATGATTTTTTCGAACACATAAACTCCGCTAAAATCACGAAAAGCGAACAGAGTCACTGCAACCAGGATATTTTTTCTGTGAGAATTTTTAGTGAACAGATACCTTTTAACGCGTGATGTCCAATTGTATTTTTTCTGAAAAAAGTATGAATTTACATAGTATAATATGAATTATTTATATTCGAAAAATTATTTCAATAAATAATAATATTTAACTTTAAAAAAATCCAATTTATTTACAACTACATGGCACAAAATAAAATTATATAAATGTACTATATGCTACAATGCATCGTTACTACTATGAAGTAACACAATACAGCTAGGTAGTTATAAATATCTAATTAGAATATTCACTAAACATAAGTAATTTAGATATTTATTTATAAAATATAGTTACAATAATAAAAATCATGTGGTAGTTATTTTTGAAGTTTTTAGATCTTTATTTTAAATTCTACATAATCATTAGTGAACAAATATTAAAAAAAAAATTTAAAAAAATAAAAAATAAAAAATGAATTTTATTTTTCATTTTAATTTTTTTAAATATTTTATTTTTGTATAAATATACAAATACGAAACAATTATTGTGTAGGAAACTAAATAAATTTTAGGTTTTTCCTACCGATTTCAAATTGTATACTTGTTGGTACATTTGTTTTATTACATTTATTGTAAAAATATTTTTCTGTATTAATGAATCCGTCGTGAAAGTACAACAAAATATGTTGTTATGAATGTGATGTTTACTTGTTTCAACGCGAAGGGATAGTTCTTCTTATTATAACACGAGCTATCGGATTCGGACATGCGAGAGTACTTTTCACTGCCCGTCGTCGTCGTCGTCGTCGTCACACGTATCAACCACAGCGCCAGTACGTTCAGCAACATTACGCTGGTCGACCAGATGTCCATTTGATCCGGCGTCACGAGTACGCTCAGCATGTGTGCAATCAAAGCGCCGACCAACGTGAACACTTCTATTAGACACAACATGACGCCTGAAAAGCGATCGCACATTAATCCGATCAGACGAATCTACTTGGAAATAGTTAGACTATAGTTTAGGTAACTACCGTTTGAGAATCCCAGTTCTACAAGTTTTTGATTATACTCGCGGCCTGCGCCATAGGTTAGGTTAGGCCATAGGTTGTTTAAAGATCTTTTTCGATAAAAACGCGTCCGAGTAAAATCGCATGGACTTAAAAAGAATCGACACACGACGACGATTTGTGGGAACTTTATGTTATATAGTGATGTATTTTGTACAGCAGGGGTCGGCAACCTTTTAAGCAACGTGAGTCAAATTTTTCAATCTTTTCATCGAGGGCTACATCAAAGAACAAATTATTCGAAGTAAATTAAATGAAGTTAATTAATTGTTGAGTTTGGATATTTTGAGCAAATTTTTTCAAAACTAAAAAATGTTTGTTACTTAATCAGGAAAAATGTTGTATTTTTGAAATTTTATACGCGAAATTGTCTCCTCGTAAAAGTGCTATCGTCATTGAAGTTATCATTTTACCAGTAAAATTATTTATATCTCTTAAATCTATTTTAGAGAGACTTATACCTTATTAACTTCAATTTTATGTAATTTTAAAAATTTTGAAAAATATTTGAAGGGCCGCAGTAAAAAGTAACGAGGGCCACATGTGGCCCGCAAGCCGCGCGTTGCCAACGCCTGGTGTACAGGAAGTTCCATGGAGAACAACACAGTGTGATATTATATCGAATGATGCATGATTTTGGATAATTTTTCATGTACGTTATAAAAAAACTTTATAAAAAGAAAATAACGTTTTAGATTCTGAGTGAAGCGAAGGATCTTATGGTTTTACAATGATGTTTATTTTTTTTTATTTTTATTTATTTTTCTGTAAACACTTTTTCGTATAGAAATCCTTGTCCAAAAGTTTCGTCCAGCAACTTTTTAGATTCAAAATTGAACTGAGATGGTACTTTAAAGAGGTCATTTTTCCAAAATCTCCATAGTTTTTCCAGTAATCAAGAATAACGATCGAAAAACTGAGTAAAAACGGTAAAATCGATAAAAATCCAAAAAAATAAACGAGATTTTCACTGTTCAGATTTTAGGTATTTCATAAATCAAAAAGTATTGAAGCTAAAAACTTGAAAATGTTATCCAATGTCAAATACATACTTTTTTATATTGGACAACATTTTCAGAACAATTATAGCACTTTTCACTTAAATATAGAACTTTTAATTTACCAAATTGTTTGAAAGTTTTTATGTAATATAATTTTAAATATTTGACAAAAAGTTCTGAAAATTTAATATGACCTTACTCATATACCTACCTAATTATCCTAACAAAAGTTCAAAAATCGTTAGTCAGGATTTTTTTTTATACACACTTTAATAAATTATTATAACTCACCAAAAATTATACAAATAACCGTAAAATACGTAAACAGTATTTAAATAATAATATATTATATTACACTGAAGCTTTGCTCAGAATCATTTTATACTAAAGAAATGAGACATCATTTCTTTAAAACTTAATACATTCATCACCAATATCTTGTTCGAGGACCGAAGGGACGAAGGACGAACTTGTACCACCATCATCTCACTTACCAGCTTTTTTTAATTTTTACCTTTATGATTTTAAGTTTTTAGTTTTCTTTAACAGTAGGTGACCACTAATCACCATTTAAAACATAATGATATGAAAGTGGATAATTTATTTCGGAAATTTGTATACTTAAATGTTAGTAATTGAACTAATATTTTAAAAGATATGATCATTTAAAGTTTGGAGCTACGAAGTTGGGACAGTATTTTTTGCGGGTACGCATATTACTTCTTTTCTTTTTTATCAAACTTTTGGTACTTTCTTTAAATATTTAAAAAACTAAAAAAATTGAAAAAAATAACCACTCAAAAGTATTCAGATAACTGAACGTATTGTTTAAACAAAAATTACTATCCTTCAAAGAAATAAGGGATAACAAATAGATAATTAATTGACAACATATTTAAATATAGACGAAGAATGATGTCAGTTTATTTTAGTAACTATTTGTCATATATATATAATTTTATTTAACTGATTACATTGAAAATGTATATTAGTTAATTCTTAAATGTTTATCACACACCATTTATTTTACTTCATTAACCTTATTTCTTATATTTACTTTATATATCCATATGAATAAAATTGTTTTCAACTGTCTACTTAAAAATAATATAATATATTATTTCATTTATTCCTACACAGAAAAATTATTGTACATTTAATAAATATAGTGAACAATCATAAGAATTTAATAATGTCCACTGTGAAAAGCCCTATAAGGAATAACAATTACCAAAGTATTTATGTACAAATATGAACATATAATAAAGTATAACAACTTTTTGAAATTTCGATTCTTTAGTATCTATACGACTTTGAAAATTTGTATGTTTTTGACGTTTCGGGACGAAAAAGTACATAGTTCACCCCATGGGGTATACTTACGTATATATATTTTTCGTTCCTCAGACAAGTTGGTGGGGATGTATGTATTGAATTTTAAAGAAATTATATGTCATTTTTTTAGTTAAATGATTACGAGGAAAGCTTCAGAATTAAAATGTACCGTTTGGATGAAAAAATGTCTTTAAATAAATATTTTAAGTTGAAAATTGACGTAAAAACAGTTCATTACGTAAAATCGTATTTAATAAAATAATAATTTACTTAAACGATTATAAAAAAAAGTCATGTATCGCATTTATGAATATTTTTAGTATCTTTAGTGAAATGTATGTGTAAAGCCATATTAAATTTACAGAAGTTTTCATCAAATATTAAAAATAAATCACTCATATACTTCATCAATTTTCGTCTAATTTTCGGAGGTTTTTTCTCAAAACTGTTTTACGTTTATATGACAAAAAAGATAATTTTTTACACCAAAAGATTCAAAATTTCTTATTTTATTTATAGTCAAAGTTTTATTATGTTCAACAGAGCAATGTTTCAAAATTCAAATATACCGTTTTTTTTGACGAATTTCTTTAAATAAATAGGTGAAGTTGAAAATTGACGTGAAAATAGTTTATTACGTAAAAATCGTATAATAATTTACTTAAACGCTTAAAAAAAAAATCCTGAATCACTATTTTCAAAATTTTTCAGAATTGTTTGAGAAGTCTATGAGAAACGTCATATTGAATTTTCAAAAGGTTTTATCAAATATTTAAAACTTTAGCATAGATAAACTTTTAAAAAACAAGGTATTTCCATAGTCTTATTTTTAGGCCAAAAAATGTCAAATTTTTTTGAATTTTTTTCAAAGTATGTAGCGATATGTCAATAATATACGGTGAAAATTTCAAGTTTCTAGCACTATTACTTTTGAAGTAATGATAAAATTACTAAAGTTGATTTAATGAAAATGTCGTAATGACGTAAATACAATAATGATCGTGTACTCTTAACTCTGTGTATTCTTATACTTATTTCATATCCTATTATTTGAACAATATATTTTATGCTGCCTAAGGCATGCTAATACTTATTAAACTATACATTGATATTTTTTTCCAAGAAAAAGCAAGTGTTCGTCTTGAGTGCTCATGAGTATGTACTTGAAGCTTTTTGGTGGTGAAAACTGAAAAGCCATAGAGGTTAATAATTCAGAGCAATTTTTGAAAACTTGGCGTTTCTGTAGCCGCCACTCATAGTTATGAACTAAGTACGTTTCTAGTTGAACATTATTATAATTTTTTCTAACTTTTGATTTGTATAACATTTATTTAAAATTAGAATCATATGGAATTAATTTAAGCATCTATCAAACTAATATGTCTTATGTAAAGTTGATTAAAAATAGATTTATTGGTCGAAATTAATTATAGCTTGATAATATTACGTGTTAAATTTTAAAAGAATTAAAATGTTGATATAAAAAGCAAATAGTAGATAACTCTTCACAATAAAAAAAATAATGTAGGTATTTGTATATTTTTATGACTGTAATAATATAATTATAACGTTATAGTTTGTTCTATAATTATATAAGAACAACTACAGTTCCGCATCTTTTTTCTCTAGAGCTCTCTCATTAATATATGTAATGTTATAGCCGATCACATTGATTTTTTTTCTTTATGTCACGTGATTTATTTAAACAAAATGTGTGCTTAGGTTTGAATCTCGCCATAAACTAAAAGTGTTTAATGCTTTGTTTATAATTAAGATTAAGTTAAATATTAAAGTTGAAATGTGTTATTATCGGTTAGCCAAATCGAAAATATTAAATGTTATTAGATTAATTCGTGTCATAAACTGTTAATTAGCTATTAATTACCGTCATCACTTTTTACTTAATTACATTCATACTCTATTTTTTTTAATATTATCTTAATTATTATTGTTAACTCTTATACTGTCTCATGTTGAATCCTTATAACTTACTGCGTACTATTAATGTCAAAGGGGTTACCTACCCGTTTATAATGTTCAAATAAAAAATAAATAAATAAATAAATTAGTGGGTACGAGACTCACCCCGCGACGGTAGGCCGGCGTGCGCCGCGATGTAATTGGGCATGGCCACGGCCAGCGAGCCGCATCCGAAGCCCTGGAGCGCCGGGGCACCGTACGCGGACACGACGTGACGCGGGTCGACGGCGGTCAGCACGAGGCCGGCGCACGCGGACGCGCACACGCCGAACGCCATCAGGTTGTACGCGCCGACGGTCTGCACCAACGACCCGGACCATTGGGCCCACAGCACGGCCGCCGCGTACAGCACGGTCCTGCCGCGGACGTCGCCGCCCGGCCGGCCTCTCGCGGTGCCGCGGTCGTCTTGCTGTGGCTGTTCGCGCTGCGGCTGCGGCTGTTGCTGCGGCTGCAGTCCCACGCCGCCCACGCCGCCGCCGCCGCCGCCGACACCGCAGCCACCGTCGAACGCGTAGTCGGACGACGGCCAGCTCAGGTTCAGGCCGATCGTCACCGCGCACGTGCTGGCTGCGTGAGTATAGTGACAAAATATGAAAACCTCTGTATCCCGTTTTCAAAAACGACGGCGAAAATATTTCGATCTCCGGGCGGCGATTTCCACGCGGGCAGGTACTTCGAACGTGTAAACAAATAGAATAAAACAAATCACGTTTTACGGGGGGGGGGGAGAGGGAATGCACAAAGAAGCCTCTTCGACTTTTGTACAGCATCTAAATGTCGACGTCGTATAGTATAGGAATAATTGAAAATTCGGAAAATCCAGACGGCGTGAGTAGTGCTTATTGTTTTTTAATTCGTGATCACGTTTATTTCATTTGATTTGATTGTTGATCATAGGCGTGTTTACGGGTGGGGCCGGGTGGGCACTGCCCCCCCCGGCGGACTGTTTCTCGAGCAAAATTCCAGGATAAAAAAAAAAGTCGTGCTGAGCGTCGTGCTCTGCAGTACCTATAGATTTGATTAATTGTAATTTTTGTAATTTGTTTTATTGTTCCTCACACATCGTAGAACATTTTATTGATATTTGAATTATTATATTTAAGCATTTATTAATTAATGGTGATTACCATATATATATATATATATATATATCATAACATAATGTTATGTTCATCAATTATCTATAACTACCTACATATCATGGTTAGGCTGGTGGCGAGTGGATTAAGTGGCTTATAGTTCATGGTAGGGAGGGTTTATTTTCAAATGTATTCAAAGCCTTTAGAATATTTGTAACTATACCAGTTACAAGCTGTTCATGGGAAAGGGCATTTTCTGAACTAAGTTTTATAAAAACCAAATTAAGGAGCACTATGAATTAAGATCACCTGGATGGTTTATCAACCATTAATATCAAACAAGAATTGGCAAGAAATACAAACTTTGATGTCATTAAGTCTTTTAAAGTGTTAAAACCATATGAAAGAAGAATGGATTTATAATCAATCATATGTAAATATTATAAATATTATGTATCTGTTTTTAATTTAGTTTTAAATGTATTTTTATTGTTTTGACAATGGTTATTCTTTTTGATCATAATTAATAAATATTCCTATAATTGTGAATTTTGTAACATAAAAAATGTTTAAAAATGTCTAAAAAAAAAAAAAACTAAGTCTCACGATTTAAAAATCTTTTGTGCCCCCTCGGCCACCAAAGTCTGAACATGCCTATGTTGTTGATCACGTCGTTTTATCAGAAGATTAAAGGAACTCGTTTTTAAACGTACGTACCTGAACAAAATGTTTTTTCTTAATATGAATTCGTAAAAAAAATTCGTATTATAATTTCAGTGTGAAATAAAATCGAGTAAAAATGTTAAAATGGACTTGGCGTTTTACACGGCAGAAGAAGGTGCGTGGAAATCGTCGCTTGGTACGAAATATTTTCCGTATAACTTTTAAAATGGATTCAGATGCCTATTAATTGTATTGTGTAACGAGCTGCGGATATCTCATTGCAAAATATATAATAGAATAAGGTATAAAGAGTACGTACTTCCGACCCATGGGATATTTTTCGCTACTCGAACGGGTTAATGAGGATGGGTGTATTGAATTTTAAAGAAATGATAGATCATTTTTCTAGTTAAACAATTTTGAACAGAGCTTCAGAATTGAATTATACCGTTTGGATTTCTTTAAATAAATATTGTTAAAGTTGAAAATTGACGTAAAAACAGTTAATTGCGTAATAATCGTAAAATAATTCACTTAAACGATTATAAAACAAAATCTTTTGTCACGATTTTTGAAATCTCTTACTTCTAGTAAATTATTTGAGTTAGGTCATAATACATTTTCAGGAGTTTTCATCAAATAATTCAAATATACCGTTCATACACTTCATCAATTTTCGACTAATTTTTGATTTTTTTTTTTTTTAATATCTCAAGTTTTCATTATTGACAAAAAAGAGCATTTTTTTAATAAAAAATAATCCAAAAATCTTGCTCTATCTGTATTTAAAGTTTCAATATGTTTGGATCGACCAATTTCTTTAAATAAATTTCTTAAGTTGAAAATCGACGTAAAAACAGATATTGATAGCAGATGTCGGTGTTTTGTAATAAGTAGATTTGATGGTAATTTTTTCATATTTAATGGTTATTATACGATTGTGCATATTTTGACATAAATCAAAATGTATTGGTCATTGAAGTAAAAATGTATGTAAAAGTTACAAAATAATATTTTGTCAAATATAGCTTTTCAGTAATACATTCTGTAGGTACTAAATAGTAATTGAAATAAAATAAAACTAATCGATTAGCTTCACTAAAGAGAATCTGAAAATGCATTAATTAATAGTAATTAAATACATTTTTTTTAAATTTTAAAAACATTTTTTGAAGCAATAATTGTTATTTAAATTTATTAAATTAAATATGGACCATATTTTATCGCGCATACTCGTACTTTTTATAAACTTCGGTAGTCATAATTACGAGATAATAAAATAAGAACGAAAGAATAAATATAAATAAAAAGTAAAAATCTGGAATATTAAAATGTATCTTATTCAGTACCGTAGCAAACAAATATTGCACCTGGGGTGAAACTTCAAAATGCGCTCTTATGAACTGGAAATTATTATAAAATTCAAACATGAAAGATTTTTACAGACTGGTGTTTTATACGTATTTGAAAGAGTAAAAGGCTGAGTCTTATTCGCCCATTCAGCTACGGTTACTTTCGTCACTTGATGGTAAAAACTTACCGGAGGCCTCGAAAAAACGTAAATAGAAAATATGTAATAAACAATTTTTATTTTTTAGTAGATAACGATTAACCACTGTCGTATTAATCTATGTTTACATTTTGAATAGTTTTTATTTGAAAATAAAACAGGCCGCGACCGTTAGAGGTAAAAAATTAATGGGTATGTGGCATATATCAATAATTATGCTTAAATTTAAAAGACGATTTGTAAAGAAAACATAATATACGCGGGTGTACGATCATGCCTCTTGAAATTTTTCGTATTATAAACGAAATAAGTGACATGGTCTAATAATTGTTTTATTCAATTGCCTCAATAGCCACGACAGAGTTTTCGTATTAGATTTATGTACTCTTTGCTCTAAGTGCGTCACTTGACTAAATAAATAAATAACAACGATGATGATGATGTTTTTTTTTTTTTTAATAAACTCGTTTAAGATTTCTGAAATTTTACGACAAAATACTCAGTTTAATCGTAATTCCAACTTAACATGCGTATAAAAAACAATCACACACAGACTATTCAATTTCTATAATATTGTAAATACTGGAGAAAATTATAAAAAAGACATGCTTTTGTGAATCCACACATTTATTTTTGTATGTATACACGGCTCCGGCTTATATATATATTAGAAAGAATTTGGACTTGAATTTTTTTATACGATGACAATATCAAACAACAATTGGAGCGTAAATTATAATTGTTTTGTTTTTTTGTTTTGACTGACACCTTTACATGATTTAGGTTTATTTAAAAAATTTCTTTGGCGCATGCCCTTATAAATTACATAGATAAATGAGAAAATATTAAAATTTGTATGTACTTTAACTGTTCATCGAGATACTAAATAAAACAGAACACTATCCATGTTCTTTCGGGGTTGTTATAATAAGTGAGAACCCACCAACACAAAAATACACGAAATTTAACGCGTAAAAATACTTGCCGAGAAACGATGCGAAAAAATCTGTTTTGCTTTCCAACTTCCGAATCCGTCCAAACATTGTAGTGATACTTAATGAAAATGAAAACAAATAAAATGCACGTGTAATAATTACGATATAAACAATACGAATAGTAAAAATATATAAAACGTTTACGATTGGAAGTTGTTATAGTGATTTCGTACGTTAAAAAATTAATGAAATGACTCTAAAGTTAAAATATTATTATTGCTACAGTCTTACAGGCCTTAAAACTAGTTTACTACGCCACTCACGACTTTCGAATTGTTTTTGTTTTGAAATTGTACATATCAACAATTAAATAATGATGATAAAATCAGTATTGATTGGTTGAAATCATTTTCGGCTTTATAGTCATTCGAAGTTGACAATTTCCTATAATTTTACTCTAGCGTGTGTAAGACACTGTTGCTATAGGCGATTAGGATAACTAAATCAAAATTTGTTTCTATTTGATTACGAAAATGTTTATAAAATTAAAAATTAAATCATATTTTTAATTTTCATAATTAAATAAAATTGAAAAGTAAGTATTTACAAAAAATGGGTCCGCGGACCAATTTAAGTTATAGCTAGGTGTCCGTTGCTTCACACTAATTGGGAGCCGTTGCACTAAAGAGTGTTATGTAATAATTTAATAAAGGGTTAAGTTTTATTGATTCAGTCAAATAACGTATTTATCATAGATATAAATATTTATTTCTATAAGTATATAATGTTAGTACTGTGATTATAATTTCTTTTCAGAAGCTTTTTAGTAAAATGTTATCAGATTTTTACGGAATTGACGACAACTTATCCATCCAATCATTATGAAACGTTGGCTAAAGATAGAATTACATGATATTACATGTGTGCTACTAATATCATTTTCTTTTGTGGAAAAAAATGTGCAAAATATTATCGAATTATTGTGTACGAACAACGAAATTAGAATCATCAAGAATTTTCTAGAACACGATAAGGCCTCCTGCAACCAGTCGGTGCCTTTACGTATATCTACTACCTATCTAGAAAGTTCTAGAGCTTTCCGCCACAACCATTATAGACGCGTTATCGACGGATCTCGCAACAACTGGCACCTTCGCGTCTTATAAAGGCCGCCGCCCACGATCTATCGTTTTTGTTCGGACGCTGTCTTTTCTCCGTAAACCGGTGTTGCGTACCTACCTGCACGGGTCTGTCGGTTCGCAGTTTTTCTCCGTGTCCGCTGTAGTAGTGTTATACCCAGTCGAGTCATTTCCCATTCAATATATGTATTGTATTGTCGTATACGCGTACAGCATATACAACGCATAAATTCATAAAATATTAACTAATTTAAATTTCATTGAATCACCCCATTAATAACGTAAAAAAGAAAAATAGAAATAAGTACATACAATAAATAGCATTTAAAACGTAAACAATAATGTAAATATATGCCTATGGAGCAAAAAATGTGCAGAAGCGAAATCGTGTGAATAATTATATAAAAAAATGTATAGTTAAATCCAAATTCATATTAGGCAATAGTCATTAAGTGTCAACGATGCACTTACGCGAAGACAAAAAAGAAAAAAATGTACAAATAATTAAAGAATGAGGCGAGACAAGAAATGGTCGGGTAAAGGAAATGACAAATCCCGAAGTCGTTAGTCCAGGCTAGAGGTTCCCTTCGAAGATAAGGTTTTTATTTCAATTGTAAAATAAATGTAATATGCGAGATAGACGTAATTTATTTTATTGTTAGATTTTTTGAGTACAGAATAAAATAAATATTTCTATAACCAGTCTAAAATGTTGAGTTTGAATGTTATTTACCTATTTCCTACATTATTATATTAGTTTTTTTAAATTAACAAAAACAAAGTAGCTTATTTTCAGAGTAACCGGTGCGGTAATAGTTTAAAAGTGATTTATTATAAAACGATTCTTTTAGAGACACGTTTTCTGTTTACGCAAAGAGCATCGCTTTTGGAAACAAGGTGGACACGGGAGGCATAGCCTTTTTAACAATCGTAATATAATTATTGTTATTACGCTCAGTGGTGGAATCCAATGTGATAGTAGGTACATATAATTTTTTAAATAGTCTCGAAAATATACTGTACTAAAGCGTCACATAAGGTCTGGCCACCGAATGCGTGTTATGATAAATGTAAAAATAGAGTATCATGGTCATACATGTATAAAAGATTTTGAGATCAAAAAACTCAAATCCTACAAATCGACCAAAGATCATATGAAAGTATCGGTATTACTTAAAATGCGATAATACTTTGAGCATAAATAAATGCAAATGTATTATGAAATATGAAAATATTGATAAACTTTGAATTTTTTGCCGAAAATACCAAATTATGTGTAAAACCATGGGTGTCGAATTTTATTAAATGTAAAAATATGTTAAATAAGAGCAAGCTAAATTAGTGATGAATCTTTTGAAATCAATTTTACACGCCTAGTAAAAACGTATGAATTGTATTTTGTGTACTGTATAGAATACGTATTTTTCATGTAAATCCGAGCTCTACTCGTGACAGATTAAATGTGCAATTACTCGAGGGCCGAATTATATTATATTTGATATTAGAAACTATGTTCGTAATTTTCTGTAGAAAATCTCAGAAAACAATATACGAAAATATAATTTTTTACAAATGCATTACCTTAACGATACAATATACTCTGACATGTATACATATTTTTTAGACTATTGAGTCTTGATACTACGTTGTTTTATATTTTATTCAGTATTAGACGGTCAAAACCAAGATGCTAATATTTTTAAGTAGAGTTAACATAGTATTGGTTCAAAAAATAGAAAAATGAATTTATGGCTTTGAAATTTTAACGTGTTAACATAGCCACCATTCAAATTTATGTATTTCCCTCCAAATAAATTAATTTTGTTCAATTGTTGGTTTATTACTTGCTTTAGGATAAATTACCATAGTATGTGAAGAGGAAAAACATCGTGAGTACCCACTCTTTATAGTGATAAAATACATTATTTTTTTTTTAATGAAATACAAATAGCTGAGTAATTTATATTAAATTCATTGAAAAAAATACTTGAATATATACATAAAAAAATAAATAAATAAAATAATAATATGTTTATTGTTAAAATTGCTTTCAAAACAGTATAAAAACGTTTCCCAGTCGATCGATTTCTTTTGCTAATCAATTTTTCTCAGAACTTCGAAAACACTTTGCCAGACGGAATGGAGGTAGCTGGAATTATAGAAAATTTCATTTTATAGAAATTAAAAATAACGGATACAATAATTTTCAGCGATTTTGCCGAAAATCTAAGTATTTAGTATTTTAGTTGTATAATATTCGTCAGTCGGTTTATTATCTTTCAGTCATAGTTGATGTAGATAAATACCGATTTATTTACTTATTTTTTTTTACCGTCATTTGTCGATTTTGCCCGTCTATTTACAGTTCTGACGAGCTGATGTAACGGTATTTTGTTCACGGTCGTTTGTTCAGAAATACCGAGCAGCAGCGGCTTGTCCGATTTTTGATGTAACACGTTGTTAATTGAATTTGAAAAACATACACGACGACGCGTGTTTCCAAACCCTAACTGAGAGGTGGCATTGATCGGTTAAGGTCCGGAAATACACCACGGCGACGTCTTCTCCGGGCACTCGCTGCAGTGGTAAACGCCGTATATTACAATCATGCGTGTTAATAATGTAATATCATCTTAATTATTAATTTTTTTACGAAAAACTGCACTGAGTGAATCTCAATTAACAATTTTACATACGTAGGTACTGCATATAATATATTATGTATAGTGTTTTGGCTCGGGTAAACGACAGTGCGAAATAAATATAATAATAGTTTGAAAATGATATACGATGTTCATCAATGTAATAATGATAATATAATTTCCACATAATCATATTTCATTATCAAATTGTACTGTATCAAATAAAATTATATTACGTAAAAATTAAAAATTAAAAAAAAACGTTTTAGTATTTGAAATGCCAATACTTATTTAATTCATGAAAAATATTAGTGAGTAATTAATGGAACAATGTATTATTAACTAAAAACATTGAAAAATCTCATTAATCGTCACATAGGATTTTTCGACATTAATGTGTCTGATAAAAAAATGTATGAGATATAAAATAAAATAGAGATATAAATATAGAGATGAAAAAAAAATATGAGACGGAAAAAAGGAATCGTTTTTGACGCACTTTCTGTGATACTTGTCTACCATAGTTTCCCTAGCAACGCATTATTTTCAAAGGGAAAAAACTAATAAAGTGATATGTATCCAAATACATAAACAAACATTTCTATGTTAAAAATTTCCGAAAGCATAATTATTATACGTCTTACTCTTCCTACCATTAACCACTGCTTACAATTACTTGTTGATATTAATAAATAAATCTCAAAACCAGGATCTATGAAATCAGAAATATATTTTTTTTTGGTTTAAAATATCAAAAGTGACAAAGAAAAAATGTGTATGATCATTTAACTAAATATTCTCATACGATTTCCACGAAATATTTTAATGTATGTAAAACATCATTGGACCACATATTATAATCATTATGAACCATTGAAAAAAAACATAATGTTAATCTTTTACTAAAATAAAAAAAAAAATTAACAAAGAAAAACACAGTATCGGCAACGCCACGTCTTGGCGTCAATACATATTATAATGATGCAATATAATATATTTATATAATATTGTTATCTGTATAATAAGTATAATAATTTTAAAACAAAATTACTTTAAATATTGCATCAAAAGAACTATATGTATAATTACTTAACAATATTCAATGAGCAGGTAATATCTATATACCTATCTTGATAAAGTCAAAAAGTTAATATTCTTGACTTATTTTACACTAAAGGTACGTTTTCCTAGGAGCGCGTTTTTTGCGTCGTATATGACGTATTACGCTTAGCGCAGTACGTCATCCACTTATTCTTTTGAAATTAATCACACTGTTTTCCTGCAGAGCGGAACACGTTGCGTGTCAGCGCAATAAGCTCGGCGCGATTCGCCGACTGACGAGAGAGGCAGTCTATTGCGTTGCGCGCAGCGTTTTGTAGAAATTGTGGTTTTCTATTTTGCTATTTTATATTATATGAAAGTGTTTTCAAAATGCAAAAAAGTAGATTTATCAACATTTTGAAAATACCCTCGTTTTCTCGTTTATTATAAATCTCACTGACTTTCTTTCTTAAATTTCAATGTTCATGGAGAATATATTCTTCATCTTTGTCAGCGATTGTTAAATGTTGAAGAATAAGCAGTGCAATTAGTTTATTCCGATCACGATTATGTGTATCATATGCATATTATTATTCTGTAAATGGAAGAAAGCTAAGAAAAAAAAATTGGACCGCCAGTTAGGCGATGATTTAAGGCTGACCCCATTTTTTTGATGCTCGCTCCTGGCTCTATTAACAATATTTTTTATTCCTTTTTTTAATGCATCAACTCTGAATAAATGAGCAATAACGTGTCATGTGACATAGTAGTCACATAGTCAGTATGCAGTAATATTTCAAACGCTGTCACTAATACACATTAAACGAACAAAAAAAAAAAATCATTATTCTTGATATACATCGCATTTTTATTTATTTTTTCCATGATGCATAGACAGAAAGTGATGAGCTTGATTGGCTAAGTGCCTCCAAAAGTATAAATTAGAGCCCTCCCTAACAAACTTTCTGCGTTCAGTATTGAAAAAGTTTTGATTATAATGATAAATAATCAGTACATGTTTTATGGTTTTTCAAATAAAAACCTGTACATTGTATTGAAGTAATTGAGCTCTGAGTACTTATAAATATCTGAGTACTTATAAATATACTTATAAATTATCTGTTTAAAATGTTTTATTAATTTTATCGATTTTGTTTAAAAAAATGATCAATTTGATTTTTTTATATTCATACATATTACATAAAATTTTGTATGGGGAATTTATTTTTATTTTTTTTTTCAATACTTGTACTTTAAAAACATATTTTCCATGAAAAGTAAGTACAAAACTACCAAGTATTAAATTTAAACCGTTTAGTTCATAGTCGCAAGTGACTTCAGTAAATATAGATCCAATATGCATAAAAACTTATCCTCCCCAATTTGTACACCAAATTTCTGCCCCTGCATGAATGCCTAAAAATCGTACCCCATTTTTTATATTTGAAAGTCAGTATGTTACGGCAGATATTACATATCTACGCAACTTGGGAATATTCATCATTTTTCGATATTGTAATGTGATTAGAATGATAATTACTGATTACTAAAGATTTTCAAATAAGGTAAGTTATTTTCATTAATTCAAATTTTAAATTTGATACCATAAAGTGACTTTTGGTTACAAATGCGATTCTTTAAGGGTTTTCAATTGTAATTTATAGAAATTTGCCCAGAATTTTACATTGCGTTTTATTAAATTAACTGTTCGTACTTAATCGGAGCTGTGATGAAGAAAAGCATTTGAAGTGCTTGGAAAAAAAATAAACAAAATTTTAAAAATTCAAAAATAAGAATACTTTGTATTTGGTATTCTTAAATTAATTTATTACATGTATGTATATTGTATAATGTATATATTTGTAAAGGATGAGTCAGATCTATTTGACAAATATATAATAACTTTTTTATATTGAATATTATTATTATTTTTTTTTTTTTTATAAATATTTTAGTCATCTGCTACAAGATATTGTTTTATTTTATGAACTCAAATTTAAAGATTTTTAATTTTACCGTCCCATTTGGTAAAAAATTCACAACGCTTATTTTGTGAAACGGATATTTGTATAAATGTTGGTGTTTAAATCTCTAGTAAACGTTAATCCGTTAATATTCCACAATTTTTTTTTAATTTATGAAAAAATTAATAATAGTATTGTGTTTCACATAATTGTATGATGCAGTTAATTATCAGTCCCTTGTCTGTGTCGAATGAATTTTTTTGCAGTGTGATATTATGGAAACAACTCTTACAGTCAATAATTTATATGGTTTATTAATTGAGGCTCTAATAGCCAAATAGTTGAATAACACTAAGCTATCAATATTATGAATTGTTTTGGCCTATTATGTTGCTCAAATAGAAACGAATGTACAACTTATTACGAGTGCGTACATCATCGCATTAAAATTGAAATTATTTCTATTGCAGTGATTTTTTTTGTATTTTGCAAACTTAAATACTGAGAAAACAGCTATGTCCTTAAGTCTACACGCCGACATTGTAATGTGCGTTTTATATTTTAATATTTGCAAATTATTTTTTGCATTCTAATAAATAATTTGGATTCCTTAGCCAAAAAGGTTACGTTAAATTTTCAATATTAGAGTTATCGAGTCAAAAGGGTCATAACTTAATATTATAATAATTATTATTTAATAATTTAATCATTTCGTGCTGTTGGATCAAAATTTTTTAGCGTATGAAAATATGTGACTGAGCGTGCATATTAATGTTGTGCGTCCCCGATCCGAACAATTAAAAATATGACCAAAAAAATTACATAAATACAATTATCATACAATAGTAGGCTCCTATAAATCTAAAGGCAAAAAGAACGTAAATACTTACCTGACTTTAATTATTTTTACAGCATAAACTTTTATTCGCTTCACATGAAAATATTGTTTGGATAAATACATATGTTATTTTTAATGTGAACATAGAAAAATTTAAATTAATGTCAGTGATTAATTGTTTGAAGTTTCAGATGAGAAAATAGATTTGTCGAAACAGGTTATAAATTTAAAAAAATATTTGCCGGTGAAAACTTACACTTCAATTCAGAGTATTAATTCTAGACCTTCTTTGGAGTTCCGTATGCATATGTATATTTATGAGTATGGTTCTGAATTTTTAAAGATCGTACTCATACAGTATTAGATGATCTAGCACACGATAGTGTACCTACTATGACAATACTTTTAATTTAAAAGCAAAGATTAATTACTGTTTAGGATAAAGTTTCCGCGAATCTCAGTTGATAATACAATAATTATAGTATTCGCTATTTTAATTTTTAGAAAATGTAAAACTTTGATCGGTGCAAATTTGAAATCCTTAGCAAAAATTGTCATGGAAAAATAACACTATGACTCATAAAAAATTACCCATGTCACCTTATTAAGACCCTTTCATTCAGATAAACGCTTTGAATTATTTTTATATAGGCATTTACAATATTGGAATAAACACTCAAACGACCCTTATTTCGTAAAATGCTAGATTTTTTTTTTTTACGAAACCACCGTTAACTCTCATTGGCCGAATAACGGGAAACGGGTCGTTTTTCACGAACACTACAATCAAACCGGATCACCGTGTCATTTTTCCGGAACCATTATTGCCTATCGACACTCGAAATCCGCACCAATGGGCCACGACAGAGACCTACGTGCTAACGTACGTACGTGAAAACGCGCCGTCGCCACGTCACAAAACCACCGTCGTCATCATTTCCGGTGGTCGTCCCGCGTCCGTCGTCCCTCCACGGACTCGGCCAAATGCGACGCGTCCTCCGGCCCCGCGGCGGCGGTCTTCTTCGGCATGGACGCGAGCGTCATGAGCAGGCTGTCGCGGCCCTTGTAGCCCAAGTAGCCGTCGGTCGCGGCCCTGGCGGCGGCCTCCTCCAGCTTCTCGTTGATGCGGTCGATCCACCGGCGGTGCAGTTCCGCGGCAGCGGACTTGTTGTCCGCGGGCGGCGAGAACCGGCGCGTCATGCGGGCCGCCGCCAAGGACCGACGGGTCGCGTCCGCGGCCGCCGCCCTGCGGGCGCCGGTCTCGCGCAGCGACGCCTCGGTCACCTGCACGAACATGCCGGTTTCCGCGTCCGGGTCGTGGTTGTGGTCGATCATTACTGATCGCACACGAAATCAACGAGATTAATGATTGTGTTTCGTAACGATATTTCACTACATCCCGCACGGCGAGAAACGTCGACGATTTCTAAGGAAATGTGGTGGTTTTTTTTCTGCTCGAATTACTTGGGTTTTCGAACCGTCGAGGTATTCAGCTTAAAGAATTTTTGACGTTTATATTCACACAGAGGCGTATTATCAAATTTTTCTAATGGGAGGGGGGGAGTCCAAAATTACTATTTATATTCTTTATATTTATAACATTTATAATTTATAATACAAGTGTATCGACTCTGAAGTCTGAACACAACGACAACAGTATTTTTATAAAAATAATCTATACAATTTATAGATAAATAAGTGGTGGATCTTTTATCGATTAATTCGGGCTATCACTGTTCATTACTTCATTTGATTGTTCATTCTCGTCTTCTACTAACATAAAGTTTGCTTTACTCGAAATTTATTTTATCCGATGTCATATGAAATAATTTTTTTTTCTCATGACATACATAATAATATACTATAAAATTTTATAATTTATGTAAGTATGGATTTTTCAAACTTTAAACGGTAGACTAATCGTAAACCAATTTAAAAGTTTAGGTGACCCAAAATTTGGTTGCCACCCACCGTTTGATGACCACTGCACTAATCAATACGATGTGTTATTGTGATTATTTTGATCAATGATTTCAAACTTTAGCACGTTGAAAAAACGACAATATTCGATTTGTTCAGAAATTAAAATTTTCAAATGTTTATAGGTATCGTTGAATTATCTCTGCCATATTTTAAATGAAGAGACTAGATTTTCACGATTAAAATAGTTCACATCACGTTTTGAAAATCACAATTGATTTTAATTTTTAACAATCTATTATCATAACTGTTTACTGAGTAAATTTCGACCGAATTGAAAAATTATTTCGGGTAACCCGTATTTTCAAAGCGCTTGTTAACCCGTTAAAACTAAACAAAATAGGTACCTTTCACGATGTCTTCCAGCAGCGTCGGCACTAAGTTGGCGATTACGCTCGTGGACGGATTAAGTCCGGGGATGGAATTGATCTCGATCAGGTAAGGAATGAACGAGTCGGTGATCACGAAATCAGCCCCGAACAGCTGGAATGATTTGGTGCGGTAACCCGACGCGTCCGTGGTAGCTCGCAAAACCGCGTAAACGCTCTCGCTCATGCCGGGGAATATCACATCGTCCCACACGTGCGCCTGTCCAATCGACCTGAAAATAGAGTAGTTGTCATGAAACGCTACCCTGACTATATTCGATTTTTTCGTGGCAAATAACGCTGTATATTATGGTTTTGAGTTCGACGTTTAAACGCGGCCATTTGGACGCGAAGACATTTGCGTGCCAAAATAAATGAGTAAATTATAAATTGTTGCTAATAAATATATCGTTCATAATCCTGTAAAAACGATTTCACAATAATAAAACCTACATCATCGAATTAAATTTGCGCAATACTAAAATACATAAAATGACGTTAAATAATTCTAATTTAGATGAAATGAAGCATTAATGTTATACATAATATGTTAATTTGGGCGAAAATTTTATGATTTTAGATTCTGAATGAAACTAAAAACTTATTTGTTTTACAATTATGTTTTTTTTAAATTTATTTTATCACTTCTTCGTTAGAAATAATTGTCCAAAAGTTTCATCCACATACTCTATAGATCAGAAATGTTATCTATAGTTGGTACATTACGGAGGTCATTTTTCTCTTTTCTCAATTGTTTTTCGAAATGTATGGAAAAACTGCTTAAAAATAGAATAAAAATAGTAAAATTTGCTCTACGATATTTTTATAAAATCTGTTTTTGATATTAAGCCATAAATCCAAAAATAAGGGTGTTAGACTTTTGGCATTTCTACCAAATATCAATATTGACCCTAATACAGATTGGAAAAGTTTTGAACGGGTTTTACCATTTTCAGGCTGTGTATAGAACTTTAAAATTATTGAAAATATTTCTTTTCCTAGAAGTTTTTCTCAATAAATTGTCGATAAAAAACTTGAAAATTTTACATGACCTTATTCAAATACTTTACTAACAGTACTTTTTGCATAAAATTGGCTATGCTACTGGCTACCATAACCATGTGATTCGGTCAATACATTTCCACACTCGTCCCACACCCTTGTACCCATCACGACTATTTTCGATGGCCACAACTTACGACAAATGATTTTTCAAATCTTGGTAATTCCACATACACTCTTCGGGCACGTCCGCATGTCGGACGTTTTGATATTTCTTTTGCAGTCTGACGTTGCTGAGGTGAATGGACTCGTGCATGTTTTTCATGGAAAAACTGTTTGAGCAAAACCGCACGTAACCTTCTCTGTAAAACATAATTCACCGAATAATTCAAGAATTCAAGAACACTCGCCTAGGCGTGACTTCAAATTTATATTCACAGTATATTTAAATAGGACTCGTATAAAATCTGTTCTATACTTTTACGAAAGTGTTCAAACGCGGCTCACGAAACATTTCGACGTCCTTACGATTGTGACATGTGTTATGAATGTAAATTTGTACTTCAAATTAATCTTTTGGCAAAAAATAACTATCTCAAATTTTAAAAAATCATAAATTAATATTATTTATATCAACTTGTATACAATTTTCAAATATTAAAATTAGATATTCACCAATTTTATGAAATGTTATATGTTAGTTACGTGTAAGTAAATTTAGCAAAGAAATATATTAATTAATACATTTTTGTATGAAATCGAAAATTTAAAATTTTATGACGCAAAATATTTAACATTATCAAGTCAATAAAAGTTTCTTATTTATAATTAGTAAATATTTGAAGCTATTATCTTTATTATTTTTATGGCTACTATTTAATAACTGAAATAACATTCATGAAAATCTAGTTGATAAAAATTACTCAATGTTTCTGAAGTTTTTCTTTATATTCGGAAAAACTTTTGAAAAGTTCAAAAAAATTACTTCTTTTTAGTCTAAAATACCGATTTGATGATTTCTTTTTTTTTTCATGGCAAAACAAAGACATTTTTGGACCAAGCATTTACTACCCAAATATTTAATAATAAAATCATAAAAAAATATCACATTACAATATCATACAGTTTTTCACTTGGCTCAATATGTAATAAGTTATCGACTTTTTCATTTTTGAAGGGTAATTAAATTAGATATTAGTGAATGAGTCCAATATAATACGTCCAATACAATCATAAATAAGAACATAAAACATTTAAAAAATATATTTCAATACAACGTAGGTACTGACTTGTACATCCATACGACTACTGGGTTCATATTAGTCACCAAAAACCATTGTCGCAAGTCAATTTTGCACGAATAAACCAGAAGGGGTTTTTCTACGAAAAAACAAATGGTTTGTTTAGTTTTTAATACCCAGAATTTCAAAAAAGAAAAACTCACCTATATACTTCTGCAAGATATAATTATGTTTCCAACCTGCTGTTTCAGTAATTTTTTCTTTTATTTTATTCAATTCTCGAGCCAATATTATACCGTGGCCGGAACAGTTTGACGTGGGTTTTATGATCCACGTGTTTGTGTTTCCGTCAATATTGTTTTGTGGACGGTAAATTTTCACGTTGTCAAGTAAATATTTACACTTTGCGTATACATCTAACTGTAACACGAAAATGAAACCAAAATAATGATTAGTAATCAACCTGTAGGTATGCGTTTATTTTTATTGAAATATCCATATTTTTGTGAACCACGTAATATATTAAAAATGAAGTAACATCGTTTTCGTTGAATGCCATTTTAAAAAGGAATTTTACGGTTCCTAATCACACTAATGTGTAAAAATACCCTTAAACATCCATGTGGTCCGTTCATGCTCCCAATTTGTTACTATGTAAAGTGAAAATTACGAAATATTTTCTTTATTTTGATACATTGTATTCGTACACGTTTATCGAATAAACGTTGTATTAATACAAATATTATAAATGTAAATAATTTAAAATGAATTAAAAAATAATCAAATAAAATATTTTTAGTGTTTTAAATATGTATCGAAATCTGGAAGCACGTTTGAAGAATAAGTTTTAATATGATTTTTATGAAAAGCTGTACACTTTACATACAAAATTGTAATTATTAACTCATTTTACTGTTATCTGACATTTATATGAACATTCTGTAACTCACTTCTAACTCGTATGTGTTCTTGTGACGGAAAGTGGCATCGTCGTCAGTGATCAATGTGGTGTAGTGATCCATAAACTCTTGCCATATTTCTTTTTCAGTTTCAAATTTCCACATGTCGTTTGGAATAGAACCATTTTGTAGTTTATCGAGAAATTTGAACACGCATCGTCTCACAAAAACAATCATTTCGTAAGGTATCTGTGAGCCAATCTTTGTGGTTATTAAATTGTTCTATCTGTTAGGGGAATTGATACGTACATTACCACTTTCTGAGAATATCTCTTTACTATTTTCAATCGACTGTACGACGATCTCCAATACACCGGTCAAAGCTGTTATGATGTAATCTACTATGAAGGCGTCGTAGTCTTTTTCTCCACGAATGTAATGACATCTTGGAAAAATTAAATTGGTATCCATGTTTTTCAAAATATGTGCCAAACCATTCTTTAATCAAACGTATTAATAATAATTTGTATGATGTGCAATGTCAATGAGAGAATTATGTTTGGTTATCACTTATCTATTGATTATTTAATATTTGTTAAGATTTTATTTTTTTTTCTCATTTTTCGATCGTTTACAAAAAATATATTGTAATCGTAACAACCAAAATACTTCTTACTCAAGATAAAAGATAAAACATATTTAGGTGATATACAATATTTCATGAAACGCAAATTACTATCGTGACACTCAGATAGGTATAATGATTAATATTGAATCGAAAGATTATTTAAAAGAGGCGAATATTGGTGTCGCAAGTATAACGGAAAAAATTATCTTTACCTCATCGTCTCATCACTTCTTTAAAAATACTGCACTTCACACTGAACTTGAAAGACTAAACTCTAAGATCGTGATATTGTTTATATTCAATCTAGATTTAATAGTCTATTTTTACGTAGGTAAAAATAAAGAGTTAGCTGGTTATTTTGGTTCAGTACCATAATCAAATTATAATAAATGTCTTTTATCTTTCATAATAAATATATTGAGATTATTATGTTGAAACATAAATTATAGTGACAGATTGAAAAAACTATAAAATTAAATATATGGCCGTGAAATAAATTGTATTAACTGTTCTCTAGTTTACACCTATACTTTTTTTTTCAATTTCGTAGGTAGGTACATCATTTTCCTGTTATTTTTATTTTTCGAAAAATAAAAGTCATTACAATAATGTCTGTTACATATTGATCTTCAATAATATCGATAGTTTTATAAACAAATCTATATTCTATAATATAAATAAATAAAGATGGTAAGTATCATTTAGTTATTAGTAATTTTTATTCTTTACAATATATATTTTTTTAAATTTTAGGATCAGTTGTTATCGTTAACAACTGATTTAGAAAACATAAGTATTGAAGACAATTCTGAAGAATATGTATTAGAAGAAAATTCCAATGCACAGTTACCAGCTAAGTGGATAAAAGGTTCTTGGGAAAATCAAAAATATCCATTCAATGAAAAAATGTCTGATCCTCCTATAGTTCCATTAACACCTTTAGAGTACTTTAATTATAAGACTGATAATGTTATATTTTATTGTATATTTACATTTCTAAAAGACTTAAGATGAAATAATAAGATTGATTGTTTTTAAATATGTTTATATTGTTATAAAATATAATAAGAGTATTATTTTATTGTTTATTTACATTACTAAGATACTTTTATACATTGATATATTATGTAAGAAGATTGATTGTTATTTTTTGTTTTTATAATTTGATTTTGTTCATTTATTAAAAAAAGGTTTATTTCTTACTTATTATAAATTGATGTTTATTAATTATATTAAATTATTGAAAATAGTTTATTGTAAATGTAAGTTGATTTTTGAAAGCGTAAAATGTATGTCCTTAAATTCCCAATGATGTCATATGGCATCATGTCTAAAAAACTTAGGGTTTTCATGAAAATGAAAAAAAAAATAATATTTTCCTTATGTTTGAAATCTATATAGTAAAGTAAAAAAAAAATTTTTAAATATTGATTGATTTACATGTAGTGGGTCTGAAAGGGTTAAATGTGTCAATATATGAAAATGATATTGAAGTAATAAAATACATTCAACAACGAGATAAGGGAGCTGTAAAGGTTATATAAAATAATGGTCAACAGATTAGAGGTGAAATGTGAGGATGACTAATTTTTATGTTTTTCAACTACGTTTTACGTATTACCATCGAACATCAACATATTGGCAATTTTCGTTTGTAATTTTCAAGTTGAATAATCGATCTGCATTTAAATTACCCGTACTCCGTGTGAGTAATATTTTCGATCGATTAAGAACTCATAAAAGACCAATAATGATATTAAGTTGTTAGACCTATTGATTCGGCGAAAAATTTGAGAAAAATTACATATTTTGAATACAATTATTCTTATTTCCGGCTTCTGTACACGCGGTCGTGATCACTACTATTTTTTTATTTCTTTTTTACAACTTCACGACACTGCCGTGTCGCTGAATATTTGTTCAAAACAATTTATACCCACATTACTTACTTTGGTACAAAACACGTGACTCGTCATCTGACTCACTGACGTCAATTCGTGTAAATAAGGCCAATTCACGAGCCGTTTCCTTGTTACGAAAATAAAATCTGATCGTTTATCCTTGAGAATCTTCCAGGAATGTATGTTTTTCATTCGCTCCAAAACCATTTCTTTACTACTTTTCGACGTTAACATCGGCGGTGATTCCAACCAATTAACCTTATATGCTTAAAATATATAATTGTTCGATCAAATTATTCTATTTTTTTCTGCGGGATTATAGTTTGAATATTTACGTGCTGCTTTCAAATATTGAGCATAATTTATAGGCGGCCTGAACGGATCTCGCTTTTCCACCCACCCTCGATTTTTCATCTCTTCGGCAATTTTCGGAAAATATCCAAGCACACTAAATATTTTTTGATCCTTAAAAACCAAAACGAAAAATTAAACAAATTTTAAATGAAAAATAGTAGATATAGGTACGATACATAAGAATAATTCAAGACAAAGGATCCTAAATGTACAAGGTAGGTACATTACTTTTTACTTCTAAGATACAATAGTGAATAGTATAATAGATACATTCAACATTTTCGAAAAGATAACACATAATCAATATTAGACACTATATTGAAGGTATAAAATAATATGTTTTTCTGAAAAAATTACTTCTTAATATGAATAATAATAAAAATGAATTTTTAAATCTATTTCAATAAATTGTTATTTTTAATTTTTTTTTTTTTATCTTCTTTATATCTGATATTTAAAAACAATAATAATAATAGAAAGAACTTCTTCTTACATCTAAGAAAAAAGTATCACCAAATATAATTAATACCCCTCAAAGTTATAAAATAAAAATCTATCTGATACTGCACGACCTCACTTCTAAGTGCCTATTACCTATACCATACCAATTGTTATACGCTAAGTGAAAATTCTAAACAATAAATTATTTCAAGTGAGTATTTTTGTTAATAATTTAACTCTTTACAGGTTTATATTTTTAAATATGTGTTTATAATCAGTTTAACTCCACTAAGTATGGTGAAATTTTAAATATTCTATGTACATAATTTTCCTGCTCAAACTTTTAGTTTGAATTCGAATTAAAAACTTCAATATTTAATAATATACTACATGTGGAATGTTTAATGTATATGATTGTATTAAAATTAATACACAATGAATTCCATTTCAATGAAATAAACTCAAAAAACATGTAAAACATGTACCTATTTAAAACATGTACCATAATAATAGGTACATGTAAAACATGTAACTATTTAATATAAATAATAAATCATTGAAAAATGTTCAATAAGAAGAAACGCTATCGTGTTAATTGTGACTCTATTCGGGGGAATCGATTAGTATTTAATAGGTTAAAGTCACTTTGCCTCTGTTGACTTCAAAAATTCCTTAAGTTTTATATTAATGTTGTGTTTTTTAATATTATTAACTATTGACTTTGATCCAAAGTACTTATCTTCAATCAAATAATAAAGAAAAATCTAAACATACTGCATAGAACCACAGATATTTTTTTCTTTTCAAAATAAATATTGTTGATGGGTGTTTTGAATTTTAATGAAACGATAAATAATATTTTTTTAGTTAAATGATTTCGTACAAAAATTCTGTGTTATGTATAGGACATCAAACTTTGAACGCTATTTTAAAAAATCTACCATCATCAAACATATTATTTCATAAAAAAATATTTTTATAGTGCAAAATTTAGTCCAATAGGAGGCAAATGGTACATACTTTATACAATTGTTGTTAATGTATATTAAAAAATTCAAAGTTTTTTTTTACTTTTGAAACTAACTAAATATGTAATTAAAATCGATTTAATAAAAATATTGTTTACTAGTGTATATTACAGTTTTCACTCGTTTTCCTAATCATTGGGATCATTTTTGAGGAAAGTGAAAAATTACTGATTTTGAGAACCGAATATAAATACCACTTTTGATTTGTAAAAAGGTTGAACAAAGTCTACGATTTGGAAAACTGCATCCAGAAAAAAAAGATAAAGTAAACAACATTGTAAAACCAACGGATCTTCCACTCCATTCAGAATTTAAAACATATTTTTACAAAAAAAAAAAAGTTGGCCAAATAACGTTAGTGGACGTTTCTTCTTGTTCCTTCGATCCCTCGGTCATGTTTATGTAATTGGGTGTGTTAGATTTTGGAAGAGCGATACATTATTTCTTTTGTTAAATGGTTCCAAGCAAAACTTATGTGTAATATATACTGTTTTTAGTCTTAGTGTTTAGTTGATAGGGTTTTTTGATCAAGAACTTTTACAATTTTCATAACGTGGTAGACTTTTTTTTTTTTTTTACCAAAAGACTCGAAACATATCTGTCTATATCTAAGTTTCATAAACACTGGTTGTTTCTTTTATTTTCATATTAATTTGTAATAGTGATGTGATGTAAAAACAGACAATTTCGACAAACAGTGATCTAATCTTCAACGGTCGGTCTAAAATCTTTTGAGTAGAGCGCTATCACTATTCATAAATATTCCAGGTAAAAATGTATTTCTGTAAATTCCCCCTAGTAGATGCGTATTGTATTATGTACCTGTACTGCTTTCAATGTGTTGAATGAGACGTTCGACAGGGTTTCAAAATCTAATGTTGCATTCATAAAGTTGAAATCCAACAAATTACACTTGCATTCTGTCATTAGCGCTTTATGAAGTTCTTCGACATAATTGTTGACAGTCAATTGGTTGGTAGGCCTGGTCTTCGATTGTGTTCGATTTTTGTTTTTGATATGGCTTTCATTTGAGTTCATAATGTGCTTCACAAGGATTATATAAGTTAAAATAATAATTTAAGAATTTGTGTAATTTTGTTTCGTTTGAAGTTGTGTTCGTTGTTTGTGTTAATAGTATATTTTGATATAAAAATGAAAATCGTTTACATTTATGTATGTATATTTACAAAATGTACATTGTTTAAAAACGTATGTCTAATATCTATGGTTACGAATTTAAGAAGAAGCTTTTTGACAACAGTGACTTAATCTCAATAATTAAATTATGAATATAATTTTAGAGGTTATAATTTCTAATAAAATCATCTTCAAAATACATATCGTGTAATATTATTTTATTTATTTCATAAAAAATATGTAGACTATGCATAAAATAAAATTTAAAATCATCAACATAAAAACCTGAAAACTTAATATAATTTTACACATGCAAAACTAACAGAACTAAAAAAAATTTCAAAAATCGTTTCTCAGAATTAATTTCAATGCGCATTTTAAGAAAGGATTTTGAGAGAAATCATTAATTACACGTAAATAAGCGATTTTTTTTCTTAATAAAAATATTGTAGGTACATCAAGGACTTACTTATACGATCAAAATTTTTTTCGTCAATAAATTCTCCTCGTGTATTCCTATTTCCTATCTATAGTTTACGTTTCGTAATGATTAGCTAATTACTTGATTTTTTACACGGGTTTTAAGTTGGAATTACAGCTCAAATAACTCTTTTTCGAAAATGTTAAATTTATATTTATTTCATAAAATTTGTAATTTTTGGTTTTTAATATGAATTTTTTATTTTAGGTTTTTTTGTAAGTAGCCTTAGTTATATTTTAATTTTCATACTAATGGGTTGTATTAATTTTTTTATTTGTATTAGTAGTGTCAAAATACGACAAAATAAAGCATTTTTACGAATATTAGAATCGTTTTCTGAAAACAATTATTTAATATTTATCATTGATTTCAAATTTCAATTAATTTCATACTACCCGTATCGGTCGGCAATCGTAAAAATGGTTCTTCTGCACTCAACAACAATCTTGTTTTAGCTTTTAGGATGGAATGGACGGAAGACAACATTCCACCTCCTTTATCGTATTGACGTATTGTTTCAATTCAGCTACAGTCTATATTGAAAAAATATGATAAATAAATTGTGTAATTTGATGACCGATAAAATAGCAATAACGTATTGGTATACATGATTAGAGAAATTATTTATTGATATTACTCTCTAAAAGTATAATATATAGAAAAATCAAACATGTAGAATTTATTAAAATTAGTTTTCGATTTTTGTTACTATTTTTAAGAGTATGTTATACGATTACCCAATATTCGTAATAATATATTACATATATTATTGCTATAGCAATAGTTTTTATTAATCAATGATTAAAAAACAAAGTTAATAAATTTATGTAAAATATTATTCCTACTATATGATCACAACAAGGATCATTTTTGGTGCCGAAACTAGAAAAACAGTTAGGTACTTTAGAAGTCTGCGACAAAATCAGCTCCGGAGTTAAAATTTCAAGGTCCCGAAGATCTTTTGTCAATATCTTTCAAGGCACTGTGATAAAAGGCCAATTAGGGTGCAGAGTCAGTTCTGAACTAGTTCCGGGAGCAAAACAACATCTGCGGTCAAGGAGTAGTAATAAACGAAATCAACTTGAAAATACAATAAATGGCATATTGGTTTCAGTAAGAAAATATTTAAATATTTCTGAGCGTTGTCAATCATAATTAAACACTAGTCGGAGTAGAAATAGTATATTAGTCATCTCGTTAGATCCCGTCGATTCAGTTGTAGATATATCAGATGATTATGTTTTGAAGTATTACTAAATGGAAAAATGAAAGATTGAAATATCAGTGGTATTTGTAAGGACGTTTTAAACTAGAATTATTTGACAGGCGATTAAAAAAAAATAGATAACTTGGAGACTTCGAAAAAATATTAAGTTTTACTTGCAGAAAGTCTAAAAATCCTGCTTGGTTGGAATGTCAAATGTTTAAACCTAGACAGTGTCATAAAAAAACCTATTATTGACTATATGAACCGGGTTAACTTTATGAGCCAAGTGCATGATTGCAGTGTGCCAGAAAAATCAAGAGTAAAAGCATTGACAATAGAAAAAACATTTAGATTCTCCGTAGGCCTTTTATTTTTTCATAGAAAGATATTCGAGTTGAGAATAAACGGTAGAAAAAAATTCACTTTCTTAACCACTAGCTTTAAAATCATCTGTAGAAAAGATACATTTCTTAGCTAAATTGAAAATGAAAAAAAATCAAAAACAAGGGTAGTCAAAAAAGGATAAAATCTAGCTTTTAGTGTCATAAAGATTCATATCAATCAGTATGTGACAAATTTATATGCTTTAATCTATATTGTTTTAGTATTTCATAATTTATTTTCGAAACACGCGCCTTTTTTTGTAGGTATGTACATTTTTTCTTTGAATTGTAAATATGAATAAATATACCTATGCTTTAATTATACAAATATTTTGATCCATAATAAAGATTTGTTGGTATTTTTAGAATTTTTTACGTTGGTATATTTACTTGTACTTTTTATGTTTTTGGCAATATGTTTTTCTAAGCAACTTATAACTTACATTCAGATATATTATTTTATAGAGACTTGTCAATTGTCTATAGATACAATTTATTAAATAACTTAGCTCTGATTTATACATTTATGTATATATATATATTATATTATATTATATACGCATTTTTAATGTAATATAACGAACGAAATTTAATTAGCATAACAAACAACTATTTAATAATGGACAATATAATAGTCATAATAGTTAAAAGATTAAGTAATGAACCTAACTTGAAAGAATAAGGTCGGTTTTTGTTCTAGAAAAACTTACAAATTCGTGATAGCAGATTTTGAGTTCATCAATATGAATGGAGACGATATTATTCTTGTATCGGGATCACTCATCAAGTATGCGGAAAAATATGGTCCAAAAAAACTGTGCGGAATGCCATTGTATTTATCAATTAACAATTGGGTCACCGTATTGAACAGCACACAAATACCGAAGGTTAAACAACATATACTACACGTTTTCAGAGGCAAGCCACAAAAGTCAATACCCTTATTGAAAGAACTAAAAATGGGCACAGAAGTCGGAGTTAGTACTTTGTCTAAGTCTGAGATAATCCATCAACTGTATGCAGACGGTAGACAGCCTGTTATAATCACTTGGAATGGTTTTACGGACAACAAAATAATGAAGCGTTTAGGTATACCGGGTCTCGATATTTGTCTAGATATAACTACATCTAACTATAAACTTAACGGAGAGTTTGAATTGAAATTGATAAATCTAAAGAACAAATACGTTATTTTCAGAACTCCCCTGGGAAAGATATATAAAAGGGGGAACCAATTAAATCTGGAAGAGACCCACCGAATTATATGCTCTGACCCCAATCGACACAGAATAACTTATCTTCACGACCCTAATGTCGATGTATTATTTACGCGCTGTATTTTTAAGTACATTGTATTTAAGATGGGGCTCAATAACTTGACTGATTATATTATGCATTTATAATAGATCATCTTTTAAAATAGACAAAGTGTCCGACGATTACCCGATAATTGTTATTTAACATTTTAATCTGTATGATGCAAACATTTGAATATTTTTTAATATATATACTTTAAAACACCAAAAAACGGTGTAACATTAACGTTGTGATTAATAATAATTGTATGTAATTTTAGTTGCAAATACATATTATTCAATTGTAGACAAACTTAACTCTAAACTATATTTAAGCTTGAGTAACTACTATAAAACTGCTTAGTATTTAGATGAATTTAATTTATAATAAAAATGTAGTATTAATAATTATGTACTTGTAATAAATGATAATTTATTTAAAATTACAAAATAAACCTGTATAATTTTCAATAATAAATTAAATAATAATTATTCATACATAACGTTAACATATTATAATACTAATACATACGATATATTTATGATGTCCCTGGTGGTCCAACGAAGATGTATTTATTGCGATATCTTCTGAGAAAATGAATATAATTACATTTTGTATACATATTATATATGACCCACAGGAATAATCATTACAAATATTCATATTTCCATTAAATTTTTACTGAAACATTTATGTATAACTAAAAAATAAAAATTGCAGTCTTTAACCTGGTGAGTCGTATAAAAAAAAAGAAATAATTTTAGTACCGTTATTGACACAGAGGATATTTCGAATAGGTAAACCTTCATTGTACACCTTGTGATGACACTAACCTGAATGACTAACGTGTTACGTGGAGAGTCAAATTTTTATAAAATTGAAGTTAATATTTTCAAAAATAATAAAAACTTTAATCTATGTTCATAAAATATATTGTCTCGTCCCATGATACATAGCGAGACACTAACTGTGAACATATACAAAAAATCGTGGTCCGATCCATCCTGTAAAAAAAAACTCTTTTTTTCGGAAATTATGAAATTGAAATTATTATTATTGGACCAATAAAACATAAAACACTTAAAGTTAAGAGTGATTATTTGTACAAATCAAACAACTCCGTTCACGAAGACCTAAAACTGCAAAAGTATAAAATATTAAACAGTTAATGAAAAACACTACAACAGCTTTCAAAAAAGATTACAAACAACCGAATATTTTAGCATCCTGTATTTTATCCCCAACCCTCCCGAATTCTCCAATTCGTCAACAAAATCGAACATGGTTGAACGTTACAAAAAAAAAAAATAATAATAGTAAATACATTTAAAATGTTGTGTAAAGTACTATAAAATAACTAATATGTCACTATTTTCAAATGTATTTTTTATTATTTTTATTTAGTTATTATCTGTTATCAGTATAAATGCTTATTATGTTCGTTGCATAAATTGTACATAGGTGTATAGCTATACACCTATATACATTGTATATAGGTGCTAGTATTTCAAATAATAAAAAAAAATGGTGTTCTATTTTTTATTGTAAATGTTAGGTTAAAAAAAGTACATATATATTTATACAGGAATTTTACTGGGTTGAACTATAATTGTAAAATAATCGTAAGACACTTCAGTAGCTCTTACATAGTTTAGATGACTAGAAATACTCAATGTGGGAAGACTGGTGTCTGGGAAGTATTTTTAGTAGTATTAGTTTTATCATAGTATAAGTCTGAACTAAATTGGTGAAATTTAAAATCATTTATACTATAAAATACGAGTTAACCTACGACTGTTAAGTTTTTCATATTAATGGTTCACTACACTACAAGTGCCGTATTTACTTTGAAGAGAGTACCGATTGTAAAATTATTTTATGAACTATTACAATCTTAATTAAGCATTTCATGGCAATATTATTGAAACAATGGGTTTAAAGGAATATTGTACGTGAATGTTAATTAGATACTTATAATTAAAAATAAATTCAATAATTAGATGATTGCATTTAGAATGTTCAAATGTTCTAATATCTATGAATTCTTTTATACGATTTAAATGTACAAAAATGTATTATCAAGACTGAAAAGCATATGAATATACATCTAGAACTGATTTTGTGTTATCATGTTTAATATAAGAGCAAATCAACCCATCATTAATTTTAAAGATGAAAACATTATCCGTGACTATTAGTCAGATATTTTACGATATTTTAATTTAAACATGATCATAAATCGTTAAATAGGAATACTTAGAATATGGTAAAATGTTTCCATGTTATATAATACAAGAACAATAAATACTTACTATTACGATATTCATTAAATGATAATATTACATAATATTCATTCATTTGGATATTTCTTTATATAAAAATACGACTAATGTGTGACGTTGGGTGGATATCGTGGTTCACGCGTGATTGGAAAAGCCATGGTTTCATATTTCAACTCGATTTCCGTTTCTGAACGCTATTTTATGAAAACGTTATTTTTTTCCACGAAGAGTTTCCCAAGAATAACACAACTCTAAAAGTTTACCAAGGTAAGATTAATAAGCTATCAACTCGTGGCGTCAATCAACAGTTGCAAAATCAGACAAAAACAGTCACTAGCCAGTCGAGTACGAGCCCATGAATGTCACTTAGGTCAAACATACTTTTGACTTATGATTTAACTTATATTATATTTCGATGTATTCAATAAAATTAAATATTTGACATTTGACTACAATGTTAAAGCATTTGAAACCCATACTACAATACTCTACAGTGACTTGGATATACATGTATACAAAACAAAATAAGTAATACTTGTTTATAGTAGTAAAATTATCATACACCCACAAATCAATGCAATACAAAATCGTATATATTTTTTTTTAATTTGGGTGACTAAAAATACAACAAAAGAACTTAGCCCTCCCCCCATTGTGACCCTATGACTGACCTCTAAAATCTTAGTTTCGCCACTGTCATCGATGCTCCAATACAAATTCAAATGCTTAAAATTATTACCTATGCATTAAGGCATTTTAAATGAACATAAATAAAACGAACAAACCAACAATAATATGTGAATTGAATCTAGCATCTAGAATATCTATGTTTTTCTTTTAAATAATTATATAATATGTTGCATATTCCCTTATTGGAAAACCATAAAACTTTTTCATTCATTCATGCACATGACGGACTAACAAAATTAAATTGAGTTCATAATCTAGCATTATGATTAGCACAAAATAAATAATAACTACGTTTTTAGTTAACAGTTATTACCGTAATGAAGTAATGACCAAGGTACATGGGTACAATTTCGAGATTAAATAAAACATTTTTAACATGAAATAAACACATTCACTATTGATTTATTTTGCATTATTCTAACATATTATTGCTCATCTATCGGAAAAGGAAAGGACAGAGCAACATCTGTAAGGCTATATATATATATATATATTAGTATATTACTAACTGCTTTAACTGCTCAATTTTTCTTAGGAAAATTTGTATTTAAAGTTTAATCGTAGCCAATATAAGGACCAATTTTGAATTGTATTAACTGTAATATTGAAATCTTTGACCATTTTTAATTTTTACCTATTACCTCATAAATATACCTATTTGTAATAATTTTAAAAAAGTTATAGCTTTTGCGGATATTCATGATTTCTTCTGAATCAACTTGTTACCTTTTCGTTAGGTCTGGTACTCTTATCGTGATCACACTGTATATGATATATGAACACGTTTAAGAATTTAAAATAGAATCAACAAAAATACATAGGTATCAAAAGCCATAACAAATCAATTAAAACAGTGTACACGATTTAAAAAAAAATACATAATTCAACTACAAAGTGAAATTCAAAAACGAAGTGGCATTATAATGTTAAAATTAAAGTTTAAAAATGTATGTATAAGCGGTTATTAATTGATCATAAAAAAACGAAAAAAAAAATTTTAAAAAATCTTATTAATGAGTCGTGGTCACCGAAAATTGAACCCGGGTTTGGCACCGGTACCTACTGTACGGTGATCTATTTCTTATTTAAACACCTTAGCCTACTTAGCTACCAACTGGCATGGCTATTGAATAGAAAACTCGAACAATTAAGCGGTTTGCGATACGACGACGCGTACTATTATTACAAGATGATTACGACGGGCGTGACGTCACGACAAAGAATAACGTAAATGGAAGGTCGGTAAAGCGGGTCGGTAGACGACGCACAGTGGGGCAAAGAGCTATCAAAGTTGGCAAAAATAGCATTTTATTGAATTGAACTATCTTATCATATTATTATGTATATCGATAGAGGAGTTCATAGTGCATTGGAAACCAGCTTTATTCCTGCGATACCGAATTAAATTGATTTAGTTACAGCAGTCGTAACATGAGTCCACCACACATTATAATATAACTGAATTATAAAGTTGTTATTGATTTTGTTATAACTTTGCGATTTTTAAGTGTACTACCTTCAAATTTTCACGGAACTACTAACTAAAGGTCAGTTTTGTCACACATTATTTAAATTTTTTTTTATTTTTTTTTTTTAGTATTAGTGTGTTATTTTGAATTTATATATATTCGTAATTTCATAATAAAGATATACAATTTTCTAACTAACTTCCAAGTTTGTCCAAGCTTTAATAATTGCAAAATATAATAGGTATCTACTAGAGTATTTTATCACCTCGATAAAAAAAATGTTGCACATATTTGCCCCATTTGGTGTAAATAGCTTTTGAAAGTGATAACGCATACTAATTTCGTAAGAAAAAACAATTACCTATTTTACTAATTATATATATATTTTTTTTCTGATCGGTTTAGTGTAACACGACTTATTGTTTGAAGGTCAAAATATAACTGGTTATAAAATATTGTATTCACAAAAACATACGTAATAGGTAATGAATAAATAACTTTTTGTATAGGAATGAGTTCGAACAATGTTTTAATGTCCCGTCAGGAATTATACAATATAATGAAAAGTTCTGAATGTCAAACAATTGATGAACAATTTAATTTTATGAAAAAAGAAATTATAAAACGATTAAAAAATTCTGAGCAGAATCATTTGAATAAAACGTTGTTCTATTTCAAGTCTGAATATAATTCTCGCTGGAAAAAAGCACATAGATTGCAAAAACGATTTATTAATGATAATAAAAACTGGTTGAATGTATCTATTATATTTTATTGTTTGCCTACTCAAAATAATCGTGGTCGTCCAAGAGTTTCATTTGATTTAAGTAGTGAGCGAAATAAGCCGAAAAAAAATGAAGAACTGAGAAATAATACGCCTGTTGGTGTTTTAAATCACATGCAACACATGCAACACAGATGAGCTTAAGATCATCCGGACAAGTTCAAGCAGCGAAGTTGCTTCGGGAAATAGTTACAACAACTCCTACACTCGCAAGTAAATATTTAAAAGCATATTATAAAGAGTCACAAACACCTAAAAAACTATCGGGTGAAGATGCTCTAGCAGTTCTAATAGATGCTAAGCTATCTCGACATCAGTAAAATATTTCTTCAAAAATGTCTCCAAAAAACTAAATATATTATGTTAATATGTAAATAACTTATTACATTATGTCTAATAAACAATATTAAATACAAAGATCCATTTTCGCATTTCATATTTTGTTTCTATGATTTAATGCCAACTATGATAGCTATTTGCCCCACTGTGCGACGAAGGGAAACCGTGAAGGGAATTTGTACAAACGCGATCGGAACCACTATTTTCTAACCTAAAGCGATTTTCATCGGCTCGAATAGGGAAAAATCGAGAAAAGACCTATAGAATAATTCTTTATTATATATAAATAATTATTAATCTATAGAAAAGCTATAGGCCTATAGATAATAGATATTATCAGTGGTGTTTTGGTAAAAAAACTTTAGGGTATACGCGCATTTAAAAACAGTTGACTATTGTGTATCTATTGGGATCAAAACTGATCTAATTCAACCGTTCAAAACGACGATCGCTTCGTGACCATTCTCGTCATATAAAAATTTCATATTCAGAAGCATAAACATTTTACTAAAACGAAAATGTATACTCTGTTTTATACCATTTTGTTATTTAATTTATCTTCGAATTTAAAACATTTTTTCAGAGTTAAATTTATCATTTAAGAAGTAAAAAGTAATTACTATTTATTAAGTAGGCGCTGTCTTAGTAGAGTACCTACTTATACTAGTTATACTAAATAATAGCTCACACGAACAGAAAAAGTTACATAAATTCATTCAACCATCTTCTGATTCGCTATCATTTTTTTAAAATACCTATATCATCAAAAAAAAATTTCAAAAAACATTCGGTTTTATTATTATTATTTATTTTTTTTGTAAATCTGTTACATATAACAGGTTTATACATTAAATTAAAACAAAAAATAAAAATGTAAAATACCAATCAAAAATATGTAGTTGTCAAGTAGTTATAAAAAAAAAAAGGTGTTAATTATTAATATTATTATTAAATAATATTTATTATTTAATCTGTTTTTAGCTTTGCCCTTGATTACTTCAATGAGCAATATTACAAAAAAATCTACGTACTGATAATAATTTACATCTACAATAGACAATATTATATATTTTTTTTTTTAATACGGATTAGCTATATTTTTATTATTATTGTTATTATTATGATTATTTTTTTTTTTTATGAAATATATGAGCGTATACGTGCGTATTGGTGTCACTTTTATAAAGTATACGCTAATTTACTAATTTTTCCGGCGGGTATACGTCGTATACCCGCGTATACCCTCCAAAACACCACTGGATATTATCTATAGCCGTGCTCACAAGTACCCCCACCACCTGTAATGGGCCCGTGCTCTCGTCGGTACCTCCATAGAGCGGGTGATAACGCGTGGTAGGACAAAGCATCGCGTGTACCACCAAATTGTTGAATTATTTTGGTGGTATGTAGTGTCGCCAACCTTAAAGGGACTCCAACGGCGCGCGTTCGGTAGGTACACCTAGCGGAAAACGACCTACAATCGGCGTCTCCGTCCCTTTGTGTGCTCGTCTGCGCTCTTTCGTCCGTGCGTCCGTACGGCGTGGCTGCCATTTTTTTTGTGTGATATCCCGCTCTCGGTGTTTTCCAATCGGACCGCAAACCATTTGGCACTTTTCGTTGTTGTACACGCACACACAGCTCTCGTTGTGCGACCGTCCGACGTAAACGCTGCGACCCGTGTTCGAGAACGCGTATACAGTGTGTGTGAGTGTCTGTTGTGCGTATGCCATTGTTCGCCCACGTGGTGTCCATTACTCTGTTCACGTCCGTTCACTAGTTGCTCTGTCCGTGTTGTACTTAAAGAGTTGTGCGCGTGGGCTTGTTGACGAGGTGAATCGTTTACCGGGTCTATCGGTCGTCACGACGGACTGCGTTTTCATCTCCGGCCGTCTTGCTGCTCCGCGAACACGTCGTCCTTCGCAGCACGCGCTCGCGTTGCCGTTCCGTGCTGATATCGCTGTGTATTTGGGATCACGGTGAAGACGAGTTTGTCTTTTTTTTTGTGCTTTTTTCCCTGGAGGTAAGTTCTCACACTCTTAAAACAGTATTGAATTTCATTGCGACCATATGCGCCCCTTGAACATGTATCTACACTTTATTTTTCTGCCCATTTGTACCTACATTGCCACGGAAAAAAAAATATAATAATAATTCTTAGTTCTGTATTTTTGTAAGATACGTCTGGTACTCTATATTTGTATTGTTTGTATATTAGGTGTATGGTAAATATATAAATACACATGGGCAAATCAGATTGAAATAATTGTATGATATTACTGGTTACGTGACTAACAAAACTTTGTTAGTCACGTATCGTAATGGAATTTCCGAATTTATGATTATTCTCTATTCAATAAAATAAGCTATTAAGTTTTAAGATAAAGTTGGTCACTTTATATCATTATGATTACAATTTATCTTAACATAGGTACATTTTGATGGTCAGTTTCGCATTATTAGTACAATCGGTACACTATTTACTAGTATTCCGTCGACTGTCGTGATATTAAATTAGTTTTTAGTCGAGTTCGTGAGTTAGAGCTAATTGAAAACACCAGAAGAACGTCCCTTCACAAAAAAAAAATAATAAACTCACTCGTTCGTCTATCTTCTGAAAGGGATATAACTAATACACTTGATTTTGCAGATCTAATTCAAAAAATTAGTGAACTAAAATCTAGAAAAAAACCGTTGTCTTAAATTATTTAACAAATTATTTCTTTAATTATTTTTTTTTTAATTTTTTTATTATTGACTATGTTAAAAAATGCATTGCCACTTTGACTTTGTACACAATGTATATGATGTATATCAGTAAACATTTGCTTGAATTAAAAACTCTACCAACACTTCTTTATTTATATTTATATTTTTAATTTCATCGTTTTATTTATATTAATTGTCATTAAATAATTACTGATAACCTTATTATGGTATAATTGATTTATAATCTTATAAAATAAATTGAATATAAGATATAACAAATCTATATAGCATAAATACTACATTCATAATTTAAGTAGATAATTTAAAATTTAGATAATAATTAATTTTGGGGCCCCATTAGAAAATTTGACCCGGGCCCCAAAATTCCTAAGTTGGGCTCTTGCAACAATGATACTTATAATGTAAAAATGATCTGAGAATATGTTTCGAACATTGAAAAAGTTAATTTAAGTTGTATGAGATAAATTATATTTTTATCATTGCTGTACCTAATATGTGTACTGATAATGATAATGTTTACATCAGTAGCTTATGCTACAAATTAGTGTGCATGCTCATTATGCCATTGTAAAGACTTCGATAATACTAGGCAATTTAAAATAGTTAAACTAAATTAAAGGACAGTTCTTATAATGTATTAAAAACGGTGTTAGTCTTGAGTTGTTTACATTTGATTTTAAGATAATTGGCTTAGATTAGTTTTGTTTGAGTATAGACAAAAACAATTGAGTGAGGGATAATTTTGGAGTTATAACGTATAGTTAAACAATCAGAGGGTAAATGTGACATGTATAGATTTGGTTTTGTTTTGTTTGATTTACCAAGTTTTGAACAATTGAGATTAAGATGAATTTGTTGTCTGTAACAGATTTCTATCGATTTAGCACTGGTAGTATCATCAGGTTCTTAATAATATTACTTATGATTTGAATGCCGGTAACAAAACTCAGTTTTGTTCGAGATTCATTGTTATAAATCATTGTTTGAAACATAATTTGTTTACTAAATTTTAGTGTATTAAAGTTATTTAACCTAATAATATAGTAGGTATGTGTATTAATTAATCAATTTGTTAATAGTTGTTGATACACAGATGCTCAAATTGAAATGTGAGTAGGATATTACTTTTTCTATGTATAACTTTAATACATTTTTCTATTTATTGATTTCATTTTAAGATTAAAATAATACTTTTAGCTATTATTATGCTATTAGTTGATTATTATTATACTCCTTAATATTATAACACTTTGTTGTTATGTACCTATTGCTATTTTAACACAGAATGAAAAATTATAAAGTATTAGGAATTGAATAAATTTGATTATTTTTGGTCAAACAAAAAATTAATTGAATGTACATTACTTTTCTTATTAATGTATGTATTCATTTTTTGGGGTTGTCGTAGGTATCTAAAAATTATTAATAGTCTCTCTATGAACCAAAAGATATTTTAACCATTTGAATAGGTATCTAGTTATGTATTAATGAAGAAATGTTTGAAGTATTTTAATAATTTATTTTCATTCTTCATACTAAACTAATAGTAATCATTATTACAGGCAAAATGGTTAGTCAAAAGAGAAAGAACAGTGAAAATATAGCCCAAGCCGGGGCCAAAACCAATAAATATCAATTGGTTGAGTTAAAATCTTCATCTGGTTTTTGTAACTGGAAGGCGGTCAAAACACAATTTGAAGAAGGTAAATTTATGTTGTAATAGTTAAAACAAGCTGGTTGCAAAAAACCTGGTTGTTACAGTGGACTCTTTAATTGTGTTTAATATAAAATATATTATTTGGCTTGTTTACAGAACAATTACAAAACAGCATTCATACAGAGATAATCAGAAACGCATTTCTGAAAAGTATTTCAGGAACTGAAGAAGAACAACAATTATGTGCCCAAAATTTAAAAATTGTGTTTTTTAAGGAAGAATTAGATAAATGTATAGAAATTGATGACGATGATGTAAAAAATTTATGCGATATTTCTTCAGGTAATACTGGTAATCATCCTGATGATAAATTCATTGTATCACATGTGACAAAATTGTATGAATCTAAGTTCAAAGTAAAAATTTTTACTGGGAACGGTAAGTGTTTTGACATGTACAAATTAACTTTTAGGGGAAATACTATAAATAATGTTACTAATAAACCAGCAAAGTTGTATGTTTTCAGAAGTATCCATGGATTTGCTTTTTGGCATGACGATATTGATAAGTATAGAAATATGATTCCACCATTATGTCCTTATAATATTAATGTTCTCAGTTGGGTACACCGAATACGATTTTCTAAATATTTGGCCGAAGACCCTGTCATTCAACAATTTTATCCAGGTTATTGTCAAAAAAAATTTTTTGTTTTATTTTGTCAATTTATAATTACATCAGATACTAAATTAAAAGAAAGAATGAGCATTACTAAATATGACTTATTAACAGTCTATTTAGAAAAGTCGTGGTTGAATGATCAGGTAATAAACAAGTATTTCGATTTGATAAAAGCGAGAAACAATGCCACAGAAAACAATAACATCTATGTCTTTGACACTTTTTTTTTTAGTCAGTTTCTAAGACACAGTTATAATCATGTGCAAAATTACACCAAAAAAATAGATATTTTCTCATTTAAAAAATTAATGATTCCTATTAATACTGGGAACCATTGGGTGCTGATCTGCTATGATGCCTTATTGAAAAAATTGATTTATTTTGATAGTATTATGAACCAAATACAAACGCATATGGCATTTTTCGCATCTAAAGTGATCGAATATTTTAAATTGGAACATAAAGCAAAAAAGGGAGTTGAATTCAATGAAGATGGGTTGCATTGTATTAATGGTAGAAGTCCCGTCCAAACCAATTCTTATGATTGTGGGGTTTTTACTTGCATAAATGGGGAATTATTTTCTAGGGACAAACAACCATTTAATAGTTACAGCCAAACACATATTAGTGTGTGTAGGCATAAAATCACTTTCGAGTTATTAAACAAACAACTTATGACCCAATAATTTGTTTTTTTAAACACATTTCAATTTTTTTTAATTTTCTCACATCAAACAATCTGCCATTTTTTTCATTCTTTTCTGTTATTAATATTGAATCCAAATTTATGATAATCGCTTGATAATATTTTATTTCTACAATTAAAAACCTTACTTTCAATCAAAATATTTAATGTTATTATGAATGTATACTACAGACAAAATAATTATTGTATATGTATTTGTAATTTTAAAATAATTAAATCTAATGGTAACTTTATGAGAGTTATGAATACATGTATTAAACAATTTTCGTTTTAAATTTTGCTTACTGATGTACCAATTTTCTATATTTTGAAAATGAGATGTGAAACATGCCAAGAAAACTTAGTTCTCCAAAAAATTTGTTGTCTGTGTGCTCCTATTGATTTTGTAATCACTGATTGTATGGTGTTCATAGGCTCAGAATACAAATAATTATTATTTTTTTTAAATATAAATTAGTGTAGTTGCAAAACAAAGAGGATTAATTTATCAGCTATAGTATTTTTCTTGAAACTAACAGTCTGGTGAGCCTTTAAGATAAAATGATTTTTTATATTTTATATGATGATTATATATATTATTATATTATTATTATATAATTTATTATTATTATTATTAATTATTTTTATTATTTATTATTATTATTTTATTATTATATTTTATTTATTATTTTTAAACAGTGTGGCTTTGAACGGTCATAATATGTACCTACTTTTTATGTATTTTTATTAAAATTTATATTTTATTGTATTGTTTTTATAATATGGTTATAAAAATATTTCCTGTTATTATTATGTAGAAATTTTGTTATAAAAACGAAATGGATAGTTTATATTTTAAGACTGATATTTTAAAATATTAAGACTTATGTGTAAACACTTACCCTTTAAATTATTTTAACTCATTAATTACATGATAATTTATACCAATTTTAAATTTGAAGTTTGTATATCAGTAATTTTGAAATTGTGCAAATGTCAATATTTAATCTTGGACAATATAATCTTCATTGTAAGTAAATGTACTAGATCAAAAATTTAAATTCAAAATGTTCAAATATATTTCACATTTGTTATATTTATATTTATTCTCTACTTTAAACATTAATTAATTATTAATCATTAATGAGAGTGAATAAATGCATATAAAAAAATACTTGGGAAATTATTCGTACTGTTATGTATATCTAAACAATATTTTTTCAGTAGATAATATTCTTGTATTTATTTTTTTATGTGTTATATTTATTGATTAATGAAAATTAATTAGGTGCTAACATTGTATTTGTATTTATATTATCATATACCAAATACTATGTGTATGCAATTACAGTTTTCGTTTGTATTCTCGACAAATTATGTAGATTTTAAAATAATTTTCCTTGACATTTTTATTTGTAATAATTTTTTTCATGTTGATATTATTATGTAGTATATGCATAACCTATACTAAATGAAAATATTTTTTTTAATATTTTATAATGCTTGATGGTAGGCGCTGAGAGTGCTTATATTTGTACTATGTTAAGTTAACATGACAGCAATATTGGTTTTTAATATTATTTAATGTACTCAACTTATTTGTATTTTTATGCATTAATAAAAACTTTCAATAATGTTATTAAAGTGTTTTGTATATAAAAAAAAAAAATAATGTATGGCCTATATAACAGAGTAAAAACAATGAAATCTTATGATCGAAAAAGCGAATATTTATGATTTATTATTTAAAAAAATATTAATTATGCCTTTTTTTGTATTGACATAAATGGTTAGTAAAAATTAAGAAAAGCACAATTTTATTTGTAAAGATTGACTAGAAATAAATAAACACTATATTTTTAATGTGATAATTGATCAGCAAATAAATTAAAGGTTAAATTGTGGTATTCTCATCATATATCAATCAATTCTAATGATTATTATGGTATCAAAATATAATCCAATTGATTTTTTTTAAATCTATCAATAAACACTAAAACATATGTAATGTGGATTATTTTATATCTTTACAAGTACAATATGTTTTAATTTAATTTATGGCTACTGAATAAAATGTAACCACATTTTAGGCACATGTTATATTTAATATAAACATTTTTTAATAAAAATAATTCCTATGTACTTTCTGTATATAGCCCTAATTAAAGTTAATTTAATGAAACTAATTTTTGTATTGTAGGTTAATACCGACCTATTAAAAAATAAAAATTCTAACAATCGAATGTTTGTATTTTTAATCAACACTTATTATTATGTTTATAATTGTTTTGTAAAATATTTATTAACAACTGTATAAAAATACATTTTTGTGTTTACAATTATGAAAACAAAAATTTGAATCAACAAAAATAACTAACCTGAATTTGAAAGTATTCAATAAAGCAATAGGCACCTAACTATTTGTTAAATAACAATGCCGGATAAAAAAAGTGTTATTATGAAGTATTAAAATGTGTTATAATATTTGCATATTCCAATAAAAAATTAGCGTTACATTTGTAAATATGACCATTCTCAACACATTCTAAATACCCATGGGTCTTGCATGGCATTAAAATCATTTTGTTTTTGTTTGTATCATAAGTGCAACTACTAGTGCGACTAATCGGGTTTTCGTTTAACTTAATGAAGACTGGAAATCAAAATTAAAAATATGAGGATGAGAGATAAACTAAATAGGTATTTAAAAATTATGATGATTTCTGTTTAGTTAATGGTGAAGGATGTACAATATCTCATATTTTTGTGTACACCTATGGTGAGGTAATTGATACAAATTACTTTAATATTAATCAGGTTTTTTATTGATTTTCGTATTGTTTTCAAGTTTTATCATTTTATATAATGTGTTAAATAAAAATAATTAAATATAATGTGTTGAAAATTTTGTATATAGTTTTTAATTATTAAATTAAGAATTATTAGTAGGTACCCTCTAAAATGATTATGTACCTACCACAATATTCAAAGACATTTTCTATTTCAATATAAGAAAATATTTTGGAAAAAAAAAAGAAGAAGATGTAATATGCATTGGTATCTATCTATATATTATTAAATCTACTTAAGAAAAACAAATAAATATATTTGGGTGTATAGGAATTCTTATTTATTTTGATTTGATTTAATGAAAAAATCTAGTTTTGCTAAAATGACTGTTGTCAGTACTGTTTTCGACATTGAAATTATTGATTTCATTAATTGCTGATGGTCCTCCTCCACACTGTGATCGACCGTGGTTGTTCTTTATTATACCTGGGAAAAATTACTGTATTCATCAATAATGGTGTTATTGCTTCCTCCACCAGTTAAATTTATAGCTTGATTCACTTGAGCTAAATTTTAACCAAAACTGCTAGACCCTGTTGTTAATATTTGTGTATAAAAAGTCGTAGGTGAGACAGGCCTTATATAATATACTATTTTTTCAACTTGACTTTTATAAGTCAATATTGTCTGTAAAAACTTGAAAATTGAAATAAATACTTATTTCTACCTCACACACAAATGGATGGGCACAAATACTAAAAAAAATAATATATATATATATTTAAAAACCTGACCTCCAGAGTAAAATGTCATACTTTTATGCATGAAAAAATTTCAAATTTATACAAATATTATAAATTGAATGCTTATCTTCATTGATGATTTGTGATTAAAAAACATTTAAAAAACTATAATCATGTATGCAATTTTTATTAATGAATAATGATATACTAAAATTGCATAGCAAATGTTCAATGCTTTTAAACAATAATTTACTCTAGTATTATTTTTAACTAAACATAAACTATAAAAAGTAAATAAAATACAAAAATGTTCTATCATAAAAACTAAAAAACTTAGACTTTAGAACATAAAAATTACAAATTTTGTTCATTATAAAACAGATATTTATATAATTAATAACTAAACATTTTTCTTTGTTCATTGATGAACTCAATCTTCTTTATACAAATCAAACTCAGCATTTTTAACACCTTGAAAATCATTTATAACAAGTAAATACAATAAAAATTTAATGTTCAGTTATAAAATCTTTTAACTTAAAACTTTTTACTATAACAAGAAACATAGGTAACTTATTTATTCCTTACATCACAAAATCTAAGAAATAATAATACAAAAATAATTTTAACAACTTCTTTGGTCTCCAGTCTCTACCAGCTTTTTTTTCTATACCAAATAGATGAGGTATACCAGTTTCTTTGACAAAATTATAGGCCAATTTTTGAACTTCTTTAACAGTAAATCCAGAAATATAGAATCCATTACTAGTTTGTGATCAGCTATTTTTGTTTTTTTGTTTTATAGAACGTAGAAAAGTGCTAGACCGACCTAGTGTTTTCATACCACTAATAGCTAACTTATTTTTATCCTGACATCGGTGGCGAAGAGTTGCTTGAGCCGCTTGAGGAACATTAAATTTTACAGACGTCTTAAGTCAATCCATATCTTCTTGTCTATTGCAAATATACCATAATTGTCGTGTTATTTTATGTTTATAATGTGATACCATTTTCACTAAAAATAAAACACAGTTAAAAATAAAATAAAACATAAATAATAGCTTGGTCAAAATTACATGCCATATTACCCGGAACGATATAAAAATTGTCGAATATCTTTCCATACAATTACTATCAGTAAGTAAGATTATATATTATAATAGAATTAGATAATAGCTTATCTTTTGTTTACGACGACTTGGAATAGTAAAAAGTTGAAAAACGTAAAGTATTTTTTTTTTAATTTAACTAATAAAATGATAATCGCTATGACAAAATACACATTTTTATTTATTATTTTATTAATAATTTTCTTATTTACTATCGACGTGTTAATACTAAGGACCTCATTGCACATATATAGGGAAGCTTTATAGTCATTAAATTACAATATCGACAGCAACAATCCAAATGGGGATAAGCGCGAAAATCCGTTATGCACTCAGCTTTCAATTGATATAAATTATTAATAAAAATTTAGTTGAATGATCATTTAAAATAGATTAAAACTCAGCTTTATGCTTAGTGACAATTTTTTTTAAATAATAAAATACTCAATGATAAGTTAAGTCGGTGCTCGAAAATTGTTAAAATAGTTCATATTTTATCAAAAAATACATTATTATGCAAAACCAAATTTCATGCACCTACTAGATTCTGTCATCTTGAAATGCATAATGTTTTAGATATTTATATGTCTATGTGTTGGATAGACAAATAATCTACCATAACTTATTTGTATTTTGGAAAAACACAAAAAAGAAGAAGAAAAGTACGTTGGGGAACACGGGGCAAAACCAATCAGTGGAGCAAAACTGATACCCGAAATTGCGAGCGATCTAATGACGATAAGTAGAGCTAGGATTTTAATGCCCATCGCACGTTATCGGTTGTCGCCACAAGTCCATTAAACTAAAATATTACATAAGGGGTATAACAAATCACAGGTACTTTAATTTTTTTGCATTTTTTGGTATCATTACTCAATAGTTCATAACATAAATACATCAATACTGAAAAAAGTGAAAAATGGAAGTACGTTTTGGAATGTCGCCCCACAAATATGACCCACCGTAATATCCCGGCCGTCAATTTTTAAAAAAAATTTATTTGAAGAAGAAGATATAAGAATATTATATTTTATTTTACATATAAATTATGTATATATATTTTATTATTATTATTATATGTATAGATGTAATCAAACCACATAATCACAGTGCGTATTTATAATGTAGTAGTCCGACGTTCACATTTACCACTCGGTTTGGATTTTTAAACGTTCGTCGCGGTGTGGTTAATTTTTTTAAATGATAAAATAGCCCGCGCTTTGGAACGTTACCCGGTTAAACCGTCCACTCCCGGTCGTAAGTGGTAACCGGACTCTCGATGATCGTTCGTTAGCTACGTGATATTGTGATTAGAGATAACATAACCGAGACTCCGTAGATAATTTTATTGTCATTGTGCACGATGTACGAACTACGAAGTATAATTTAAAATTTTCTCGACATTTCGTATCGTCGCCATTGGTACGTAGTTATCGGTTTGGTCCGGGTTCTCTGTCGCGTCCACCGCGTTTCCGGCTTTCGCCGTTTACAAAAAAGAAAAAAAACGCTTTGGAACGTTACCCGGTTAAACCGTCCACTCCCGGTCGTAAGTGGTAACCGGACTCTCGATGGTTAGCTACGTGATATTGTGATTAGAGATAACATAACCGAGACTCCGTAGATAATTTTATTGTCATTGTGCACGATGTACGAACTACGAAGTATAATTTAAAATTTTCTCGACATTTCGTATCGTCGCCATTGGTACGTAGTTATCGGTTTGGTCCGGGTTCTCTGTCGCGTCCACCGCGTTTCCGGCTTTCGCCGTTTACAAAAAAGAAAAAAAACAAAACCGTTTACGTCCAGTGGTTGACAGACCGTCGACCGAAATATAAAATGAGCAGCCAACAAGCGGGTCCGTTGACCGACGATTTGACGCACGTCGAGTTCGAGACCAATGAAGAGGTCGAAGTACTATCGACGTTCGACAGCATGCATCTCCGCAAAGACCTCATTCGCGGCATATACTCGTACGGTAAGTCCCTCGACGACGGCGACGCGTTCGCACGCGTGGTATCGTTCAACGGTCGTTTGTTACAGGTTTCGAAAAACCTTCGGCCATCCAACAACGAGCCATCAAGCCCATGATCAAAGGACGGGATGTCATTGCGCAGGCTCAATCCGGGACAGGTAAAACTTCAACGTTTTCGATCGCTATGCTACAATCCTTAGACACTCAGTTACGCGACACCCAAGTGCTATGTTTGTCTCCTACTCGATAACTCGCTGTTCAGATCCAAAAGGTGTGAATTTTTATATCTATTTGTATTATAGTTGTAGACACTAGACTCACCAGACATTGATTTATCGTCGTAGTATGAATTGTTGGTTCACGCCAATCGTCATGCTCAATGTTTATCTCAAATATTTAGTATGATTATTTTTATCAATTTTTCATTCTTGATTTGTAATTTGTTATTTCTCTTGTCCTTTTAACATTTCTGAATTTCACTTCTATAATATTAGGTATATGGTTTGTGTTAAATATTGGTACAAGACCATTCATTTTGTACGTCCATATTAAATATCACATTATAATTTAATTATTGCCACTGACTAAATTATGTTTGAAGTTTGTTTGTGATCATTCCTCCAAAATGAATTGGTTTTATGAATAATTCTGCAGATCCTATATAATTTTAACATTTATTACTAGGGCCCGGATTTTTATGCAAATGCATATTCTTCTGCATTTGACTTATAACAATTCTGATTGAATATCTTGACGTTTCGTAATAGGTAGATTCTGCTATTAATTTCTGTTATTGCATATTTTTGCATATTTGCATCAAAATGCATAAAATTTGCATATTTCTGGATAATTACATAAAATGTGCATATTTTATAAATACTTATAAAATATTTTAAATTTTAATCGAAAGTTTGTTATACATGCCAGTTGCCGACATTCTTGACAAATATAATTCGACCTAATAAAACATAATATTTTACAATAGGAAATTCCGTGACAGACGCATAGATGTATACAGATGTAAAAACGTTATCTTCTAAAATTTCTGGAATTATAAGCGTAGAAATAAGAAACGATTATGAAGACCTTGCAGAGTTGTCACCAGAAGATATTTCTTGTTTCAAATACGCAGGTATTGTGTCAGCAGACGTGGAAAGAAGTTTTTCGAAATACAAGGCGATGTTACGTGACAACAATCGTAGAAGTTTTCAATTTGATAATTTAAAAGCACATTTTGTTACATCATGTTGGTACTCAAATGTTATATTCAATAGCTAATATACATTTGTATGCTAGGCCTAAACACATCTTAAATATTTATAATTAAATTTTTTTTTTTTGCTTAATAGAATACCTATTTTTTAATTTTTTTTTAAATGTTTGGTTTTTTAATGCTCAATAATTATTTGTTTGCATATTTTTTGCATATTTTTAATTCTTGAGTGCATAAATATGTGCATATTTAACAATAAATTTTGCATAAAAATCCGGGCCCTATTTATTACCAAATCGAATACATATCTGATAGTTAGGTAATAAGTAGTTAACCTGTATGTTATCTATAATATGATTACAGTTTAAAATTAGTTGATAGTTTTATTCAAACAACAATCAATAATTATGTCTTGAAAGTGTTTGAAATATGTTTTATAACCCAAAACATGAAATGAAATTTTTAAGTCCAAAATATTAACTGAATGTCAAACTTAATTTCAACATGTTTCCTTTTGAATATTTAATGCTTATTTTTGGTTTTTAACTATACTCTAGGTTGTTTTGGCATTGGGCGATTTTTTAAATGTACAGTGCCATGCTTGTATTGGTGGCACAAATCTCGGTGATGATATAAGAAAATTAGATTTCGGTGTACACATTGTTTCTGGAACTCCTGGGCGTGTTTTTGGTAAATAAGTATTGATATTAAAAACGTTTTTGTTCACTAAAAATATGTTATTTTATTTATACCTGTATTGATAAATGTATTACATTGTGCAATTGTAAAAAGTTTAATAATGGATTTTGGTTACCAAATTATTTTGGTATATATGATCCGACGAAAAACATTGTGCACTGATAATATAAAAACTTTGGTGATAGACGAGGCCAATGAAATGCTAAATAAAGGATTTAAAAATCAAATATATGAATTTTACCGATTCTTGCCTTCTGCTACTCAAGTATGATAAAATTTGTTGAAATTATTACTTTAAGTAAACTTGTGTATAAAGTAGATGTTTCAAATAACAATATTAATAATAATTATTATAAAGGTTTTATTGTTGAATTATTTTCAGTTAATATTTTTGAAATAAGAAATTGCTTAGAATAATACATTTTCATTTTTTTCTTGTTCTAGTTCAATAATTGTCCCGATAATAACTGTTGTTGACTTATAACATTCTTATTTGTATATGATATTTTACCTCTTATCTAATATTAACTTGTTAAAAAAATAAAAATAAAAAGAACAAATTCTGTTAGGTATGCGTATCAATAAATGCATAATAAACATTTATATCTTGTAAGTCCCAATATTTTGAGTTTCGTGAGAGGGACGCTATCATGAAGGCATTTCATGCTGGACAAACGTTAGTATTTGATGTAAAATAAGTCGACTTTTTATAATTTATACCTTTGAATATTTAAACTTATGATTATTCGAAGTGAATGCTCAGTAACTTAATAATATCATTGTACTTCGAATAAAAATGAATTTAAGTACATAAGGTACCTAATTCAAAGTAAAATTTAAGACTTACCAGCTGATGATATGCAACAATATGAAGTTTCATTTGCTCAATTTAAGTTATTTGAAGCAGTGGCATCAAATACTCTCAAAAATGGCTTATAAGAAATACTTTCATAATTTTTTAATATTAATTGGCAAATTAAATATTTTTTAAATAACATAAGATCTTAATATTTAATCAAATAAGGTATTTTTAAATGTTCAATGTTAATACTTGGTAAAGTTCTAATTACCTGTTGATTGCAGTATTAAATGTTGTTAAAATTAAATGTTGTTGCCCATTATCAGTAGCAGTGGTTCGTTTAATTCCAAGTTATTCTGTAGACTTCACAAAAAAATTGTTGAGATGTTTATTCAAAGTCAGTGACTTTTGAATCTTTGCACTATTTTCTACAGCTATTCCATTCTTTTCTGCAAATGATTTTTCTCTAGTGTAGATATTATCCCAAAAAATATCATTACACAGCTATTTAATAGACTCTTGTACTTTTTATTAAATCAACTACCAAAGACTATGATGTTGGAATTCTAAAGTTCTACTGAGACCCAATGTATTTTATGTAAAAAAGCTTCCATGGATAATGAAATTGATATGAAGGTTAAAGTAGAAATTTCATTTAAAATACCAATAGCTTTTGCTGTCTGATCACCTTTGTTACTTTAAACTAATATAGCTTTTAATACTTCAGGAAATCTCAAATTAATTTTTTTAAATGATATTTACCAATTTGCCCATCTAGTAACAATCAATCTTTATAAATGTAAAACATCTAAATTTTTATCTTTTTGAGCCTAAAAGAAAACGTCCATATCTTAATTGGCATTATTCATAGTAAATTTATACACATTTTGTACCGTGTTGAACAAATTACAAATGTAAGGTACATTTTGAACAGTTTGTACTAAACATAAATTTAATCAATGGGCATGACAGTGAATGTATATGGGGAACTACATAACGTATTCTTCCTTGAACACCTGCATGTTTTCCACTCATGACAGAAGCACAATCATAACATTGCCAAATACAATTCATTTAATCTAATTTTTTTGTTAATAACGTTTTCAGAATTTCATTTGCTTAACTCTCGGATTTGATTTTTGCATATTATAGCAGTCAATAGATTTCTCACAAATGTTCATATCATTGTCAATGAATATTAATGAAAAACCCATCTGTCCTTTTTTTAGATAGATCTTTTGTTTCATTTCATCCACCGTTATAGTGTTAACACCAAATTTATTTATTGTATTTAATAATTTTGTGAGCAGCTTTGAGCCACTTGTTCAAGTTTAATTTTTTTCATCTCTCTGATCTTGGATGCACCACCTTTGTTATTTTAATATTAAAACTTAATCATGATGTAGGTATAAGTTCAGAAAAATTGAAAGTGTAAAACACCATAATGTCAAACAATGGCTACTGTGCCTAATCTGTGCTATATTTAGCATTGATAAATAATGAAAATACATATTTTAATCTTCAATCTTGTTATTATCATGAGATATAAATATACCCAGAACTGTGGTTACTTATATTGTTCTGCGCTTATAGTCATTACTCATTATTGATACTTCTGATAGCACCTACCTAGTAATTTAAATAGGTATATTATTTTAATTTTAAAATTTTACATTCTGTATTCATCAGCTGCAACCTACTGTGCTGTGGGAAATAAATTATAACAGTATAATTAGTAATTATTTTCATTTATCATATTGATATTAGCATAAATATCAGTATTATAAACCATTCCTAGTTCTGGCCCATTGTCAGTTAGACACCAGCCAATTGTAAACAAGGGGGGGGGGCAGAATCCCCTCCCCATATGATCCTACTGATTCAAAGTGCAATCTCCAAATGTATTTTTTTGTAATCTTATCGTTGATAATTTAGTATTATTTATAAATTGGCCTCTTATTCACACTTAAAATTTTACTTTTGATGAAATTTAATTCAATAAATTTGTAAAATTATTTTTGTTTGTTGTTTTTTACAGACGAGTATTGATCACCACAGATATCTGGGCTCGCGGTATTGATGTTCAGCATGTGTCATTGGTGATAAACTATGATTTGCCAAACAATCGTGAATTGTACATTCATAGGTAATATTTAAATTTAATGAAAAGACGTATGTTAGTTACACATTAAAATTAATTTCTTTGCAGTGGACTTTTTATTTTGACTCTGACCATTTTATTTAATGATTTAATCATATTACTGTTTTATAATGTTATCAATTACATAAAATGATCATTTTATTTTTAGAATTGGTCATTCTGGAAGCTTTGGTCGCAATCAATTTGGTTAAAAGCGATGACATAAGGATTTTACGAGATATTGAACAGTATTATTCCACGCAAATTGATGAAATGCCTATGAATGGTTTGTTTCTATAAATTTATTGGGTCATTGAATAACAAGTGGCTGAAAATCATAGGTCTTATTAAATTTTATTAATAATTCTTTATTTTAATATTTTCAGTTGCTGATTTGTTTTGAAGACATTTTTATTGGTTATTCTTTTTTGTAAAATTTGTATGACATTAATATATAGTATCATTCAAACATTCAAATATATTTTGTACTTAAAGACTTGAATTATTTAAAATAAATTTAAAAAAATAAAACAGATAATTTTGTTTTCTATTATATGACTGTGAGGTATTGACTCTTAATCGCATAATTTATGTAAAAATAACACTATTCATTTAATTCCATTTTATGAATTTTTAATTGTTTGTTAAAATAATTGTTAAGGAACCTGAATGAATAACTCCAGTTTTTAATAGATAAATGTTTTTACTTTAAAACAACTTACTGTTTTTGCATAGTATGTATATCTGTTTTAATTAATCAGATGGTATCCTGAGTAAGGACAGAATGAGAATTATAATGTGATTGGAAGCTGAATCTTTTAGTGATTAATTTTACATTTTAAAATTTTTATTTTTTATTTTTTTTAGTACATTTTACAACTTTAAAAGGGCATATTTTAATTTATGTAACTTTTCTCATATTCTTGTAAATCTTGTACTGAAAATAATTGAAACAATATTTAATTATGAAGTTTATTCTATGAAGTTACTATATTATGAAGTTACTATCTGATACTAGTGCCAAATGATTTAATGTTGTGATAAATACTTTTGACACTACTGGCCTCAAGGTAATAATAAATATCAATAATTATAAAAAATATAATTTATTTATTTATATATTCAATTTAAATGTTAAGTGCAAATTTAAAAAAATTTGAAAATTTAAATGGATATGATTATTTATATTTTATTATGCTCCATTGTATTTTAGATCATATAATTTGGAACGCTAGTTATTCGCATTGTTTATTTGCTATTCTTGCTTTTATTTAGTACTGGATTAGAATTTGCACTGAAATGTGTTAAGAACAAAAATTATGATGGAATTGTTGAAGCTTATAAAGAGTAATATAAACGCATAACACCAATTTCTAATGAATAGGTATACATTTAAATTTATAACTCTACTTTATAACACTTAAAAGAATATAAATTTTTTAATCCTTATGACTACTTTTTTTTTTGAAAAACTGATGTAAATATTTCATTGTACAGCAACCACTTCTACTAATTTATAGTTTTTTAAATCTTGAATAATTTTGAACAATGTTAACCAAATCAATACTTGTATTTAGATTTTTTTACTCAACATTATGTTAATTAATTAAATATTTAGTGTTGTCCTAATGAAGTACTTTTTTTTTGAAAATATTTCATGTACAGCAACAACCTCTACTAATTTATAGTTTTTATAACGATGAATAAGTTTGATCAATGTTAACCAAATCAAAACTTATATTTAGATTTGTTACTCTATATTATATTAAATTATAGAATATTAAGTGTAAAGTCCTTATGGACTTCTTTTTGTTTTTTTAGAAATTATTATAAATACTCCAACATAGAGCCAAAATTCCATATAATAAGCAGTTTTTTTAACTCTTGAATAAGTTTGAACAATGTTAACCAAATCAAAACTTTAAATTTAGATTTTTTTACACAAAATTATGCTAATTAATTGAATATTTAGTGTTAAGTCCTTATGAAGTACTTTTGTTAAAACAAACTGTTGTAAATATTTCAACGAATGGCAAGAACCTCTACTAATTTATAGATTTTTGAATCTTGAATAAGTTTGCACAATGTTAACCAAATCAAAACTTGTATTTAGATTATTTACTGTACATTATATTAATTCATAGAATATTAAGTGATGTCTTTATGGACTACTTTTTTTTTTGAATATTTATTGTAATTATTTTAATGTGGAGACAAAATTCCATATAATTTGCAGTTTTTTTTAAATCTTGAATAAGTTTGAACAATGTTAACCAAATCAAAACTTGTATTTAGATTTTTTTACACAACATTATGCTAATTAATTGAATATTTAGTGTTAAGTCCTAATGAAGTACTTTTGTTAAAAAAAACTGTTGTAAATATTTCAAAGAATGGCAAGAAAATCTACTAATTTATGGATTTTTAAATCTTGAATAAGTTTGCACAATGTTAACCAAATCAAAACTTTTATTTAGATTATTTACTGTACATTATTTTAATTCATAGAAAATTAAGTGTTGTCTTTATGGACTACTTTTTTTTTGAATATTTATTGTAATTATTTTAATGTGGAGACAAAATTCCATATAAATTGCAGTTTTTTTTAAATCTTGAATAAGTTTGAACAATGTTAACCAAATCAAAACTTGTATTTAGATTTTTTTACTCAAAATTATGTTAATTAATTAAATATTTAGTGTTAAGTCCTAATGAAGTACTTTTTTTTTTGAAAAACTGATGTAAATATTTCAACGAATGGCAAGAACCTCTACTAATTTATAGATTTTTAAATCTTGAATAAGTTTGATCAGTATTAACCCCATGAAAACTTGTATTTAGATCTGTTACTCTATATTAGATTAATTAATAGAATATTAAGTGTAAAGTCCTTATGGACTATTTTTTTTTTGGAATTTTTGTTGTAAATATTTCAACGTGTAGCCAAAATTTCATATTATAAGCAGTTTTTTTAAATCTTGAATAAGTTTGAACAATGTTAACCCAATCAAAACTTGTATTTAGATTTCTTTACTCAACATTATGTTAATTAATCAAATATTTAGTGTTGTCCTAATGAAGTACTTTTTTTTTTGAAAAATTGATGTAAATATTTCAACGAATGGCAAGAACCTCTACTCATTTATGGATTTTTAAATCTTGAATAAGTTTGCACAATGTTAACCAAATCAAAACTTGTATGTAGATTTATTACTCTATATTCTATTAATTAATTGAATAATTAGTGTTAAGTCCTTATGAAGTACTTTTGTTAAAAAAAACTGTTGTAAATATTTCAACGAATGGCAAGAAAATCTACTAATTTGTGGATTTTTAAATCTTGAATAAGTTTGCACAATGTTAACCAAATCAAAATTTTTATTTAGATTATTTACTGTACATTATATTAATTCATAGAATATTAAGTGTTGTCTTCATGGACTACTTTTTTTTTGAATATTTATTGTAATTATTTTAATGTGGAGACAAAATTCCATATAATTTGCAGTTTTTTTTAAATCTTGAATAAGTTTGAACAATGTTAACCAAATCAAAACTTGTATTTCGATTTTTTTACTCAACATTATGTTAATTAATTAAATATTTAGTGTTAAGTCCTAATGAAGTACTTTTTTTTTTGAAAAATTGAAGTAAATATTTCAACGTACAGCAACAACCTCTACTTATTTATAGTTTTTTTAATGTTGAATAAGTTTGAACAATGTTAATCAAATCAAAACTTATATTTAGATTTGTTACTCTATATTATATTAATTTATAGAATATTAAGTGTAAAGTCCTTATGGACTTCTTTTTGTTTTTTTAGAAACTATTATAAATACTCCAACATGGAGCCAAAATTCCATATAATAAGCAGTTTTTTTAACTCTTGAATAAGTTTGAACAATGTTAACCACATCAAAACTTTAAATTTAGATTTTTTACACAAAATTATGCTAATTAATTGAAAATGTAGTGTTAAGTCCTTATGAAGTAGGTACTTTTGTTAAAAAAAAACTGTTGTAAATATTTCAACGAATGGCAAGAACCTCTACTAATTTATGGATTTTTAAATCATGAATAAGTTTGCACAATGTTAACCAAATCAAAAATTGTATTTAGATTTTTTTACACAACATTATGCTAATTAATTGAATATTTAGTGTTAAGTCCTTATGAAGTACTTTTGTAAAAAAAAACTGTTGTAAATATTTCAACGAATGGCAAGAACCTCTACTAATTTATAGATTTTTAAATCTTGAATAAGTTTGCACAATGTTAACCAAATCCAAACTTGTATTTAGATTATTTACTCTACATTATATTAATTCATAGACTATTAAGTGTTGTTTTTATGGACTACTTTTTTTTTTTGAATATTTATTGTAATTATTTTAATGTGTAGACAAAATTCCATATAATTTGCAGTTTTTTTAAATTTTGAATCAGTTTGAATAATGATAACCAAATCAAAACTTGTATGTAGATTTATTACTCTGTATTCTATTAATTAATAGAATATTAAGTGTTAAGTCCTTTTTTGAGTTAATTCTGATAAAGTTACAAATGGGTTATAATAAATAAATAATATATGTTCGTCATGCTAATAATGTAAGGAATACATAAAAGATAATTTTTATAATGTATATTTTATAGTAAGAAATGTCTTCAAATTTTTTGTCATGAGTTTTTGAAAATAATAGATAACAGAAAATTTTTTTTCTATTGGATGAATTGGTTTTAAAAATCTGAAATTGATAAGATAACATAGTCAATATGTACGAATGACGATTATTCCTCCAAAACCATTAACAGTGAAGTTATAACAGCTGTTATGTATGTCCCTGCGAAATTTGAAAACATGCTACGGTCGGATCATTTAACCCCCCTCTTAAACTGCTTGTACCATAGCATTGTACGTTCAATTTGATAAGTCATGATCATACCACAGAATAGATGAAATCAGAATGGACACTCTCGATGTAAACAAAAAAACGGCAGCCATTTTTTCAGTGGTCCCTCTTATCATTTTTATGCGTTATCAGTGCTATATCATAGAGTAGATGATATCTATGTTATGACTTTTGAAAGCACAACATTCCACAGGTTGTTTAAGTTTGTGTCATATTTTGTAGTGCATGCTTTTTGCTTTGGCATTTCTATATTTTATTTTATACATTTAATTAAAAAAAATCGAAATGGGAAAAAGTGGGTTTGAATGTATTGTTTCCAATTGTTATAATTCAACAACAAATAAAATTGTAAAATTCCACTCACTTCCCAAAGATGAAGAATTGTAAGTATATTTTATTTTGACATAAACATTGGTGAAAATATATATAAACTTAATTTTTTTATTTAAGGCGTATGATTTGGCTTACCAATTGTAATCGATTAGATTTGAGTGAGAAAACTTCTCATTCCCTTTGTAAATCATACAGAGTATGTGGTGATCATTTTGAAAAAAAAATGTATTTCACAGATAGATTACTCTTACATAGGGCTGTACCTACTATATTTACAATGCCAACTGATAGTATAACAGCAACAAGTCCAACTGTAACAACAACGTCTAATATTTTATGTTCAAGTAAAACCACCACTTATTTAAATTAAGGTGAACATTTTTTGTGTTAATGTATTTACTTTTATTATTTATTAGCGCCCATTATTGCGAGAAAGCTGGTGTACCCCGAGTCTTCATCAACACCTATCGTGTCAAACACAAATTCTATATCCGATTCTGTAGACTTGGGTAAGATAACTTAATTTATATTGTTAAACCTAATCAAGGATGGACAAAGATAATGAATTAATTAGACAAATAAAAGTTTATTAACAATGTTTTTAAATAATTTTAAATTAAAAGTTAACAAACTAATATATTAACTAGTGCATTAAAATGATATAATACAATTTTAAAAATGATTTATGATAATAATTCTTAATTACAAAATGTATAAAAACACAGATACCTATAAACATAAAAGTAATGTTTTTTTTGATAATACAATAAACCTTTTAATTCTAACTTAACTTAATTTAATTTTTTAATTTATTACCTAGTTGTTACATATCCTTGGTTATAAATCTAAACTGTATTAATAAATATTTTATTCATGTATCTAGAAAGTGCCTCGGTTTGTGATGACGTATCATCGAATTCATCCTCTGTTTGTACAAGTGTGTCAGTTCAGACAAAAAGTTTTCAGACCATAACATCACACACACCTCGTAAAACACTACTTCGTTCTAAAACTACGAGAAAAAATTCAAGAATGTAATGAGTATAAAAAAGCTTTAGCATCAGTAAATTGCACTGAACATTTTATAAGACAATGTGACATTTTGTTAGCCCCTAATTTATCAACAATAGTTAAAACATACTTAACTAATTCTGAACGAGCTTCACATGGACAGAGATATTCAAAACAATTAAAACTTTATTGTCTGAAAAAAATTTAAAAAATCGTAAATTGACAATCCTCACTCATTTGTAGTTTTTTTTTTAAATTTGTATTAGTTGGATAATAATGTTAAGTAAATGTATTATGTATAATGTTGTATGTAAATTGTAAACTGTTTATATATGTAAACTTAATAATTGTTCTATTTTAAATTGAATTAAATTAAGTTAATATTGTTTAAATCAGGTATTACCTAATTGTTTTTACCTGTCATGATTCTTATTGTAAGCACTTCTTGTCCATACTGATTGTCAAAACACTTTGGTTCCACTTCTTGTTATACTTTATTTAACTAAAATTATTATGATTGTTTAAGTATTATTTAATATCAGTTACCAAAGATTAACATAAAAAAATTGCAATAATAAATTGATTTGTTAGGTACTTGTACAAATGACAATCTTTCACACCTGAAGGCTGCAGGACCTACAGAGAGTTCAAGTAAATAACTGAATAAGTAGTTCACGTTAAGTCTGTTCGGCTGCTATTATGATGAAATATGTACATTGCTATTGCTCAAATTACTTCTTTTGATGGTAAATAGAAATCTAGTTTAATTTCCCACCAAACTGAATCAAATCCTAAAATAATAATACACACATAGGCATTATTAGCTATGAACTAAACATGAGATTAACAATAAATTGAAAATTACATACCTATTATTTTAAAATCTGTACATAGCTTAAGACATTTCTCGTATATAATTTGCATGCTATTGATACTTGTGTCCGAAGAAACTTCAGAGTTAAATTCTGTTCAGTGGTACTTTTTTGAGAAGTTTATTACGTTAATAATTAGTTATGAGTTACATAATATCTAAAAAATATCACAAGCACTGATATGACTTGACTGATAAAAGAACAGCTGTTTAAGGACCACTGAGAAAATGGCCGCCGGTCCATACCCGTGTTATGTTATCAAAGTGTCCATTCTGATTTCATCTATTCTGTGATCATACTGTTATCGTTTGTTATCAATTTGGATTATTTGGAAATAGAAATGTCCCATACGGCATACGGCCATACCATACCATAAAATAGATCTACATATTAATATATAATATATATATATATGCCCATACATTATAAATAAAAATACAAGAATAAAATTAAATCGACCATGGGTATTCTTTGCTTCTTGCCTAGAATATTGATGGGTGTAGATTAATTTAAATTGAAACCAATGATAAATCATTTGTATAAAAAAAAACAAAAAACTTTTAAGAGTGAAGAAAAAATTCTCTGTAGAGAAAATGTCTGTGACAAAACAATTCTACCAATCACTTTTATATGCCTTCAAAGTTGAATTTCAAATATTCCCAAAGTGAAACACATTATGTGTGTCGTTCTACCACACCACCACGTTCTAGAACTTACGTTTTTCGATATTTTTTTTATGGTCGTTACTCGTTAGCAAGGGCGTCTGCAGGGAGGGGCAAGTAGGGGCATATGCCCCCCCTTGGATTTTTTATGTGTCAATTATCATAATCATTATGTAGTATAAAATATCACGAAATAAATATGTTTTAAATTAAAATTTTTTTTTTAAAACGTTGAGTGCCACGGTCGACAAATTGTATGTGGATCTCTATGAGTGTTTTAAGTCATCGGTTTTCGATGCACTGTTTCGACTTTTATATGTGAATATTTAGTAAGATCTCGTGATTTCATTAGTATCATTGATTATGAATACTAAAATACTATAAAATATAAAATTTTCAAATCAATGATTACATTTTATTTATATAAAAAAAATGCATTTGTTAATTTAAAGTTACACAATAATAAATTTACATTAATACTGTAAGAATAAGTTATAATGTTCTAACTATACACATAATTAAAGAGCGGATTTTTAGGTTCTTAAAACCTTAAAATATGATGTAATATGCTCCAAAAAAACCTTAAAATATTCTCTAAATATTCCTTAAATTTGTAAGAATGCAAATATGATTTTTTTCTAAAATAGATACAATAAATAACTGTTACGCGCCATTCTCTTGGTAACAGGTAAACTATTGAATAATAAAAAATGTAGATCAGTTGATACATAGCTATGTAAATATAATAAAATATAATTTAAAAAAACATAATAGTTTAATAAAAAATAAAAGATAACTTTGCACCATTCCTTAGGAACATAACCAATTCGATTACAGACAAGTAGATAATTTAATGATTTTGAATTTTTATCACTCTTTAATCAAATTATTTTTTTTCCTAGAAAAAATTATTGCTAGAAAAAATCACATTTCGAGAAATTAACAAAATATATGAATTTTCATAAACAATATTAGAGTATAATCTAAAATATAAAAAAATAGGCCAAATATTCTCTAATGTCCAAAATATGCTTTATTATGCAAAATTATTTTTTGTTCTTCAAACTCTGTGAAAGATAAATCGTCCACATTTTTCACCCTCGTTAAGTTGCATAAAAGCAATAAAAATATGTAATAACCTAAAGATCCACTTTTTACACATAATTAATAATTTAATTTTTACGTTCCCTACCTATATAATAGAAAACACGTCAAAAACAATAAGGTACTTTATCACTAAGATAAGGAAACAAAAATTGAAAAATTAAAATACCTTGCCCCCCCCCCTTGACAAATTTCTGCGGACGCCCTTGCTCGTTAGTAATTCTTATGAGTTATAAGCACAGATATAGATAATAAACTATAAAACAGATATAGATAATAACTTCAAACTCTAAATAAAAATATATAAAATATAACGAATTCATTTGAACAAAAAACCTTATATTAAAAATGTTTTCTTTGTACTCTAATGTTTTTTTATATTTATTTAATATAGTCCGATTCAAGTGAAGTAAATTCGAATGAAAATACAGAAAAGGTCTTAGATAATCCACCAAAACAACAAAAAACTACAAAAAACAATATTAAGAGGAAAAAGAACATTACAAGAGTGGAATTGTTAAAAAAAAATGAAAACTGAAAAGTAATTTTTCTTAATTTTATAACATAAATTAATTGTTTAACCTTTAATTTACATTTTGTTTAATTAATCAGACTGCATCCTTTAAAAAGAAATTGAGTTCACTTATAAGTTCAGGGAAATGTAGTAAATCAAATCCCTATATAAATGACACTATTTCTATTAAAGAGGGAAAGAAAACCTGCACATTTAAATGTTTTACTACAGATAAGGATGACTATTGGGTCATCCAGCATTACAAAACAGTAGAAATAGCCGATGTTTCACCACGGGAAATGTAATATTAAATACGAAATCTTAAATAATTGAATATTAAAAATGTTTAATTTTAGATGGAAACATGCTGAATGTACAGTAAAAATCACAACATCTAAACAGAAAAATAAGGAAAAGGATATCAATTACAAGCTACATCCAGTTGTGGAGAACATTCTGCATCGGTTCATGGCTGATCCACAACATAAAATAATAATTATTAAAAATTTGTGAAAAAAATAAAAAATCATATATTTGAAAATCAATAAAAAAAATATAATTTTATATTTGAATATTGTATACAAATTTTTTTAAATATATCTGATTATATATAAATTTTTTTAAATATATCTGATTATATATATATTTTTTTAAATATCATATTTTTAATTCTTTTCTGATTAAAAAGAAAAAAACTGAGCACTACAAAATGATAAATAAATATTTTAAAATTAAAATAATTTACTATACAATAAAAAAATCATAAAACCATATTTTAGTTGTGTTTTACTACTCATAATATTAGATGTATGTTATAAATTGACAGTGTTTTATTACATATTAAATAACAACATAATTTTAATAATATCATATACCTACATTTAAAAAAAATATTATATATAAATTTACATAGGATACCTGTTTTAATATTTTAATTATTTTTCTATTGGTATAAGTCTTGTAATATTAAATCAGATAATGTAACATATTGAAATTATTGAATCTCGCTTATTAAAGACATACCTTCTAAGTCTGAGTCGTAACCATAATTCTGTATAAATTGATATGTAAAAGCATTTGATTGACAGTTAACTGGGAGATTTGATATATATATATATATATATATATATATATATATATATATATATAAAAAAACAAATAGATTCATTTAATGTAGAGTAGAATAAATTTTAATAGTTTTGAACATAATTAATTTTTTTTTGTTTTTCAATTATATTTGATTCTATACAAATTCGAATTTGTTTTAAACGACAGAGATCAATAATACTATGTTATGTTATGGAATTATTATTTAATCCATACGTGGAACCAGAAGTCTTGTTCAGGGTATGAAAAATTTGAATCGGCCCACTACAATCAGGAGGAGGGGGGGGGGCTCGGGAGGCTAATCCATAAAACCACTAAATTATTTTTGATGATCACTTTATAGTTTATATATTTAATATAATTGCATTACTATTTACTAATGTCATAACTGATAAAAAAATGATGTTTTAAATATGTATGTGTTAAACTTTATTTAAAAATATTAAAATTACATTTGTCTCTTAGAATCTACCGCTATTTTGATGTAGTCTATTACAGCATCAGCATCAACATTGATTGCCATTTCCTGTTCTACCATCAAAGCATTCAATCTGTCTTGCTTCATGGTAGATCACAATTTGGATTTAACTAGGGTCAGTTTAGAGAATGACCTCTCACAAGTACGACTTCATGTTGCCAATGTGATGAGACGGCAATGATTTATTTACAAAATCTGATGAGAGATTCAAATCGCTTTACAAATGATTCTTATTCTGGAAATGTTGATGTTGAAGAGTTTTTGATTAACTCAACTTCTTGAAAATAATGGTTCATATTTTCTTGACACATTGTAGAAAAAAATGTAATATTTTGTATAGAGTGTCGTGCGCACACGTATGAATAGAGGTACATATAATAATAATAATAATAATATATGCAGGTGTGTGCGGCGTGTACACAAATTGTACGTGTTTATGTACAAATATTAGGGTGTCTCTTATTTATCAATCCCAATATTTCTTCAGTCTCACCCCCTCAATTTATGTATATGCATGTAAAAATGAGTTACACAAATTTTTAGGTCGATTCATTAAGGTTAACCCGTGCCGAATTTAGTTTGAATTTTGAATACATCAATTTATTCGTAATTTATTGACATATTTCAATTTTTTATAAATATCTCGTTAAGAAATAAGAAAATTGGAATTTTATATATACCATTTTTTAAACAAAATAAAATAATCTATAAATTATGTACATACATACTTCTCTTTAATTCTACCTATTTATATGATATTTTTAGATTTATATATACAAATAGTATTTTCTAAAAAAAATCATATGTTTTAAATATTACATTATACATTATAATACACTCATTAAAATAGTTATTTTTTAATTTCTTTTTTACAGTCCGGGTAAAGTCTTCTATGTTCTTGGACACAGCGTAAATGCAAATCGGACTTCTCATAATCTTTAGTTAAATGCCCGTGAAAATCTTCCATAAACTTAACTGTTTTTTCCGCTGTATCATTCACTACGTTTAGCGAGCACACAATTTCTTTTCCATAGAAGTAATTAATATGTGTATTCCATATACTCGGATCATAATTTAAAAAATCAGTATTTATATTAAATCGAGAAAAAAATTGCATGCTATTCTTAGATATAAAAGAGGCCAGTGTTTTTTCCAAAAAAAAAAAAAAAAAATGATAATAATTTTTCTATTAGTTATCTTATAACTTACATAATAATAATTATAATAAAATACCTGCAAAATTTTCAACGAGATCTAAAATGAGACAATAAGACGCTTAGTTGGTTGAATATTTCCATCATTAATAAGTGACTGTACCATTAATCTTTTGATTTCATTGGATAATGTATCGTCAAAAAAAGCTAATGCTGCTGTCTCTTCTGTTAAGTACCATAAATGGTTACTAATTTTTTTTTGTGACTGCTGTTGAAAATTTTGGGTTTTTTTTTTTTTTTTTTTTTTTTTTTTTTATTGATCTTAAATACATCGACAGCTAGGCCATTAGTATATGTACATTAGTGGTATTTACATTTTCAAAACATACATTTTATATTAAATTATATATTTCAGATTTTTTTAAAAATAAAATTAGGTTTCTTACATCTAATGGGTTTGGTCCAAGGGCTTGGCATATTTGTTCAGAGATGTGGAATTGGTTGCGGAAGTTTTGATATTTTTGGCATTCGATGATGATATGGTTCACTGTTAATGGAACGCCACATGAGTCGCATTGTGGTGGTTCATCTTTGCTCATCAAGTAGCTGTGGGTTAGGTGGGTGTGTCCAATTCGGAGTCGGTTAATAACGCATTCATCTTTTCTATTGAGGTCGGGATTTGGCCATTGGTATGTGTTGTTTTTTATTTTATTGAGTTTGGTGTTGAGATTTTTCCAGTAAGAGTTCCATTTATTATTGATGAGAAGATTGATTTCGTTCTTCACTTCAGGATATGTGGTGATATTTATGGTTGGTAATTTTGGGTTTTTATTATCATATAGTTTTAAACTTTTTACAAAATTTAAGTCATTAGCCGGAGCTCTAGGTGGTATGATACAGCTGAACCAAGCTTAAATAAAACCGAATAATAAAAACAGAAATATCACGTATAGATTTTTTTTCAGAAGAACATAGAGCATATTTGTTTCTAAAAATATATATTTTTAAACAATAAATAGCTCTTTTCATCCAACGAGCTTGATGCATAGCTCCGGGAGGACGTATTTTTAATTTATCATCCAAATTGTCATTTAAAAAAATTATGGATAATTCAATTAATTCTTTACTGCAGTCATCACAATAATATTTATTTTACACTCAAACAAATCATACAATTATATCACCAATAACAACGTAGGTACCTATTGTTGTTATAAGTGTTTATAAACAAAATCGAACAAGCAATTTGAATTTAAATTTAATAATAACCTAACCGCAGGAACCGGCTGCTGGCTGCCGAGCTGGAGCGCACCACGCGTTTCAACAAGATCGAGGTGCAGCGGCTGCTGCAGCTGGACCACACGCTCACCGCGAAACGGGGCACGCCGATGGACCGGATGCGGTTCGTCGAGTTCATGGACGTGTACATGGGCGTGCGGAACGCGGACGCGATGGACGGGCTGTACCGGCTGCGGAGCCGCTCGGACCCGCGGCACATGTCCGGGCGCGAGTTCGTCGAGCCGGCGTCGCTGGTACTGCACGGTTCGCTGGTCGAGCTGACGCGCCTGTGCTTCGAGGTGAGAAAAAACTGATGTACCCTACACACCTTCAGTTCAGATAACGGTACAATTTTTACTCAGTTAATTGCGCAGATAAAAAATGCACGGTTAAACTGATCGTGTGTGGGCCCCTTAACGGTTTTAAAATTATGTTTATTTTTTCACGGAGACGCTTTTTGCTCGACATTATTACGTTGTCCAAAAGTTTCATCCGGCGACTCTATGGGTCGGGAATCACACGTGAATGATACTTTGGGGGTTTACTAAGCTCTCGTCTCGATAGTTTTTCCAGGCGAGAGGAAAAACTGCCGATAAAAACGGCGAAAGGCGCTGTAAACGACCCTTTCATTAAATCGACTTTAATAGTTTCGTCATAACTCCAAAATAAATGTTGCTAGAAACTTGAAATTCGCACCATGTATAATTGACGTATCACTAAGTGATATAAGTGACATACTCGAAGAAAAGTTTCAAAACAACTTTGACAATTTATAGGCTAAAAATAGAACTTTGAATATACCACGTGTATTTTAAGTTTATCTCTAATAAAGTTTTAAATATTTGACAAAAACGTTTGAGTATTTAGTAGAATCACACTCAAATACTCCTCTGACGATAGTGAGAAATTTCAAAAATTGTGACTTGGAGTTTTTTTTATAAGCGTTTAAGTAAATCATTTTATGATTTTTATGTAATAAAACTGTTTTTACGTCAATTTTCAACTTTAAGATTTTATTTGAAGACTTCAGTCAATCCAAACATAATGATACTTCGAGCACAGATAAAACAAAAAATTTCGAACCATTTTGTAAAAGTAAGAATGACTTTTTTGCTAAACAAACAACTTTTGAAAAAAAAAGTTATCTGTGATTAAACGAAAAATGGTAAAAAATACAAATGGTATATTTTCAGGCCCGGATTGGGCCGGCGAGCTACCGAGAAAATCTCGGTGGGCCGTTTAAAATATGGGCCGGTCATGAGTGTTTGGGCCATTATGTTCTTTTATATTATAATGAAAAAATAGTACTAACATGAGTATAAACTATAATATAAACTCTTTCTTGTTCACAGGTGAGATGTGAAATAACATTTTCTAAACTTGAATTTATTTTAAACCACTTAAAGAATTGTTTGGGTCAATCAAAATTAGAAACATTCTTATTGATGTCTGTTGAAAACGATATTTTAGTATACGTATTGATAATGAAACATTAATTGGTATTGTATCTCAACAAATTCGTTTAATGTCCAATTTTTTGAAACTATAAATTAATTAATATTGCATTAGATGGTTGGTTATAAACCAACTTACAGTAAATCAATTTATATATTGGTTATAATTGATACTATAATAAAAGTGTTTAACTGCAATAAGAATGTTATTTTTTCTTATTAATAAAATAATGTAAGCAATAAATTAATATTTTGTATGAAAACAAAGATAAGCTATGAAAATCTTCTCTTAAACGTGTAATTTTTATCTAATTAAATTAGTTGTATGATAAATAATATCAAATGTTACTCAAATTAAATGTGAAAACACAAGTTAGCCATTTATTAATTTCTACTTCAAAATTGTTTCAAGAATTATTTAGAATAATATTAAATACTTAGAAGTTTTTTTTATTAACATTAGGTATTTAAACGTTCTATTTAAATGAGTATAATTATAATTGACAAAGAAAATGCATTTGTTTTCTTTTGGGAAAAACGTATATTTTCAATTTAATCTAATGGGTAATATAATAATTTATAATGTCTAATTTAATTAGTTATTGTTTAAAATAAAGCAAAAACATTTATATATGGATTTTTCTGTTTTTTTTTTTTTTTTATGGTGACGAAGACGTAAGTGAATAAATAAAAAGTTATATTATAGTTGTTTGAAAATAATGAGCCTGTGACTTAATTTTGAGCCACACTAAATCGTATATCTCGGTGGGCCGATTCACCTCAATCCGGCCCTGTATATTTTTAATATTTGATGAAAACTAATGGAAATTTAATATCACCTTACTCATATACTTGTAACGAATTTTTAATACTGAGAAGTCAGTTTTATTCATTAGCAAAACATATTTATTTATTATCACATTTAAGACAATTGTACATGATACAAATACAATATAACATATTTCATATTAAGTTTTTCAATTAGAATAACATCCATACAAACACAAATCTTTATTTTACATACGAATATAACATAAATAATTATTTTAAATGGATATTGGTCGAATATTGTCACATATATTCACAAACACGTATAAGTATGTTGAATGTTATAGTTACTCACAAATTTCCTATCACGACGAACTATTCGCTGAAGATTAATGAGTGACAATATACGTAGTCCTACAACAATATGGATATATGTATATATATATATATATATATATATATATATATATATATATATATATATGGTATATCAGGGCTGGCCACAACGAGGCTCGCGAGCCGCATGTGGCTCCTAAATCAGTTTCGTGCGACTCTTGAACCAAACTTAGACTAAAACTAATAAATATATAATTTCATTAGAACCGTAAGATAATAACGTAACAATGTCAATATTCAATAACTTTAATGTTTTTTGAAGTATAAAATATAAGTGTTCCATCATTTGATTTAAAATGAAAAATGTATCTTCATTTTATAAACATTACTTTACAAAGTGGCTCATTTCGAATTAATTTTATAATTTTGTGGCTCCCAAAGTTAAGGTTAGTGGCCACCCCTGATATATATATATATATATATATATATATATTATATACTCTAACGGCGGGGACTATAGAACTACAGTGAAAACTCTTTATAACGAAACTCTTTACAACGAAAAACTCTACATAACGTAAACATTACATAATAATGGTTGGTTTGCTATATAACCCTTTAGTCAATTCATTCTCTATAACGTATAATAGTCACTCAATAACGAAACAATATTTTATGTTTCATAATACAATTTACGTGTTATCGTATCTATTATATATTACATATATAAACTATAAAAATAAACAGCAATAATGCCGATATTTCCAAGAACGATTACATTCTTTTATTATCTACTTATCGTCATTATCGAGACGTATGGTATGTTCATTTTATTATCGACGTAATGTCTAAAGCCGGTCCCACACGACTCGTGTACTTGGCGAACATCGTAATCGTGAATGCTCGCCGAATATTTTAACTTGACGATCATGTCGCTCCTACACGACTCGTATAATCGCCGATTTCCCGATCATCGTGCGTTATTAATCGGCATCGCCAATCTTCCTACACGACTCGGGTACTCGGGACAAAATAAATATATACGAAAACGAAATTCATGCAGACTGGTCAAGTTTAAATACATTATTTGCCGCAGAACCCGTTCTCATATTATCCTTCGCTTTATGGGATAGTGGTCGAAAAGTTGCCATCAGTGAATCTTTTTTATTTTTTGAGATCTTGGATTGAACAGTTTACACTTAGTTGTTCTTTTATCCTGTTCCAAGCATCACTAACAGAGTTCCTATTTTTGTGTAAAGGATCTTTAGGATTCCATAATAATCCTTCTTTTTCATAAAGATTTGAAAATTCCACTGTATTTTCATTTGACCATTCCATTTTTAATGAAATACGCACCAAAAATATACTATGAATAACTAATGAGTATACTGATGAATTAAATAATTAAAATATTAATTTAATAAAGACAATTTACCTATATTCACCTATATTTTTATAGTCATCGAAAACGCAACTAAATGAATCGCCATGGTGCGAGTAGCGAGCCAGGACGAGTCGTGTGGGAAACTCCATGATAACCAAATTATGGATACGCGATTATTTATAATTCCTTTGACTCGTGTCACATTTACCGACAACCGATGGGAAACCACGAGTGACTCGATGAGTAAAAATAATCGTCTTACTTGACGATTAAACACCTCCTACACGACTCGTGAAGCATCGCAATTGACGATTATTCGCCGAGTACACGAGTCGTGTGGGACCGGCTTTAAACGCATGACCACAGTAGTGCGCTAACATTCGTTATGGCAAGTAAAAGAAAAACACTGTGTGTTGATCAAAAAGTCGCTTTAATACATGCGATTGAAAAAGGTGAAAAAAAAAAGTGATGTCGGGAAACGTTTTGGATTCAGCCCATCTACTGTCGCTACTATCTGGAAGAATAAGGATAAAATAGTACATGCTGAAACAGAAGGAAGTTCTTGTACAAAAATAAGAAAACCGAAATTTGAAGACTTGGACCAGGCCATGTTAACGTGGTTCCATAAACAACGTTGTAATAATTTACCTATATCTGGGCCTGTTTTGAAAACTAAAGCTGAACATTTTGCTCGACAACTTGGTATTATAGATTTCAAGGCCTCGGAAGGATGGCTTGGAAAATTTAAACAACGTCACAATATTACCTATGGGAAAATAAGCGGAGATGCACCTAATGTCGACTTGAATGTTACTAACAGCTGGTTAATTAATGTGCGGCCAAAATTGAATGAAAAGTACACTCCGGATAATATTTTTAATGCTGATGAGACTGGTATTTTTACAAAATGACCCCAGATAAAACATTAAAATTCAAAGGGGAAAAATGTGTGGGAGGTAAACTTTTTAAAGAACGTATTACTGTGTTTGTAGCAGCCAATATGAGTGGCACTGAAAAAAGAAAGATTATGGTAATAGGCAAATCAAAAAAATCGCGATGTTTTAAAAATATTAAACGGTTGCCAGTCACTTATAAAGCAAATATGTCAGCGTGGATGACATCAATACTTTTTTAAGAAGAAATAAGAAAATGGGATGCAGAATTAAAGGGGCGAAAAGTTTTGTTACTCGTGGATAACTGTCCTGCTCATCCCAATCTATCTAATCTTATGAACATAGAAATGATATTTTTCCCAGCTAACACAACTAGTATCTTACAGCCGATGGACCAAAGTGTTATAAAAAGTTTGAAATGCCACTATAGAAAGAAAATATTAATGGCAATTATCGAATCTGATGGCAATGCCTCTATCAATATACTTGATGCGGTGAACTTCATAAGTAAAGCCTGGGAAGAGGTAACAGCAGAAACTATACGGCATTCTTTTCGTCATGCTGGACTTCGAAGTTTTGCCAATGCCGAAGAAGAAATAGAACAATTTGAGAAAGAAGATGATACACTGAGTGAGTGGATTACTCAGTTCAATACACCGCATACTTTTACTCCTGAGGACCTACAAAACTATGTAGAAATAGACGAGAACCTAGTTACAACAGTATCGTTAACTGATGAAGAAATCCTAAATGCAGTGACAAAAGGCGAGGAGGAGCAAAAGGAAGATAAAGAGGAAGCACAACCTGACGAAGTCGTAATACCAAGTATTCAACAAGCACTTGATGCGGCTAAATTATTAGAAAAGTACTTATTGTTTCACGAAGATGATCCAAAGTTATCCCAAAACATGGGAGAAATTCATAGAAAAATACAAAAACAGTATTGGCAAAATAAAAAAGTCCAAACTAAGATGACAGACTATTTTAAATAAAGTATAAATATGTATAGTATAAAAATTAAATTATATTTCATAAGTATGACGTATAATAATAATAATAATTTAATATAATACGTAAATATATAAAATATAATGTAAAAATAATTATGTGTTTGATATATAATATTACATGGGTACATACTACATACCCTTTATAGATAAATAATTAAAATTTTGTATTTTTAAACCCTCTCTATAACGAAAGAAATCTCTTGGTCCCTTCAGATTCGTTACAAAGAGTTTTCACTGTATTCAGATAACAGAAACGGTATCGATACGGGTCCGGTCGCGGCGGCGGTACTCTGGTATATATTTCGCGTCGGTGGTATTCACACACGTACAATTGTGACGACGGCTGCGGCTCGTCCTACGGCGGTGGATATAACGTGATACCACTTCACTACGGGGAAACACACTCCGAATCGTGTCGAGTCGGCTGACTGTCGCAAGCCGTGCGAAGAGGCCAATTGAAGACCGAATGATAGTAACCAGGTACTGTCACGATCGAAGCGTGTTGAGAAGGGATGAGAGGTTGGTGCCCACTGGGACTCCTATATGTGTGTTTGATATCGAGCGTCTGTAGTAGATTATTAAATGCGTACTATTTATTCTTTTGATTTTGCGATGCGCATGAACGCATTAGCTGGGCGAAAATGCTCTCTATGATAAGTAAAGGTGGTTTAATGTTTTTAATACGAGTTTCGGGCGACTAAAACACATTCACGAATGTTAGTCAAGTGCGAGTATTGCTCACGTTCAAAACAGGTTGCCCTACGCGCGCTCTATTGTTAGATTTCATAGTTCAACGCCGATGGTAATGCTGTTAGTGGGACGCTACGAGCGGTAATGTTGTGTTCGTTACATACTTCACAAATGAATCACAAAAAATTTCAAAAATCATGACCCAGGATTTTTTTTTATAAGCGTACAAGTAAATCATTTTACAATTTTTACGTAATAAACTGTTTTACGTCAATTTTCTGTATTTATTATAGAATATTGATTGATCCATCATTATGCAACTTTGGATACAGATAGAATACCATGTTTTGAGTCTTTTGGTTAAAAAATGTCTCTTTTGTCAAATGAGAAAACTTTTAATCACTTAAAAAACAAAAAACAAAAACCTTGTGATAGAAAAATATACTAAAAAAGGTTAATAATATAGTATATGATAATAATATAGAGGCATGGTAATATATTTTGTATGCTGAAGCTCAGAATCGTTTAACTAAAGAAATGGTCTATCATTTCTTTAAAATTCAAAACATCTATCCCCATTAACTTGTCAAACGAGTGAAGAATACTTCATGGGGCGAAGGGCGTACTTTTTTTTGTACTTAATCAAGTTAAAAATTTAACTCTGTAAAAAAATATCTTGATTAATTAAAATCAAAATCAACATTTATTATCAAAGACGCCAAGCTTAGACCTATATTTTCATACCGAGATCATTCATTTCAGACAGTATAGTTATTCAAACAAGTTTTATTTCATTAATCGATTATTTGATGTTCAATCGCGTGAATGATTAGTAGTAGCAGTAGATAATCGCACAAGCGTGTGTAAACGATTTTGTCAAGGGCGCCAATCCTAAAATATTTAACATAATTTAACATTATGTATGTGTGCATGACTAAGATCAATTTTGTTCATCACTATGTGCAGGTTTTCGAATCAGAGTCCGAGAAATTTGAACGAGAAACGTCCAACAGCAACAACAACTCTTGCTCATCCTCGGGAATATCATCTCGTCCAGAACCGGCGCGTCATGAGGGCCACGGGTCTCGCGCAGCGACGCCTCCGTCACCTGCACGAACATGCCGGTTTCCGCGTCCGGGTCCTTTGCGTGGTCGATTATTACTGATCGCACACGAAATCAACAAGATTAATGATTGTGTTTCGTAACAATATTTCAAAATATAACAAATATACGGCTAATAACGCTGTATAATATGGTTTTGAGTTCGACGTTTGAACGCGGCCATTTGGACGCGAAGACATTTTCGTGCCAAAATAAATGAGTAAATTATAAATTGTTGCTAATAAATATATCGTTCATAATCCTGTAAAAACGATTTCACAATAATAAAACCTACATCATCGAATTAAATTTGCGCAATACTAAAATACATAAAATGACGTTAAATAATTCTAATTTAGATGAAATGAACCATTGATGTTATACATAATATGTTAATTTGGGCGAAAATTTTATGATTTTAGATTCTGAATGAAACTAAAAACTTATTTGTTTTACAATTATGTTTTTTTTTTAAATTTATTTTATCACTTCTTGATTCTTCGTTAGAAATAATTGTCCAAAAGTTTCATCCATATACTCTATAGATCAGAAATGTTATCTAGTTGGTACATTTAAGAAGTAATTTTTCTCTTTTCTCAATTGTTTTTCGAAATGTATGGAAAAACTGCTTAAAAATAGAATAAAAATAGTAAAATTTGCTCTACGATATTTTTATAAAATCCATTTTTGATATTAAGCCATAAATCCAAAAATAAGGGTGTTAGACTTTTGACATTTCTACCAAATATCAATATTGACCCTAATACAGATTGGAAAAGTTTTGAACGTGTTTTACCATTTTCAGGCTGTGTATAGAACTTTAAAATTATTGAAAATATTTCTTTTCCTAGAAGTTTTTCTCAATAAATTGTCGATAACAAACTTGAAAATTTTATATGACCTTATTCAAATACTTTACTAACAGTACTTTTTGCATAAAATTGGCTATTCTACTGGCTACCATAACCATGTGATTCGTTCAATACATTTCCACACTCGTCCCACACCCTTGTACCCACCACGACTATTTTCGATGGCCACAACTTACGACAAATGATTTTTCAAATCTTGGTAATTCCACATACACTCTTCGGGCACGTCCGCATGTCGGACGTTTTGATATTTCTTTTGCAGTCTGACGTTGCTGAGGTGAATGAACTCGTGCATGTTTTTCATGGAAAAACTGTTTGAGCAAAACCGCACGTAACCTTCTCTGTAAAAGATAATTCACCGAATAATTCAAGAATTCAAGAACCCTCGCCTAGGCGTGACTTCAAATTTATATTTACAGTATATTTAAATAGGACTCGTATAAAATCTGTTCTATATTTTTACGAAAGTGGTCAAACGCGGCTCGCGAAACATTTCGACGTCCTTACGATTATGTGTTATGACATGTATTATGTCAAATTATGCAAAAAATTACTATCTCAAATTTAAAAAAATCATAAATTAATATTATTTATTTCAACTTGTATACAATTTTCAAATATTAAAATTAGATATTCACCAATTTTATGAAATTTTATATGTTAGTTACGTGTAAGTAAATTTAGCAAAGAAATATATTAATTAATACATTTTTGTATGAAATCGAAAATTTCAAATTTTATGACGCAAAATATTTAACATTATCAAGTCAATAAAAGATTCTTATTTATAATAAGCAAATATTTGAAGCTATTATCTTTATTATTTTTATGGCTACCTAAGCATTTACTACCCAAATATTTTATAATAAAATCATAAAAAAATATCACATTACAATATCATACAGTTTTTCACTTGGCTCGATATGTAAAAAGTTATCGACTTTTTCATTTTTGAAGGGTAATTAAATTGGATATTCGTGAATGAGTCCAATATAATACGTCCAATACAATCATAAATAAGAACATAAAAAACATTTAAAAAATATATTTCAATACAACGTAGGTACTGACTTGTACATCCATACGACTACTGGGTTCATATTAGTCACCAAAAACCATTGTCGCAAGTCAATTTTGCACGAATAAACCAGAAGAGGTTTTTCTACGAAAAAACAAATGGTTTGTTTAGTTTTTAATATTCAGAATTTCAAAAAAGAAAAACACACCTATATACTTCTGCAAGATATAATTATGTTTCCAACCTGCTGTTTCAGTAATTTTTTCTTTTATTTTATTCAATTCTCGAGCCAATATTATACCGTGGCCGGAACAGTTTGACGTGGGTTTTATGATCCACGTGTTTGTGTTTCCGTCTATGTTGTGTTGTGGACGGTAAATTTTCACGTTGTCGAGTAAATATTTACACTTTGCATATACATCTAACTGTAACACGAAAATGAAACCAAAATAATGATTAGTAATCAACATGTAGGTATGCGTTAATTTTATTGAAATATCCATATTTTTGTGAACCACTTAATATATTAAAATTGAAGTAACATCGTTTTCGTTGAATACCATTTTAAAAAGGAATTTTACGGTTCCTAATCCGCAAACATTAATAAAATCCCCAGTAAAATATCCAAAAATATTCCACAGGTAGTATCTAAATTACTAATCTGAAATATTTATTTATTTTTCTGTTTTTGCATAAAAGTTCATATGGGCTCAAGTACAGTAAGGTAATATCTTTTATTATAACAATAATACAATAATGATTAATAATACAATAATAATAATACAATAATTAATAATACATAATAAAATAATTAATAATACAATAATGATTTACAAACAATAATTAGTAATTAAGTTTGGATAGAATAAACAAAATATAAAAACATAAAAAGGACCTGGATCTTAAGAATCAAGTAGTATGGTAATTTATGAGTTAAATAGCACATAGTTGTGATAGTTATTGATACTGACTAGTAAATAAAAATACAGTCGAATCTCGATAATTCAAACCTTCAATAATTCGAAACCTTCAGTAATTCGATGTAAATACTCGGTCCCTTGAAAATCGCGCGGTAATTCGAACAAAAACAATGCATTTAAGTACACTCGGTAATTCGAAATTAAATTTTGGGAAAACTGGCTACTAACACTTGAAAATTTGAAGTATATTCCACAAATGTATTTTATCTGTATTCTTATAATCTTTTTGTTAGTAAATTTTAAATTTACCATACCATCGTGTAGAAATTAATTGGCTTATTAGTTTCGACAACTATAAAATATTATCGTAAGAAACTTATCATTTTATTTTTTAATCGTCACTAATCGTAATTTAACTCATCGAGTCGTCAATAGCCTTCAGCCGAATGTAGTTTTATTTTAAAAAACAAAATTTTTTTCTTAACTCTCAATAATTCGAATTTTTTTTTCTGCCCTCTCGTTATTTCGAACTACTCAACAATTCAAACTCTCGGTTATTCGAAGTTTTTCAACAAGCCCGTCAACTTCGAATTATCGAGAGTCGACTGTATCAAAATAAGAGATAAATAGGAATTAAAGTTAATTAAGAAATATAATTGTACAACGATTGTGTATAATTAATGTACGCCCGATCAATTGTAAACATAATAAATGATATACAAGCGAGAGAATGAGAAAATTCATTTTTAAAGGTTTTTACATATAAGAATAAAGTAAGAAAAAAATGTTTCAGATAAGCGCGATTATTAGTCAAATTTCAGTTTGGAAACTGTAGTTATAGTTTATAGATCAAAAATTAATAAAATTAATGTTAAAAAATAGTAAATTTGCCCCCTATGATTAATTTATATAATCTTTTATAGCTAAAATTAAAAAAAAATATTGATCTTATTGTTCATCCAAAGATGGAATATTTAAAACATTCTCTACATAATCATTTTAATAATTATATTCAATAACATTTTAACAATATTACTGAGGTACTTACTTTTTATTTTTTAAATTGTAAAACTAAGTTCGATGTAGACAGTTTATATTTCTAGTTACAGATCAATAAGGAGATATCTTTAAAAGTCACACACTCACTGCAGACTTCGACAGTACAGTTTAAAAAGTTATGACTTAACGAGAAATGTAATAAGAATATTCAAAGTGAAAAATCGAAAACGTTAAAAAATAAAAATAGCAAAATGTCAATTGGTTAGATTACATAGTAGAACAATAATTATTAATTTATAACACCAAATGATATTTAATCTCACAACTTAGAATTTAGCATCGAAAATATAAATATATTTTAAAGGGAAAATTTAATCTAATTATGAAATTTAAATTAATAAATACTGACTAAGAGTTAAGTTAATACTTTCACAACATACGTATTGTCGATATTCAAACAGGCAACAAGGAAAACAGAACAAAGCGTTTTTATTCTTGGAGTAAATTAACCAATTACGGTCTTTGGTTTCACTGTTGGGTAACTGTTTCTTGAACCAATGAAGAAGAAATTGACGTCCATCTTTTGTTTGAATACTTCTAAAATCGATATTTTTACCCTGATCCGGGCCAGGCAAAATCAAGGTTATTATCAAGCCATCTGTCATATGTACCCATGATGGAGGGTTGTTGTAATCGATACTGTGTTGTTGAGTAACAGAAATTAATTTCGAATGACTTGATTCAAAATTTTCGTTGCTATCAGAAATTTCTAAAATCGGCGTTATACTCGATATCTCCATCATATATTGTTCGATGACTCTGTGATATTTGATTTATCTTTATCAGATATCGCAGTTAATTTCGATAATTTTGATTCTTCTGGTTTAGTGTCTATTTTCATGGTCGTATCATTCAACGGTTCTGGATTATTTAAGTTGTTATTTTTTTTTAGAGGAATGCCCGGAGACTCGTTAATTGATGGCGCATTATTAAGATCATTATGGATTTTCACAGAAACATCAGATTTTTTTAATGAAAAACAAGGAGACACTGTTTTAGATGTTGAAACCCAATTTTCAAAAGTGTTTGCCAACTTCTCGTTTTCAATTTTAATTTTTTTTTTATTCTTGTGATTTTGAGCTCCACTATTCTTTCTCTTACGTTTCGGACATAATTACTTGATTTGTAAACCATTTAAGTTAAACGAAATTTAAGAACTGTGTTTGAAAGCAAAATCATTTTAAAATAATAAAACAGACGCCTTTGGCTAGTTATTATTGTGTAGAAATAAATTAATGCTGAGTAGTTATACTTTATTTATTTACGCTAAAAATGATCAAAATACGTATGTTGTAAAAATTATAGGTCCCTACGACTATTTTGTACGGATAATAATAAATAGGCCGTGATGCCTGATCACCAAAATACTTCGCGTTTGCGTCTCACTTCTACTCACCGACCGACCTTCACGAATAGCAACGACAATAAATTTATACTAAAAACGGCGATTCACGCCCAATGAAACGTACATCGTGCATGGTACATAATCTACATAATATTAAAAAACCCACAGATGACAGTATGCTACATTGCTATAATTATAATACAAAAATAAAACAATATAAATAACGAATAATGTGTTGTACATGTGTGAGTGTGTAAGCCGGTTGGTGGAGTGGTACGCGGCGATCACCGATAAGGCAATACGGCGATACCTATTATTATTCGTATTATTATAATAGTTCATTACAATTTTAAGTTTAAAATAAACAACAACTTACCAACTTACAAAATGGATGTTCGGTGAGATAGTCGGTTGTCCGATGTGTCGTATCGTACTGAGTCGTAGAGTGGTGTATCTTGTGAATGCCGTGTTGTGATTGGTGGTCCCGAGAAGGACCGTTTTATGTTAGTAATAGGGACTCCGTTACATTGTTTGACTACTTCTTTTAAAGGATGTAGTAATACGTCAATAATATTTGGTGAAAATTCAAGTTCCTAGCAACGTAACTTTTGGAGCAATGACGAAATCACTAATGTCGATTTAATGAAAATTTAAAATAAAAAAATTTCGTATGGTTATAGTTATTAAAAATTTGATTTTCTAATTTAGAATATCGAAATCCAAAATATGAAACGCGAATATTTGAATTTTGAAAGTCGAAAATCCGAAATTTGGATTTAAATATCCAAAATCCGGGTTTTATAACATGAAATCCGAAATCCAAAAATCGGATTTTTGTAAATTATGATCAATAATTCTCAATGCTGATAGTTATTAGTATTTATGAAATGCTTATTAAAGATATAAATACGTACATTGGTAAAATAATATTATGATTTAGGATTATACCTAGTATTTGTCTAGTAAAAATTATTTTAATAATAAAGTGAATAATTCACAATAAATATAACAATAAGTTGATCAATTAACTTTTGACTTTCAAATAAATTTAGCGTCCCCCAAAAATTGTCCACCCGGGGTGGCTGTCCCCATCGCCTCCCCTTAAATGCGGCCCAGCGCGTAACCCTTACGCCGTAAGACCGTGTATCTTGCTGTGTGAGACGTTTCAAAACACAATTGTGTTGTGTTTCTTGCTGGGGCGTCATTTGTGGTACGCAGAATATACATTTGCATATCTCAAATTCCGTATAATCATTTTTGGTCTGCTAGGATTCAATCACACAGACCACGCCGATACGCCACCAAAAAAAAAAATAATAATAATAATAATAATAAAAAAAATAAATTATTAATTTGATCAGAAATTATTGTTAAAATTGACAAGTTACCATAGATCTAGTATCAATAAGCCGTTAAAAATGTAAAATATTTCGAAAAAAAATAATAGCGTCCTGCTTAAATATTTATGTGTCATAAAAAAAAATAATTGAATTGACGCAGCAACACAATTTATTACGTATGTTATAAATTAATGTACGCACTGTTCTTTTTTTAAGTCTATGTTTTGTAATAAATACAAACAACTGTTTAATAATTTTCACAGTTAATTATTTCTACAGGATGTATACTAGTTTGCATTGATATTCGACAATACGATGTATTGTGTTTGTAATCCAATAACAATACTTACTAGGCAATTACCTATTCCCAAAATCTTACGAGTATTGAATATTTTTCATCATTCACTAACTCTCATAACTAGGACCCGGATTTACGAGTATATACTCTAAAACCCTTAGAAATATGCACTGTAAAAATGTATTTATTGCCTTATTTTGTAGGAATATACCCTTAAAATAAAAAATATGCAAAAAAATTGAATTCGAAAAGTCTTTTATTTTCATTATTTTTATATATACAATTTTTTCGTATATAATTATATTATATTTATATGATTCTACTTTTCAACATTTTTTATTTCAATGTATTGTAATTTTAATCTGAAAAATCAATATTAAAAATATTTTTTCGAAATAAATTATATGGCTATAAAATAAGAATAAAAATTCTTTTTTTAATTTTTATTAAAATGGTGATTTATTTATTGAATTTGCTAAGTTTTTTGGCGGGATGTGACTCATTACCCGCCATGCCACTCTATTGGTACGCCATTAATTGTTTATGCTATAATAATCCCATTATATATTAATATTTATTTTGATCGCAACCACCTTGACCATTTACCGCAGCCGTAGCTATTGGTATTATTTTATGTAAAATAAAATTATATAAATTTCTATTTAGATGTCTTTATGGTGATTTATGGTATTATAAAGTGTTTCAGTAAAATTATTTAAATATATTTTAAAGTGTACAACAAATCACATTGTTCGAGTACTTACTTAATTTCATCATTGTGATTTAATATTTATTATACATTTTCTAGATAGTCTTTCAGTTCAGATATTTAAATACATTGTGTTCTATCAAGATATTTTAAAAAGCAATCGACAATTTCAGTTTAAAAATAAACGATTTAAATTTAAAAAATTATAATTTATTTTTAATCACTATTATAAGGAAGTGTAATTATCATAAATAGTCCGTAGGATTATTTACCTACTTTAATTTTAATTACTTTCATTTTTGTTTTTTTTTGTATACTTACTACGATTAATTATGAAATAAAAATTATGTTTGGTATACTTATATTTTTGTTTTTTATTTTTTCATATTTATTCTTGTTTTTAATCTAAGGTGTGCAATCAAGATTTTTAAAATAATACATAGAATTGCAAGTTCAAAATCATTATTTAATGATTCGTGAAATGCTGACTGTTCTGCTTCTTTTTTTACGTGATTCGTTAATCTGTTGGACATTGAATCACTTGAATGGTCACATTTTATGAGAAAAGAGTGATTATATATTTAGGAAGCTATTCACCAAAAGTCTTGATAAATCGTATTAACATTACGAGAACTCATTACTGGTCAACTAAAGTTACTGTTGTTATCTATCAATTGCTCGTTGGTAAAATGAAAACGATTTTTATTTTATTAATCGTGAGAGCACGGCTAACTGCACAAGACTCAGTTGAAGAGACGCGGAGTGGTGGATCCCATTATTAATGATTATTTGAAACATATGTTACTGATTAAGACTCCAATCTAATTTAAACCGTACGTAATAAATAAATGAATAAATAAATAAAATAAAATTAAAATAAAGCGTGTCTACAGCCGAAATGATATGATATGGAAAAATATGTTATTAGCTAATATGCGTAGGTATCTAATTAATTAACGTTTTGCCTCATTAACTATAAATTATCTGAAGTCGAAACACGGAACAGATTCGGTCCAAACCGATACGGTGAGTATACGATAACAATAATTTCCGTAAGTAAGTAATTATCGTAAGGTTCACCGTTTCCGTCGAACGAGATCGAGAACAAAAAAAAAAAATGTTTATTCGCCGTCAAACGAGATATCGTTTTCGTTGTTTCTAACGTTTTTCAGGGAATAGACGCGTAGCAGTCGTGTTACGAACGGTGTTGGTATCGGTATTCGGGAATCGTGAAATCGCCTTTACCGCTCCATTTGACGCCATCAGAAAATTAAAATAAAAACGTCAGCAAAGTCAACGTTGTTTTTGGCACCGGAACCAAAGTAAGAAATATTAATTTATAGACAGGTACGTAATAAACTATGGCAAACGACTGTATGTAAATTATAATAAATAAGGGTCCAGATTCGTGTGAAAAAAAAATCGTAAAATTTGCATACTCTGAAGTAAACGAATGCAAAAATCTTTTACAGAGTCAACAACAAAAAATGTAGCCACTTTTAAGTAAAATATAGAGCTTTTGAATTAGAACACATTTCTATTTTGATTGTTTTTAAACAAAGAATTTCTTGAAATTAAGACTTAATCATTCAATAAAATCTTATTTTCATATTTTACTAATAAGTAATAATGGCATATGATCCACTCCGTGAAAAATCAAGTACTAAATGCAGAATATAATCAGTTCAGCTTTTTAATTCGACTAATACGAGGTCCACGGAATATCCTTTCTTTATATGAGGTGCATAGAACAAAAACAGCCTAACATACAACATATTAAACTTCGTTTTATGTAGGTAATATAATTTTTTCAAATATATTTTTTCCAGAAAATTGGAGAACTTAATTTGTTTTTGTACCGATACTTAAATAATTATTTTCAATACCGTAATGGCTGTTAAACTGAGTGTTTGGTATTTTTATTATAGTCGATTTATTAATATTAAAATAATAATATTCAAAACTTTAATTATTGCCCACCCTGCATTAGTATACTTTTGATGGTTACTGTTTTAGGTTCTGTGTCATATGTATACCTATGTATAATGTATACATTATACATGTTATCGGCAATATGGATAATTCGGTGTTTTGCAAATTACTCTATAGGTCGATAATCGATTAAATACTTGAGTAAGTGACATGAAAATAAAAAATGATTCACAATGAATTTTAGTCATTTATAAAATTAAAGATGATTATGTGTTCAACGTTTAATGCTTTATGAATCAGATACAAATAAAGGTTTTATATGACTTTTCAGTATTATTTATAAATTTTACGGTAATTTTTTTTCCGAAAAAATGTTTAGGTATAGTCATAAATAAAAACACACAATTTTATAAGACAAGGGATAAAACCTTCTGATGGTATTTGTATTTCTTCTCCAAGTAATAATATCATTCTAAAAGCATTTAAAAAATGTTTATTACATTTTTCATTTGTGTTATTATTTTCTCTTTAAAAATGTAAACTACATTTTCACATGTGAAAATGTACTAATAAATTTTGTCTAGGACTCTATAGTTGAACATTTCTTGTCTATGTATATGAATGTATATTGTTTAAAATATTTTTCGAAAGTAATAAAAAAATGGCTTCTTTTTAAGCATGCGCTAAATACTTCTGCTTTTATTGACGACTCTCTGGGTCAGTGTATGCGTTTAAGCCCATCTAATTCTAAAGCACCGAAAATAAATGGAAAAAGTTCACAAAATAAAATTGAATCATGACGTTCTACCCAACGCATAACACACACCAATTATTGTATACTATTCAACACCTAAGTTTTATTTATTGAACAACGTATGATTGCTTGAAACTATATAAAAAATGTCTATAATGCATAAATCATATTATGATCGCTTGTACCTATGTCCTATACGTCTTTAACGACATCAGTGACCAATTGAATGGTATACAAAGTGTTGGTGTTAAAAGTGCCCGTCTGAATTTTGATATTTCTGTTGTGATATTTGTAATAGTTCATATTGTTGTCCTACTGTAATCTAACGAAGTACTATTAAAAAACGTGCAACTTATTATCACTAGTTATAATCATATTTTGAGTGTTAATATTTAAATTTATTATTGTTTAGCAATTGTATGGGTACCTACTGCACCGGTGAACTGTGAGCACTCGGTGAATATCTATTCAGATTACGATTGGTTGAATACATCAGGCACAAATAAGTCGATCAAACAAAATGTATAGATCCGGATTACATTCCATTGTTCATATTAGTTCACCCACATCGAAATTAGCAAAGGAATTGGCTCAGTAAGTTAAATCATATATCTATATTCCATTCATAAGTATATAGGTAGTATTGGTTATTCGTACCTCAGTACCAACATACAATGAGAACAACTAAACAATTTAAAAACTGAATGTTTTGAATAAAATAATAGGTAAATAGAAATTTAATGTAATGTTACTGATAAGTTTAATACAAATTTATTTTGCCCTTAATTTTTAGAATCTGAGTGAAGCGAATTATCTATTGGTTTTACAATGATATTTATTTTCATTTTTTTTTTTTTTTTTTTATGTCTTATGAAACAATGCATTTTTAAAATAAAATTTAATTAATATGTAGATGAATTACTGTAGCGAAAAGTAAATACAAACTCATGAAATCATACGTTTAATTTAAGTGGTTTCATGTCAAAAAGTGTTTACCTCGCGGGTAGTTAATGTCCTAATTCTTATTTAATGAACTTATTTCCACTTTTCATATTTGTATAATACCATAATTATTGTCGAAAAAAATGTAAATTAAAAAATGAGGGCAAAAATCAGTGATCAAAATTTAATAAAGGGTTTACAATAAATTATCAAAGACCCCAAAATTATTTAAGTAAAACTCTTGTCACTAGTTCTAATTCGATGAAACATAATGCAGATATTAATTTTTAATTTGGCTGAATTTTGATTGAATGAAAAAAATTTATTATTTTCAAAAATTTAGAAAATTGTACAGTTATACAATTTTTAATAGATAAGTATAGGTAACTGATTCAATCTAACTGATGAGGTTCAAATTTTATAAATAAAATTATGAAAAAAAGCATGAAATATTTTAAAGAACCAAAAACTGAATTTAGAATTACAAATTATTATCTTATTTATTTGTTTATTATAGTTTGTTAGTAATTTAAAAAAAATGCAATAAAAATAATAATATTATATTGATAAATTAATAGAAAATAAAAAAAAAATTTAAATAGGAAAATAAAAGCATTTATTCATAAGAAAAAAAGACGAAAATTGTGATTATCCTTTAGCATTGAAATTGAAGTAAATACATTTTTGTACCTTTAAGAAACTTACCTACTTGTTACAATTGTATGTAGATGATTTTTTTTTATTCCTTCTTCTTCACTTCTGCTATCATTACCAAACCGTTTTTTTTAATTTACTTTTATTTTAATTTATTTTTATACAACCAAAAAAACTAACAATTTTTATATATTTTTAATTATAGTGATATTCTAAGGGCTGATCTGGCTGTTGGTGTTTGTGTTGTTCCTACTTTTACAATCATGTATAAATGGAGAAGTGATATTATAAGTGATGCAGAAGCATTAATGGTAAATTAAATCTTAATAATAAAATTTATTGACTTAATGTATTTTATTTTTATCTCCTTAATATAATATTACCTTATTAATAATAATATAACAATATAATAATAATAATATATTAATAATAATAATAATATATAATATTAATATAACCGTATTCAAAGAAAAATAATCAATTTAGACAGGACTTATTTACGTATTGTTGAATTTAAAACAGCTAATAAATTATTATTTATATAAATTTTCCATGTCTCAATAATTATAACTCAATTACAAAGATTTGATGGTCGATGAAATTTTAAATTTAATTAATAAATATAGTTGAGAGAAAATGTTCTACCTAACATTAAAATTATTTGAATATCATCATATTAAAAACCTAACATAGTAATTTATTTATTTTTAATATTAATTTTCAATTGGTAACAACTAACAATTAAATATTAAATACAAATTATATTGAGCAGCTTTCCCAATTATTGTAAAAATAGATTCGTATAAATCGTCGTACTAAATAATTCATTTTTATTTCACAAAATTTTGAAAAACTTGTGTTTTCAGTTACAAAAAATTAATTCCTGGTACATTGATTTGATGATTTGATGATTTGATGTATCTTTTATATAGGTACTTAATAATCAATTGTCTTTAGGTACCTATTGGAAATTGTTTTGACTAAATAAATTGTTAAAAATATTGTTAATCATAAATTATGATTCTTAACATAACGAAAAAACTGTAAAACGATTAATTTTTGTCACTGTCCACAATTTTGAAATTATTTTTTATACGTTATATAATTTTTCTTACACATTGGCATAAAATAAAAATTGAATAACGATTATCCAATATTAGGTTTTCTTTCAATTTAAATAATTTAATAGATACATAAATAACAATTGTTCTCTCTGTATCCAATTTAGGTATTTATTAATTTAAAAAAGATAAAATACATATGCACTTATAAAATAATAAACCACCAATGAATTTAAATATTGTTTTTCAATACGTAGGTAAATTTAATAGGTTGATCATTCACTTCATCCCTTGTAAGATTACTAATATAAAAATGTATATTTGTGTGCAGCTTGTCAAAATACGAACTTCAAAAGTGCCAGATTTGCTTGAGTACATTAGCTCGCCTATAACGTAAGTTATAAATTTTTTTGAGTACTTAGCTACTTATATACCTTCTTTATAAATAAGACTTGGATAGATAATGTTGGGTTTCAAAAATTATAATTAACATTATACATTACAAACAACATTAAATCTTAACATTATTAATCAAGAGAACCCAAACCAAACATGTAAATATATATTTATAATACAACTATAAGTCTAGAACAGCGTTTCTCAAACTGTGTTCCACAGAACACTGGGGTTTCACGAAGATCACTTCAGGGTTCCGCGAAGCTTTAGTGATTTATTTCAAAATTCCTGTATTTTCCAAATGACCAATCGGTGAAATATAAAAATTAATTGTGGATTAAAAATCCATTTATTGTCAATACACGACCTTCAACCATGTCAGCAAATGAATATGAAACTTTTATCGAAATGACATTAGATTCATCGCTGCAAGAAAAATTTAAATCGATACCACTAGTAGAATTTTGGTGCAGTTTCAAAGATGAATATCCTCAACTGTCACAAAAGGCTGTATGGGCACTTTTGCCTTTTGCAACTACTTATATGTGTGAAACGGGGTTCTCCACATATATGTATCAACAAAAACAAAAAGGCGCAACACACTTGATACTGAACCTCATATGATCATACAACTTTCATCAATAGAGCCTAAATTTAAGAATATTAAATTTGTAAAAATAAAAAGCAATTTTATTCGTTTCATTATTATTTATACTTAGTCTAATTAATGTAATTATTATTAAAGCATTATTATATATGTATATTGTATACAATTATTATTATTTTTATTTTTATTTAAACATATTTTTTTGAATTAGATACCTTTAACACAATATTATTATATGATTATAATTTATTTACAAATAATCCTAAAAAGCTAAAAAAAAATGGGGTTTCACGATCAAAGTGGACACCAAAAAGGGTTTCATGGATAAAAAAGTTTAAGAAACGCTGGCCTAGAACATAATTTATTATAAAACGTTGGTGCCAGAGAAATTGCATACATTTTTTTAATATTCATATTCTTATTTTTTTTTTTTCATATATGTAAAATATCTGACAGTATGTGTACCTATAGCACTTTTCAAACAACTTTTTGATAAATTATGAATATCTAAATACATAAGTACCTTTAAATTCATAAAACACGACGCATAATATGAGTTATTTTTTTAGTAAATTTTATGCTGGTCAGTACAAAGAAATAGCTAAAAGTAATTTTTTATTTTAATATTTGAACATTTTTTAGTATTCTAATAATTTTTTACATAAAATTAAAAAAATCCGCAACCATACAGTTTTGGATTTTATTTCGATAGATTGTGTACAATTTGACATAGTTACAAGTTTTCCAAAGCTCATATTTATTGCCAATGTAATACATTTCATGATTTATTCAAACATTACAAATATTTATGAACATTGCATAAATAGAATACATTTAAGTCAAATATTTTTGTGACTTATAATTTCTGTATTTCACTAAACTTTCAAACTCTTTAGTACAATCTAAAAAAAACATATTAGCTATTTTTATGAATGACATATGTTTATTAGTTTTGGATATTTTAGTGTCATCGGTTGTTGAAATAAAAAACAAATAATCATTTCTTTTTTCAGTATTCCCAACCGAGATGAAAGCAAAGTAATTGGCATGAAAGTTAGTATTCGTGTTGTATTAGAATGTTTTGTTTAAAATTGAATGAATAAAATATATTATTTAACACACTAAAATAAAAACAGAAGTTTATTTCCAATATAGTTAATATTTTATTTTTATATTATAGGTGGAAAATGTGAATGTTCCTTATTTCGATTGGTTATTAGATCGCATACCATCAAATGTTGAATTGTATCAAAACATTTTATCAACATAAGTTTTTGTTTAAAGAAAACAAGTTATTATTATTTTATCAAATATTCATTGTAGAACATTATTCAAGTAGTCAATTGTCATTTGTATTTTATTGCAATTAATCAAATACAATGTGAATTTTAAAGGTGATTTTGTGTTTTTGATTCAAATCCGTTTGGTGTTCATGTTGAGCAGCTGTGTTTTCATTCCATTTACCTGAAAAACATAATCACTATAATATAAATGAACAAAAGTATACATATTAATGGGGTTTGGTAAGTTCCCACACGAAACATAGCAGGCAAGCGGTTACATATTATGTAAGTTCCAATACGAAAAAAATACACCCGCACGTCAGTTCTTACACGAAAAAGAGTATACCCGTTCGCAAGTTCCTATTTACGAAAAACTATTGCGATGAATACAAATTTCTTTCTTACTTTAATCAGACTTGGAACTTGTTTACGCAACTATATCATTATTAAATTTATTATTATTATTATTATTATTATTGATATGCAAACGAGCACGACGGCGGCGACCACTTTCCTTATCTGCTTCCGCGTTCCCTTCCGTTGCAATGTGAATTTTAATTATCTGTGATTTCATTTCAAATTTATAATGTTGAAAATTATTATCGTAACTTTTATTAATGTCTTTGTAAAGTTATATCATATGTTTATTTATTATTGTTTTTGCTCGCGGCCAACGCCCTAATTATTATTATTATTCATATATAATTTGCGTATCGAGTTCAACAAACCGCTACATTTAATATTTATAGACTTTAAACAGGCATACGACTCCGTACAAAGAACAGAGATATGGAGAAGCTTAAAGCTATTAGGGACCCCCTCAAAACTAATATCGATGATAAGGGTGAGCACGGAAGGATCAAGATGCGCAGTCAAATTTGGTCACGAGAAATCAGGAGAATTCCAAATAACAGGATTAAAACAAGGTGACGCACTGTCACCAATACTATTTAACATAGTACTAGAGATGGCAATAAGGGAAGTACAAGAAGAATACCTAGGAATTAACTGCGGCCAAAACCTTCCATTACTCGCATATGCCGACGACGTGGTAATATTAGGCGAAAGCGAGCAGGACATCAAAAAAGCAACGGAATTACTGATACGAAGCGCAAACAAACGTGGACTCAACATTAACGAGACTAAAACAAAATACATGCGAGTCGGTAGAAACAAAGATCAGAGACGAAATGCAGCTGGAATACAAGTCGGAGAATATATGTTTGAGGAGGTAGATGATTTTAAATATTTAGGCACTAACCTAAGTAGCACAAATGTCAACCACGAAGAAATAAAAAAACGCATGACATCAGGAAATAAATGTTTTTACGCCCTCTCGGGGTTATTGGGGTCGAAGATACTGTCCAAAAAATCAAAAGAACGACTCTATATGGTACTAGCTAGACCAGTGATAATGTATGCATGTGAGACATGGCCCACGACCCAAGGGGATGAGAATAGACTAGCTATCATGGAGAGAAAATTCCTTAGGAAGATTTACGGACCAAAAAGAAACGAAGACCAAACATACGAAATAAGATCTAACAGAGAACTTATTCGGAGGAGTTATTCGGAAAACCAGACATAATAGCGGAAATACGCCACAAAAGACTGAGGTGGCTTGGACATGTACTGAGGGCTAAGTCAATAGCAAATACTGTACTAAGATGGACTCCTCAGGGAAGAAGGCCGATTGGAAGACCAAAACAGAGATGGATGGACAAAAATAAAAAAGAACTGAATCAACTTGGGATAGAAAATATTACTGAAGCGGCTATGAACAGAGACAGATGGAAAGAGATTTGTTTTGCAGCAATGGGCCTTAATGGCATTTAAAGCTGGATAGTAGTAGTAGTAGTATATAATTTGCGTATACTTTGTCGTTCGTCGTTCGCCATTGAGGCAAAAAAATTTTATATTCGGTCGCTATTGAAGCACCAATATTAGTTTTTTTTTATTATTATTATATTATTTCATGTTCGTGCGCTAGTGCAGCAAGAACATTAGATTTTGTTCTTTTGCCGATCCGCAAATACTGCGGACGATTATTCATATTATATTAATTATTATTGCCAGTGTAAAAAGTGCCTTCTGGTTAATAAAGTTTTGTCATTGTGACACAAACTGTTGCCATTTTGTATTGAGGACATACAAGTCAAATATTATATTAAACTCGCAGTTACCAACAATAAACGATCTAATACTAAATCTACGTCTGTGAGTTATAATTTATTTAATTTAATAACTGTAGGCTGTAGGTATGTGTCACCTTCTTTGTACGTCATTGTCTTCGTCTTCGTGTCAACTGGTCAATCATCGCGCGTAAGTCCGCCAGCACCTGGAGGTGTGTGAGAGGCCGCCCAGGTCGTCAAGAGCATCGATCTAGTCATTACCATAAGCTACCAACCATCATCGTCGTCTACCATAGTCGTAAGTGTGAATTGAGTGTTTTAGGTTTAATAATTATTAGGCCTTCTTCACACCAGGAAACTCCCAGGCGACGCGACGGATACTCGAGTATCGTCCGTTTGAGTTGCTTGTTAGTAAGATATCCATAAGCAACCCATCGCCACACACTGAGCTACTATGAAACTACTGCGAAGCGACAAATAGCTTTTCAGTCTACCTCTAGCCACCAATTATTTACCAACCTGTATCTAAGTTTTCAATATGTCGTCAAATGAAGATTCATCAAGTGATGATGATGTAGTTGTCACCTATTATTATAACTATTATAGACAGAGGAAAATCAAAATAATGTGGTGACACCCTTATATTGAAAAGAACATTCACTGCCGCTTATTTGTTGCTGCTAAAGAGCTAGAACAGTCTGATTCTAAGTTTATAGCATTCTACCGTTCAAGTGTTTTTCTTTTTTAATATAAAAAAGAAAAACACTTGAAACCACTTGTAATATTCGGTAATATTCGGGAAACGCAGGCAACGCAGACAACGGGCGACCTTCCTTGCAAGTCGCGCGAGACTGGTAGAATATGCGTAGGATACGCGTCGCTTGGGAGTTGCGTCATTTGAGCCTTTCCGTTACTAAATATAGGAAATGATTTACAAGATACTCGAGTATCCGTCGCGTCGCCTGGGAGTTTCCTGGTGTGAAGAAGGCCTTATTGTCCGATTTGTGTACGCTCTGTGGTCATTGCACCACATAGACCCGACCACAGAGACATCCCCTCCTCCAATAATTAAAATCATTTTCCTCAATTCCCATGTATAAACTCTAAGTCCTTATTCCCCGTAAATTTAAGGTATTCGCCTCCCGTCCTGGTCGTCGTCGTCAAGTGTAGGTGAGATGGCCTACCCACCAAAAGTCAGGCGCACCTTTTATTATTATACGAAATTCTCGTGACTGTTTATTTTGTTGTGGCTTAAGGTGACCATACGTCCCGTTTCGAACGGGAAAGTCCCGTTTTTTAAATCTCTGTCCCGTTGTCCCTTGGGAATCTTCGGGACTCTAAAATGTCCCGTTTTCAAAAAGTAGACAAAAAAAAATAATGAAAATAAATGTTCTTTGACGAAATATCGTTTTTAGAAAAATATACGAGTATTTAATCTTGTAATTATTATACAAACACATTTTGTTTATAATAAGTTAATTACCTAGTAAGTGTAATAAGTTAATTTTATTTTTTTGTCCTTTAAAAACATTATAAGTACCACAGATATTTGCTAGTAATATAATTAAATTAAAAATATTTTTTTTTTGTCCCGTTTTGATTAAAAAAATATATGGTCACTTTATTGTGGCTTTTATTTCGTATACAGAACTGTTAATTTAAATTTTGTAGGTGTGATTTTTTTTGTTTTTTTTTTGTTTCTGTGTTGCATCGTAAAAAGTCTAATTCATTTTTAATATCGTACCCTGAATACCGTCCATTTTATTTAAATTTGTATTATTATCTATATACATGTAGGAGACGGCCCCTATAATTCACTCATCAACGCCCAGACCAAACCGCTGGGTCTAGAGACTTGAAATTTTGTACAGAGGTTCCTTAAGCAATGTAAGGGCGCACTAAGAAAGGATTTTTCAAAATTCGAACTCTAAGGGGGTAAAAGGTTTTTTTTTAAAGTTTGTATACATTTTATATAGCTATATATATGTATTTTTTTCAACTGTTAATCGCTGTTCAGTGTATTGATAGTGCTAATAGTACGTGGAATTCACAATTTAATAATAACAATCAATAATTATATAATATAGCCTATAGTCGAAGTTATCGGCGACCCGCGATTGCAACACACAATTAATAGGTACGGGAGGTATACGGTCAAAGTACAAAGATAACGCGAAATGGTGAATACGTGCTGCCTACAACTCCGTCGGCCCTACTCAAACCCCACCATTGACCGATCAGCCGCCGTTGTCATCGTTGTCGCCGCTGTCGTCTGACGTATTTCACAGTTCTCTTCCATTGCATCTTGCGGCTATTAAACACGTATTTATTCGAATACGCTTTGAAAACTGTTTGATCGACGTGAGCTTCACAGGTTATTAACGCCTCTTAACCCATTGGAGTTTGGTTAGTCATTTTCGTGCGGACTGTTGTGTTTATAAAACGAAATTTTTTTTTTTAATCTTAAAAGGTGTTGTGGACTGTGGTTGGTTTACAATTTTGTTGCTTAATCATTTGCAACAGCGATTGACCTGTAAACGCACAATTGTCGCAAACGCCTTGAAAACCGTTTGTCTGCGTCGGCTTTTTAGCACATACAATTCGGTTCGTTATTTTCGCGGGGTAGGTACATGAATTACAAACCGCGTGCGTCTGTATAAAACGGCGTTCAAAAGTAAATTTTGATTATTTTCGTGCGGTACACGAATTACAAAATGCGAGCGTCTGTATAAAAGTAAATTTTGATTAACATACAGGCACACACGACATAACACGACAGTAAATCGTTGTTGTGTTTATAAAACGACAATTTTTTTAAAATCTTTAAGTACCTACTTAAAAGGTTTTGTGGACTGTGGTTGGTTTACAATTTTGTTGCTTAATCATTTGCAACAACGAGTGACCTGTAAACGCGCAATTGTCGCAAACGCCTTGAAAACCGTTTGGTCTACGTCGGCTTTTTAGCACATAAAATTCGGTTTGTTATTTATGCTATTTTAGCACATTTGTTATGTAACCACGTGCGTCTGTATAAAACGGCGTTCAAAAGTAAATTTTGATTAATACACACGAAATACAAACCACGTGAGTTTATTTAAATTGGCGTTAACTGAATTGATCACTTAATTATAAAACTTTTTTCATTAAACATTTTTAATATGACAATCGAGTTTTTAAACGTGAATGGTATCTCACATCGTTGTACCTATTACAGGAGATGGTGCCTGTTTATTTAATTCGCTCTCCTATCTTATGTACGGAACTGATCAAATGGCCAGAGATATATCGTATGTCGAAAGAACATTTAAGCATATTTGTAAAAAAAGTGGGACCAGAATTTTTTGACCAAGTCTTTTCTGTTATGCCTTTTCTGGCGTATTTATGTATTTTGAAATTATATAAACATGGATGTTTCTCAACCACTTCAACTAGATTTATGGTTAATATGCTTTTGTCTTTGGTTTTTGTCATAATTATTATTAGTTAATACAATTTAATATAAACAAAAGTCAAAAACATAAAATAAAATGTACGTGGTCAACGAAGCAATTTAATGGCAACTTTTATCAAGCGACCGTCAGCATTTATAGTCGATCGCGATTAGTTTGTTGTGTCGCGCTCTCAGTCGTGTCAATGGGAAATTCCTATATATTTATCCATGTTTTTTGAAACATGCACGGCCGGCGAGAGCTTTGGTGGGCCCCAGGGCTGATTATTTCCGGGTCCCGTCACTTATACAGACTTATTTTACTGAGATTTATATAGCTGTATAGCATTTTAATACAGTAGCGATACTCGATATTTAAGTTGGATGAATTGTAAATAAAAAAAAAAAAAACAATATTTGGTATATAAAATCTTTTATTGAAATCCAAGAAAATAATGAACTATTGAACAGTAATTAACGAATAATTAGGTTCAGTTAAAGCGTTCCCTTTCTGATATTTTTCATGTCGAAATTTAAGAATTTACGACTATATTATATAATATACGTATCAACCATTATTATTAATAGCACACACTATATAAAAACCAACTACGCGATTATACCGATCAAACCAGCCAACGAATGCTCGTTTGTTTTGTTATCTATGTGTGTTCTGTGTTGCGTATTTTGTACAATATAGTAGGTAAGTATATAATATTATAGATAGTTGTTTGATTTTGAGCGAACGGACTATAATGGCCCGGGTCTACAAGGCCTGTGCGGCTATGCCTAAATACGCCTCTGACAACGGGCCCCCTCGGAGGTCCGGGCCCCGGGGCTCGGGCCCCTACTGCCCCACCCTCTCGCCGGCCCTGGAAACATGCAATTATCACGCGATATTTGAAATCGCATTGCGTCGCTTCGCTTTAGAGTTTAGTGGGAGGGTGGCCTTACGGTACCTACCAAGCTTGGCTTAAATGAAAACATCTCTATATTTGTGCTACCGGAAAAATAATATTAATGGCTGGATGGTATCTTAAAATGTAATAACACAAATTTATTTGGGTTTATTCCAATTGCATTCAATTTTTTAATAATTAAATATTTACGGGTAAAAATCAAAACATCAATGGAATATATAATAATAAGTATAAATACTATTTTAGAATCCATGAACTGTATAGAGCCGTATAAAATATGTATTAAAATAATTAAAAGTGCCATCCATATAAAATATTTCCAATTGTTTCAAAATTGCTATACCAGTGGCGTATTTACGGGGGGGGCATGGGGGTCATATCCCCCCCGGAAGTTTATTTTATTTCATTTCTTTTAAAACCATGTTTAAAACGATATTTTGAATATTTTGATAGTTGTATGAACATTGAACAACTAATGAACTAACAACCTATGAATGGAAATAATTCAAAATATATTTTAAACATAGATATCAATGATTTTAAAACATTTCCTACTTTGCCGATTTCGATGATAAGAAAGAGGCGGCTATCTAGTTGCTATCTAGTTATATTCAAACTAAATATCCGAAAGCTATTTACGTACACTGTGCTGCACAGTGGCGTACTTAGACCTGAACTTTGGGGGGGGGGGTTAATTTTTAAATTAACGGATGCCGGATGGCGTAACACCTGAACATAACAAATTAACAAAACATATCGTACATTTTAATTGATTACTAATTTTTATTCGTGTTATTAATTACTTATTATTTTTAATTGACATGTCATATTTTACATTATTTATTGAAGTCTGAAATAATCTTACTTACCATACTTAGCCGTACTTATAAAAAAAATGTTTGATATATAATAATTAAAAAAAAAATAATAATAATAATTTGGATATTTTTTTTTAAAACATCAATCTTCTATTTTTTTCTGAAAAAATATCGACCACCTCACTACTTTTTATTGGTATTTCTCTATGGATACTTAGATGAACCAATCCATTTAGTCTATTTTCCTCCATAGAATTCCTCAAATATGATTTCAAACGTTTCAACGTTGAAAAGCTCCGTTCTACGCTGGAAACTGTGACGGGCAACGTAGCGCCAATTTTAAATTCTGAGTGAAGCGAAGGATCTTATGGTTTTACAATGATGTTTATTTTTTTGTTTTCTTTTTTTTTTTTTTTTCTGTTAACACTTTTTCGTATAGAAATCCTTGTCCAAAAGTTTCGTCCAGCAACTTTATAGATTCAAAATTGAACTGAGATGGCACTTTAAAGAGGTCATTTTTCCAAAATCTCCATAGTTTTTCCAGTAATCAAGAATAACGATCGAAAAACTGAGTAAAAACGGTAAAATCGGTAAAAATCCGCCGTAAACGAGATTTTCACTGTTCAGATTTGAGGTATTTAGTCATAAATCGAAAAGTATTGAAGCTAGAAACTTGAAAATTTTATCCAATATCAAATACATACTTTGTTATATTAGACAACATTTTCAGAACAATTATAGCACTTTTGACTTAAATATAGAACTTTTAATTTACCAAATTGTTTGAAAGTTTTTATGTAATATAATTTTAAATATTTGACGAAAAGTTATGAAAATTCAATATGACCTTACTCATATATCTACCTAATTATCCTAACAAAAATTTAAAAATCGCGAGTCAGGATTTTTTTTTATACACACTTTAATAAATTATTATAACTCACCAAAAATTATACAAATAACCGTAAAATACGTAAACAGTATTTAAATAATAATATATTGTATTACACTGAAGCTTTGCTCAGAATCGTTTTATACTAAAGAAATGAGTCATAATTTCTTTAAAACTTAATACATTCATCACCAATATCTTGTCCGAGGACTGAAGGGTCACCCTTGGAATTTTGATATCCTCTACGATTTCTTTAGCAAGTTCTTCAGCTGTGCAAAATAAGTTATGGAATTTTGACTGTACATTGCTACGAATTTCCTTTATCAGCATACTTAAATTATTAGCAGTTTTCATTGCAGATGCTAAGTCAACAATTACTTTTTGTAGATAGATTGATAGTGGGTGAGCCATTGAAAAAATTTCTTGGATCACCACCATTGCAAGAATAAAACTTCCATTTTTGAGAGTTTGTTGTAATGTGAACGCTTTTTTTGATGCTTCTCTGTTACAATCCTTTTGTATTTTTTCTAATGCAAAAAAGATTGGTACAAAAAGTTCCTTGAATGTAATTATATATACTAATCTATGATCCGATCGTACGAAATACCTCGCGCCTGGTCGACGTGATATTTTTTTTCATACAAATATTTTTCTTTTTATCTATATTCGTGTATAGCTGTTTTTACTTCATTATGGACGATATTATAACTACGATAGAAGATTGTCATAATAATTTATTACACCGTACGTCCACGTTCATATCTACAATATCTTCGTGGAAATACTCATTACTCATATTCCCGTATAGGTGCTCCCCACATTATATAATAATAAAAGCTGACAGCTGTACTACTTATAATCAGAATTACATATAACAATATTACAAAGGTATTTTAAAATGTATGCTATTTATTTTATTATAATGGAGAATTTGTTATAACTAAGTACAATTTTTTTTTTTTTTTTTTTTTTTTATTTTCATAATTTTTATTTACAATCTGTTACAATTAAATGAACAATAAGTAAAAAAGATGATAGGATATTAAATGGCTTGAGGAAAGGACGGATTTAAGAAGCCTTCCAGTGAAGACACTTTGTCAGCTATTTATATACATTTCAATAAGTTAGCAATAAGGTTATGAATAGAAATAGAGATTAGGTAGTTGACTAAGTAACTAAATTAATAGGTCCCGACACCACCGCCTTTTTAGTCTTTTCCTAGGATTGTCGGGTATGTTTGCCGACGCAAGTCCTTTGATTAGGGGATTTGCATGGTTTTTAACAGATAAGTTAAATCGTCTATAAAAAGTTCTGGCTACATCACAGACGGGTGAAATGGCGAGATCGTTATGTAGGGTCTGGTTGGACACGTAGAAAGGTGCTTTAGTTATGGCTCGGAGCGTTTTGGATTGGAAACGTTGGATACGGTTAGTGTTTGAAATTTTTGCAGGGCCCCATAATTGAATTCCGTACGTCCACATTGGTTTAAGATAAAGTTTATATATTAGAAGCTTGGTTGGTAGTTTTATGTGGTTGGGGGTTAGGAGAGAGCGGAGAAGACGAAATCGATTGTTTAAGGATAGCAGTTTGCTGCGAAGATGAGGAGACCATGTGAGGCGTTGGTCAATAATTATGCCTAGATAGCGAGTGCTCTGCGCGGTTGGCAGGATTTGCTCATTTAAAGTAATAGGTGGGCATATTCCCTTCCTAAGAGTGAAGGTACATTGTATAGATTTAGATTCGTTTATTTTCACACCCCACTCCTTATACCATTTTTCGAGGAGGGATAGGTGTTCTTGGATATGCGAGGAAGCAATGGATGGATCATGGTTATTGGTTAAAATAGCTTTGTCATCGGCAAAGTCAGCGATGAGGCTAGTGGGCAGTGTGGGTTGATCAGATACGAATATATTAAATAACAGAGGAGCAGTGACTGCGCCCTGGGGGACTCCTGCATTTATGGGTTTTGGTGCGGAATTAGATGAACCATAACGTACCGAGAAGAAACGATCTTCTAGGTAGGACTTGAGTATAAGGTAATAAGTAGACGGTAGGATGAGTTTCAGCTTAAATAAGAGCCCTGCGTGCCAGACTCGGTCAAAGGCTTGAGAAACGTCAAGGAAGGCCCCAGTGCAATATTGTTTTTCTTCTAGAGAAAATGATATTTTATCTACTATACGGTGAATTTGATGTATCGTGGAGTGTTTGGTACGAAAACCAAACTGAGAGTCAGGTAAGACTTTAGAATCAGCGATAATGTTTAAGATTCTTTTTAATAATATTTTTTCAAACACTTTCGACAGTATTGGAAGCAGGCTAATAGGTCTATATGATGTTGGACAGTCGGGTGGTTTTTTTGGTTTGAGAATGAGTATGATAGTGGAAAACTTCCATAATATAGGGAAGTAAGATAATCGGAACATTGAGTTAAATATATAGGTGAGAAGTACGATAACTTTTTTTGGAAGCTGGTTGAGTATTTCAGAAGTTATTAGATCATAACCAGGAGACTTTTTCCTGGGGAGTTTAGATATTATATAGCGAATTTCAGCAGGAGATGTATGCTTCGGTGGGAGGGACATTTGTAAAGGTGAGTTGAGAAATTGTTCAACTATATTAATTTTTTCCGGAAGGAGAATGGTATTGTGAGGTTGAAAAGTATCAGAGAGATGGTTTGCAAATATGTTAGCTTTCTCCTCATCAGAGTGTGCCCAGTTTCCATTTGCATTGCGTAGGGCGGCTGGGGGATTTCGTATACGAAGAAGTTGTTTGGTGGCCTTCCAGAGAGAACCGTCCTTAGTCGTAAGCGATTCTAAGTGGTTAGTATAAGATTTGTTTCTATAGTTTGCTAGGGTCCGTTTGAGTTTTTGGGCAAGCATATTGTAGTGGGATTTATCAGTGGGATATTTTGATCTTTGCCATAGGCAGCGAGCGCGACGTTTCTGTGCTATGAGACTACGGATATAAAGGGGAATGATCATGTTACATGTGTGTGATTGCGTGGGTTGCGCTGATTCCCAAGCTGAAGTTTGGATGTTGGATGTAAAAAGATTCACTGCTTCATCGATGTCATTGGTTGTCTTTAGGCGAACTTTTAGACTGGTTTTTTCCAGTATTGACTTATGGAAGTTATCCCAGTTGATATGAGAGTGTAATGGTGTTGGGTTGCGTTGGTTGGATAGAGGCTGGCAGTCGATTGAGAGTAGAATGGGGGAATGATCTGAGCATGGAGCGTGTAGATTTGTAATTAATGAGTGGAGTGTGTTGGGAATTTTGGTTACAAATATATCTAATATATCCGGTCGTTTTCGAGAGGAAGTTGGCCAATAGGTCGGGTTTGTGGGTGAAATTACTTGTAGGTTTTTGTTTATTACACTATGTAGGAGTGAGTTCCCACGAGGGTTTGTGACCCGACATCCCCATTGAATGTTTTTAGAGTTTATGTCACCACCAACTATAAAGTTATGTCCTAGGGTATTAAAATAGATATTGAATTGATTAGTGGATATATTATGTTTAGGAGGACAGTAAATGGCTGCTATGGAAACAGGTATATTGTTGATTATTATGGATACAGCGCACGACTGTATATAGTCGGTTTGGAATTTTTGGAGTGGATGAGATGTGAGAGAAGACCTAACATAGATAGCGGATCCTGCATGAGCAGTCCCGTCCGGATGGTTGGTATGGTGTAGACGAAAGCCTGGTATATTGAGAGAGTAACTATTAGTGAAATGGGTCTCGGATATTAAAGCGATATCAATTCTTTTTTCTTGAAGTGTAATGAGGAATTCATCTTTATGGTTTTTTAGTCCGTTTGCGTTCCATGAAAGGATCATGATAGAGTTTTGGGTGACTGAGTTATTTGTTGTGTGTATCATTTAAAAGTTTAGACATGAGTGCTGTGATGAGGGAGATAAGTGGGTTAATTAGACATTTAAGTTCTTCTAAAAATTTTTTTATATCATTATTATCAGAACTGGGTATAGGTAAGGTGTTGGAGGACGGGGTTGGCGGTGGTGCGTTACCTGTATTTGCTGTTGCTTCTGCGTATGATTGGTTTGTTCGAGTACTTGGATTTTGCGTTGATGGTTGCAGATTTGACTGATAATTGGGTTTCGTAGTTCGGTTGGTTGATTGCGATTGGTGATGTTGGTTGTTAAGTACAATAAAATTAATTCCATGTATCAGATATTTTAGTTTTCTCATAATAAATTAATTCATTCTAAAAATTTCGGAGGGGGTTTTATCCTTTGGACTTTGTTTTATAGTAAAAAAAAACAAATTTTTTTTACACATTACAACATGTTCCTATATGCCATATATTAATATGATTAAATGTGTATATACTAAATATGTCTTAAAATCTTTATATCCCCCCCCCCCCCGTGAAAAATTCCTAGATACGCTACTGCTATACCTATTAGTATTACATGAAAATATAATAACCCAAAATAAATCATTTTAAAACTTAAAATTGCATCGGTATTGGATTTTAAATCAATCGACTCAAAATATTATGAACTTCTTTCGTCGACTTTAGTGTAGTAGGAAAACATCTGGCTCTAACATATTTTACATTTCTTTTGATTAGGTTTATATCAGGCACTAGCTAACTACTTTCATTTTCATGTTGTGTAAGTTCTCTTCTGATAATTTTCGTTGGTTTTTAACAAGGTTATCAATCGCTTTTCTTTTACAATAGTAACTAACTAGTTGTTTATATACCGATTTATAGTAGTTTCTTCAGTATAGTTGTGAAAAAAAACATATTTTTATTTTCAATTAATCTTTCACTATCGGTGTATCATTTAACCATGCATTCATTATTTCATTAGATCCATGTAAATATAAATATATATATAGTTATATACAGGGACTAAAATTGTGTGCACTACGACACACTTTGTGTAGTACGAAATGCCAAGTGTGTAGTACGAAATTAAAAAGTGTGTAATGAAAAGTGGTATTATTAGTACAATGAAAGAATGTTGGAGGTTGGGAAGATACTATTATTAACACTACAGATTTGTCATATATTTGATGAAACAACAATTCACTCAAGCCTCATACATTTTTAAATTTATAAATATAATATATTGATATTGTATAACTTTATTAAATATATACAAACGATAATAAAAAAAAAGACTGACTGTTAGATTAGGTACTTACATACTATATTATTCACAGTTTGTAAATTAAACATTATCCATAATTTATGTATTATAATGAATGAATCATAGGTAGTGTTTTCAAGTTTGATAACATTTTATTGTAATGTAGTTTGTATTTTGTAGGTAAAAAAAAAAAAATAAATACAAATTTACTACATACCTTATGCTTATGTGTATAGATTAAAAAAACTCTTTTGGGGGGTGTGGGGGGAGTAGCCCCCCACAGTAACTCCCAGTTTAATATACAGTGTGTAATACAAAAAAATATATTTTAGCCTCTGTATATATATATATATATATATATTTGTTTTAGCAGTGTGTTTAAAAAAATTGTCCCCTTTTCACTATACATGAAAGAAATGATATCCACTTTTATAAAATATTAAATAAATGTCAACCAGTGGCATCATTCTATACTAGGGAAATCACTCATTGATTTACTGACTTAAAATGTTTTAAGCTGACTCAATAAAATATGATAGGGTAGTGACTGATTGGGTGAATGTAAGTTACTACACGAGATATAGCAAGTCAATATGATCAATTGTAATACGTAAATTATTTTACGTTAATTAAGTTCCTACACGAAAATGAATTTATCCGTACGTAAGTTCTTACATTGAAAAAAAATATATCACTACGTAAGTTCTTATATATAAACATTTACACAAAATATGAAAAGGTGTACATAACTATCCATTATCGGACGCTCATTTATATTTTGATATAACACACACACACACATATAATATATACATATTTTGCTGGGTATTTGGCTAAAAAATGCATGAATCAATTTAAATGCCCAAAATGAGAATTGATACTATTAAAAACCTTCGATTTTATTTTTCGATGATCAAGAATATTTAATATTTTATAAGCAATTTGAAAATACTGATTCTGACAAATATAGTCTTAAAAAACCTTCGGACTTATTAACTAATTTTGTTAACACTGCACAAAAATGTTTGAAAGATTTTATAGAATTAAAACCGCATAAAAACAAATTGTGCTCAACCATTCAGTTAAAAACAAAAAAAGCCGATAAGATAATGGTGGTGGAAGTTCGTCCTTCGTCGCTTCGCTCCTCGGACAAGATAATGGTGAGGAGTGTATAGCACTTTCTATCATGGGATCACCTGGTTTACGATAGTTTAGTTGTATGGTACTTTACATTTGAATGCAATGATAAATCATTGTAAGTTAAGTACAGGATACAGTAGTTGGGTGGGATACACGAGATGCATTGCTATAGATTAGGCATTATTGGATAGATTTTGGAATTATTTTATATTATAAAAAAAAAAACGATTCTGAACGAAGATGAAGATGTCAGCCTTAAATTGTAATATATATTTTATTTTAATATCCTAGATTGGGTTAAATTTACATTTGTCTATTCATGTGACTTCTGCTCGTGAGCATTGGACAAACCAGGATGTGCATAGATAGGGCGTAGGTAAATACCATATTATTTGCCTAAATGCACTATCGTGACGGTACCACCCGACCCCGCCGTCCATATATGCTGAATGCTTCGTGGCTACGTCTATTTAAATATTAATAATTAATAATAATATATAAAATCCGCATGTTTATGGAACTGATACACACATTAAAATAACTGGAAATTGGAAGTTAGTAACGTTCTATTCAACCATGTAAAGGTACGTTATACACCTTGTGTTTACAATCTACCAATATTTTGTATAGAACAGCTGTCAGCTACTGATTATATTATAATAAACTTAATCTATTTAATTATCTTTATCAGCTGTGATATTACATAATATTTTCATTTCTTATCTTTGAATACAAAAATTTTTATACATTTTCAACTACAAAATAATTTGCAAATATTCGTGATTTTGACAAATTTTGTCGATTTTTGAACTTCAACTGCTTATAAAAAAAAATTGTGCCTATGTATTTGAATAATTTTTGAATCACTCTTAGATCAACTTATTCAAAACCTTCTATTAAATTTTCAAGCGATTTGGTAGGGCCAAAAAATTGTTATCGACTTTTATAAAAAAAAATCTAAGAAAAATCGAATTATTCAAATGCCTATAAATAGCTAAAAAATAAACGAAATATTTTGAAAATACAACTATGTAAAGAAAATGCCTATTTAAACATTTTGTAAAAGTTTTAAGTTTCTACGACCTATACTTTTTGAAAAAGAACAAATATCAAAAATCAATGATGCCTAAATTGTTATTTTACGCGATTATGTGAAAAAATTGTAATTTCAAACACTCATAAAAATTTTTGATTTTATTCCAGTGCAAATTTTTTTACAGATAATTGAAGGAAAACGTATGTCAAACTTTGTACCGAATTTACAATTCTTAGTTTTGAATACTTAAAATTTTATGAATTTTCAACTGCAAAATAACTTCAAATTTTCGCAATTTTTACATATTTCGTATAAATTGGAACTTTGAGCACTTATAAAAAAAAATTGTGACTTACGATTTTGGATTTTTTTTTATCAGTTATGGAACAACTTATAAGAAACCTTGTATTAAATTTTCAAGATTTTCTGGCAAAAAAAAAAAATTTTATCGTTATTTTAAAAAAAAATACTTAAAAAAATTGAAAATTTCAATTGTCTATAATTAGCTCAATAAAAGTCAAAATACTTTGAAAATTTAACGGTGTATAGAGAACGCTAATCTAAACATTTGGTGAAAATTTCAAGTATTTACATCGATTAGTTTTTGAGTTATAGCAAAATAAAAAATTTGATTTTGTCGAAAACTGGTTTTGCGTAAAATATACCGTTTTTCCCTCATTTTTTAAGGGTTTTTCCCGGCGCGTTAAAAAAATATTGAAAATTTTTAACTTTTGACCCCCCAAAGTACCAACTAGATTCACTTTCCTTTCAGAAAAGTTGCTATATAAGGCAATCGAAGCATTTTTACTGCCCCAAATCGTGTCGACAGACACAAAAATAAAAAAAAAAAAAATAAAATAAAAAAAAAAAAAAAAAAAAACACACATCATTGTAAAATCAATACATTCTTCACTCCGTTCAGAATCTAAAATGAATATTTTTTTAATTTAATGTTTATACTGAAATTTTGATTTTATTGTCCAAAAGCTAATTTATTGCAAATTAATAAGGAATTTCAATTGTAAATCTAAATATGTGAAAATACGTACTACAGCATAAACAATAAATAAATTAAATATTTTAAAAATATACAGATTCTAAAATTTTTTTAAGTTTAATTCATATTTATGAGTTATTGTTATTCTTTAATTTAATATTAAAAAAAAAATGTGTCAATAATACTGATGTTCATTAAAAAAACGTATTATATTTTGTATCTGAGACCTGAGTATAGGTACGTATATTTTTTAGTTATGTGAGAATATTTATATTTTTTTTCAATTTAAATAATTTATTGTATTATTAATTGTGTTATAGGAGATAACAGCTAGGTAATACCTCACATTTTAAAGAATTTTTTTTATTTACTGATTTAATTCCATTCTCTAATTTCATTTTTAACAAGAATGGTAATAATATTTATGTTTATTTTAAAAACTGTATTATATAATATTATATTTTATACCTCAGAATTGGCATAGATTAAAATATATACTGTATGTTTATTTCATCTATGGTATTGGTTGGCACATAATTTGATTCATTGATATGAGTATTTTTTTTCTTCAATATACCTATATCATTTATTGTACTATTAATTGTGTCGGGAGGTAATAGCTAAGCAATACCTATCTAGTTTTAAGTTTTTTTATTTATTTAAATGCAATAATGAAACAAATACATGTTTAAAATATTATATTTTACAATTATATTATACTCGGGGTTATAAAACGTACTACATAGGTAGCACAGATATTAAATAAACAATGTATTCTATTTTATCTATGCACATAGCCACACACACACACACACACACACACACACACACACACACACACACACACACACACACACACACACACACACACACACACACACACACACACACACACACACACATACCCGCATAACATATTATACATATATATATATATATATATATATATATATATTACCGGAAAATATGAAAATTCAGGAATTGTCGGTATATCCTAGTCATTGTTGACAATGACTGGAAAGGTTAGGCAGTGTTGGATATTTCGTAGTTTTATCAACATTTCCGTATTATATTAGGAAGAAATAAAAAATCTAAAATTTACACTATCTGCGGCTGGAGAAAAAAGTGTATGAAAGACTATAGGAATTTTCGTAAGTACCTTACTATATTACGGTCGTAAGTAAATCGAAAGAGGGAGGGGAAATAACTCTCAGTAAAGCAGCTGCCTTTAACAGCATTTCTGGGTCCAAAGGTTTTACGAGATGCCACTGTAAAACACAGTGTAAGACCAGTACCTAGATGTGCTTGTCGTGCATCTACTAGATTATGTAATTCTAAGTGTCATAGTAGTTTACCATGCAACAATAAAGATTGAGATTATTATTTATAATAAATAGCTAATAAGTAATATAATATATTATTCGATTTTCAACTTAATTTTTTATGTTATCATTAGGGTCCGGATTTTTATGCAAATACATATTCTTTTACATTTGACTTATAACAATTCTGATTAAATATCTTGACGTTTCGTAATACGTAGATTCTGCTGTTAATTTCTTTTATTGCATATTTTTGCATATTTGCATCAAAATTCATAAAAGTTGCATATTTCTGAATAATTACATAAAATGTGCATATTTTATAAATGGGGAACAGTGAGACAAGATTCATAATTCGCGCCAAATTAAATATACGTTCGTAAGATAATAAAATGAATTGATGTTTATGATGTTATAAACATTTTAATCTAGGAACGGATCACGGTGAGCTCCAATAACTTGATAACCTGTTATCAGCGTTTCACTGTTTACACACGTCGATTGTTTGATTACAATTTTCAAAATTTTTTTTTTCATTTTTGTTTTTGAATATAGGTAAGTAAATTAAATATTATTATAAAAACCATATATAATTATGTATTTTAAGGTATTTAACTATATTTTTCAACGCAAATTAATATATTATCCGATGACTTAAATTTATAAAGTACGTTAGGGGCACTGTGAGACGGGGCACAGTCAGACAGTTGGTCTCGTAAATAATGTTCTTTTGTAAATTATAGTAAAATTTGTATTTTATAATTCACTTATTCATAATAAACGTACCTATATAATAATATATCTCATAGTTAAATTAAATACGAATTGTATGTGTAAATTAACATGTCAATATTTGATGATATATTATGTATGTGACAAGATATATTTTATATTTTACAGTCAACAGTCATGGTTAGAAACTACAAAAGACGTACGTTAGGAACCTTCAGTGAAGAAAATATGAGAGAAGCTGTTCAATTAAGATTTTAATATTTACCTATAATTTCTTTTAAATAAATTTATTTGTTTTTTTAGTTGTAAGTTTATAACTGTTTAAAATGAAGCATTAAAATGTTAATATTTACCTATTATTTATTTTAAATAAATTTATTTGTTGTTGATTTGTTTTTAGTTGTAAGTTTAAAACTGTTTAAAATGAAACATTAAAATTTTAATATTTACCTATAATTTCTTTTAAATACATTTATTTGTTGTTGATTTGTTTTTTAGTTGTAAGTTTAAATAGCTGAAAATGAGACATAAGACTGTCAAAATGTAAAAATGTTTACCTTTAATTTGTTTTAAATAGAAACTGCCTACATTTATTTGTTGTTGAAAAATGTTATTATTTTGTTAAACACAAGACATATTTATTTGATATTGGTTATTTTTTAGTTGGAAGTTGAAATTAATACTGTGAAAACTATTACCTATACTATTCATTTTTAAAATACAGGACATATTTATTTAATTGTTGGCTGATTATGAAACACAACACTTAAAACTTAAAATGTTATGTAAAAACATAAACATTTAACTATAGTAAACATTACCTATGTATAGTGTAAAATAATAAAATAATGTATTTATAATCATTCAGGAGTTAGTGTAATTTACAGCTAATTCTAATTCCATTAAATTATTCAAAATGAGTAAACATTATTTTAGAATTAGGTTAGGTGGATTCTTATATAATACCCTATTTTAATATAGATTTGTGTGTGTCTCATTGTGTACTAGGTTGGGGTACAGTGAGACAGCAATTTAAAATTAACTATTTTGATAATATTTTAAAATATATTTAAGTTATGAGTTATGTTATTACATGATTTAAATGCTTAACATAATTGTTAAAATAAATCATATATACACAAAATCATAAAAATTATTAATTTGAATGATATCAGGAAAAGAAAAAAAAATATCTCACTGTACTCCGGTCTCCCCTATATATATATATGTCATTCATTAGATAACCTAAAAAATGTATAATCAATATTAAATACCTGAAAAATTACCCTACAGTTTTATTAATATAAAATAAATAATTTTATTTTGTTTGTTCATAAATTATATTACGCTAAGCTAAAAATTAAAAACAAAGAATATTAATATTTATAATTAATGATAATATATAGAATATTTTGTATGATACATAATACCTATATTATAAATTTGTAACATTTATTTTAGATACAGTAGTACCTCGATTACCTATCTGCACCTCTGTTATACGGACCCACTATTATCCGAATGTTATTTTGTTTCAATTCTTACATCAGAATTTTCTTTTATCCAAACTTCTACTAAAACGTTTGCGAGATTTAGCTGTGCAAAAGCGCGTTGCAGCAATTCGCCAAATAAAAATTGATCAGTTTGTCAAAAAAAAAAAAAAAAAAATACATATGTATATTGTATAATATTAAAATAATAGGAAATGTGTAATAATAAGTCAATAATATGTTATAATTATTCTATATTCATTGTACATTTGTACAGATAATATTTATTTTAAATTTCTACTATCTGAACTCGGTGTGGTCCAAATTAGTTCGGATAATTGAGGTTCTACTGTAAATATATATTATTTTCCTAGAACTAAAATAATAGGTAAGCTAAGACAACAAAATTTTAAATTTTTTGAAAATTCTTAAGCTTAACTGTATTTTTAGGTAAATTTTGGTTAAATAAATAAAAATGTAGGTAGGTATATGGTATACTAGTAAATTCATGAACCCATTATGTAGTATATAATTAACATTATAATATTAGAGGAGTTGTGTAAATGGAGCGAAGCGAGAAAAAAATTTTCGGAGTAGGTAGGGTTCGGTAGGTGGGTGGTTTAGATTAAATTGCCCCGGTAAGATATAAATGTTCAAACCGCCTGTGGTATGGAGTATATTAGAAGGCGTGTAGAAGTTATAGACAGATTCTAGATAGTTTAAATGGTAGAAATTTAGTTTTAAATGTAGAAAAACTGTGTTTGTGTTTAACATTTGAAAATGTTGTAAGGTTTTAAAACGTTTGCAATCTGACCGGAGCATGTATATTATTTTTTAAAGTGAATATTTTAATGTTATATTTTAAATTTGTATTAATCGTTATGATAACGTAATTTTTGATAAGCTAGCCAAATGCCTTACTGGGCTTACTGCGAGGAAGCGCTCGTGATTTTTCCACAGATATATATATATATATATATATATATATATATATCTGTGGATTTTTCTGCCGGCGTGGGCTATCCATGTATATTTTATCTATGCTATTATCTACGTTGACTACTTCTGTAATGATACGACATTATCACCGATGTGTACCGCGTACACGTCATAAATTTATTATCATCAAGGATCGTGTACTGTGTACTGTGTAGGTCTCCCGTGCATACTTCATGAGTTTTGAGTTTTTCCTGTGGGACTCACGTACTTCAACGACATCGCACATATTCACCGGAAGTATTACATAAAGTAAATTATCTCTATTATTAATTTTTCCTGACAGCAAATAATAATGAGTGACGCAGACTGGGTCATAGACTTGAGAAGCTGCCTTACTTCTGTAAAAGATGGAATACTGTTAAGTCAAATAGAAAGTGAGCCATCTTTTTCATTTAAATGGTTTTATTTTTGTTTTGCAAAACAATAAAGTTTGTAGTTTGTACCTACAACTATATAAAGTAGATAGCATACATAAACCACCAAACATGTGATCAATAATATTATATTAAATGAGTAAAACAACATTTTGTGAAATGTGTGTTGATTATAATTTGTATTAATTTTCAACTAAACAAATAACTCTTCTAATAAACTGTACTACCCTGAAACAAATAAGATATTAAGGGGGAACATTTTATAAATTGTACGTGAATTATTCAATATTATCACTAATAAGACAAGTCATATAATTTAATATTTGATAAATATGTTATGTTAAGACTAATGCTTGGAATTTTATGGTTTTGCATATTTCTTGGGAAGTTGCTTATGTAATTTAAACAAAATAAGATAATGTGTATTGTATTTTTTGCATAGGTATTAAAATAATTTAACCATATTTTATTTGAAGCACATAGAACCAAAACAGCTTAACCCCAAAAAAATTAGATTTTGTTTTAAGTGATAAAACGCTTTAGAATGATATGATATTTCAAAATTAATCAGACTCAATCCTAAAAAAAAATTCAGGAAGATTGGAATACTTTATTTTAGTATTAATATTTGAAGAATTAAATTTAAATTTCAAAATTAAGTTAGTTAATGTTTTATAGATGGTTTAAGTCATGAATTTATACATTTTATTTTTCTTCATTTTTATTTGTTTTTAGTTTATTATTTTTCTAAGAGTGAGTTTAATAAAAAAAAAAAAAAAAAAAAAAACATCAAAACTTTAATTGTCCATGCACTATTAAATTGTATGTGTTAAACTTTTTTGGTTCTATGTATCTCATTTATGAATAACTACACATTTTCAGTAATTGAAAATTGTTATTTAAAATTAATAATTAAAACATATAGAACCGCTACGCACTATTGCATTTTCTATTTTTTGAATAACACTATAATCAATATTGCCGTTAAAATTTGTATTATTAGCCCAGTCTTACACATTATTTTTCAATTAGAGATTTATTTCTTCTTAGGGTTTTTATTGTTAATATTGGTGTTGCGCGCCATCTCACCGTATGACATAATTTTTTTATTCTAACTATACGTATTAATATTTTTAACAAATCTAAAAGTGTGTAATTGCAAATAATTTTTTTAATAATTATAAATTTTGATATTATTCTAAACTACTCTTTAAGTACGTTTGCAAGTTTTATGCTTATATTTCACTAATGCTTACCGGATAAAGATCTAAGCCTAGATTAAGACTCATATTATATCTTATTTATAATAAATAATGTGCATTATTGCATCAATAGTCCATACTATATAAATAATTTTTTTAAATTATAACTTTTAATTTTTAGACGTTTTAATGTAAACTCCATGAATAAAAATGGGTAGAAACCTACTTGATTAATTCTACTTTCTTGATACAGCAGCAATCTGCCACTGCTGCATACTATCATTGTCTTTTTAATACCCACATTAACTAATTTTATCACCTCCCTGGAGTGAATCTAGTGTTTTGGAATTTGAATATTACAATTTATTACTTTACTATATGTTATCTAAAAATGTAAAAATGTTATTAAAGGTAAACTTTAAAAAACAAAGTCTTAACAAATTTCAATTTTAGCCCCAAAAGTTGTAAATATTTTGTTTAACGTTTGTACAGTATATTACACTATGGCATTGATATTATGAAACTTCCAAGTTTCTAGCAACTTTATTCCCACTTATGACTAAGTAACTAAAATCCATTTAGTAAAAGTGCAGTTTACGACAAATTTTAACTGTGTTTTTGACAATTTGTCCTTACACATGGAAAACTATTGAGAGTAAAGAAAAATTACCTTTTTGAAATACCAACTAAATGAAATTTCTAATTCTTAAATATGCTGCATAATACGTTTGGTAGAAGTTAAGAGTACCAAAAAGTGTACCCAGAAAGAGTTAAAAAACTTAAACATCATAGTAAAACCTATAAATTTTCCGGTTTACTCAGAATCGAAACTCATGTTAATTTGGATGCCTAATAAATGCATTTCTTACAGGTGATTTAATGGAATTGACCGGTACAAAAATTCCATATGAAAACTTAGGATATCAATCTTTAGAAGCTTGTCTCAGCTCTTCTGACGAATTCGTTATTCGTCATCATAGTGGAGTCAAAATTGTATATGCTGTAAATTCAAACAAAACAAAACATATTACAGAACTTATAAAAAAACAGAAATCGAAAACAAAAAAAAGTAAGAATTAGTCAGTTTATTTTAGTATACTCAATATTCTGTCATACTGTCAAACTCAATGGAACATCAAATAAACACACACACACACACACACACACACACACACACACACACACACACACACATACACATACAGCGAAAATAGAAAAAATTGAGTAAAAAGATTATTTTTTGATTTTACAATTATTTGTTTGTTACATACATTCTAAAATATTTTAGTATAATATACTTAATACTTAAATTTTTTTTTCATTGAGCGCCTGCATTGGATATTTTTATTTTCATAGTTCATATTAATGAATAATATATATTTTTAAAGTTTAAATAAAATCGCGTCCTAGAAATTTAAGCATTAGGTTCTCTTTTTTTATTTTTAAATACTAATTTGTTTACCTATTTTATCAATTTATAATTTGATATATTTTTATTATATCATGTTTTATTACATTATATTTTTATTTATATGTTTATATGACAATGAATTTGTGAGAATGGATAAACAAATATTCTGTCTTAATAAAATTGCTATTGAATAAAATAGTTTTTATCCCACATTGAATTATTATGTTAATTGAAATAGTAAAATATCGATATCTTCATTTTTTATTATTGACCCATGGCCATTTATTGTTAAATAATCACCGAATTATTTAAGAAATTCGGTTTTCAAATTTTCACTGTAGTTTCTTAACTTAGTTAAATATATTATTAAAAATATTTGTTTCAAACCTATTAATTAATTTTATTTAACTAATTTATGTAATTAAATAATAATTCTTAAAGAAAACTTACCCTTTTTCCACAGTCAGGAATTTAATCTGTTAAATCTTAAATTTTGAACTTATTATTTTTTTTTTTTATTGATCTTAAATACATTGACAGCTAGGCCATTAGTATATGTACATTAGTGATATTTACATTTTCAAAAAATGCATTTTATATTAAATTATATGTTCAGATTTTTTTTAAAATAAAATTAAGTTTCTTACATCTAATGGGTTTGGTCCTAGGGCTTGGCATATTTGTTCAGAGATGTGGAATTGGTTGCAGAAATTTTGATATTTTTGACATTCAATGATGATATGGTTCACTGTTAATGGAACGCCGCATGAGTCGCATTGTGGTGGTTCATCTTTGCTCATCAAGTAGCTGTGGGTTAGGTGGGTGTGTCAATTCGTAGTCGGTTAATAACGCATTCATCTTTTCTATTGAGATCGAGATTTAGCCATTGGTATGTGTTGTTTTTTATTTTATTGAGTTTGGTGTTGAGATTTTTCCAGTAAGAGTTCCATTTATTATTTTTCGTTCTTCACATCAAAATATGTAGTGATATTTATGGTTGGTATTGTTGTTACAACAGTCGCATTGAATGCTTCGTGATCTGCTTTTTCATTTCCTGGTATGCCTATGTGCCCGGGAATCCATATAAAAAGAATTTGCTTACCTTTTTTTTTCGCTAAATATTTTTCTTCTTGTATGAGCTTTGTGATATCGGTTGTATCGCGCATAGGTTGCTGAGCGAGTCACTAAGTATTATGAATTTTGTTTTTGTGTTTGTATATTCTGTGTGAATGTATTTAACTGCTTTGTAAATAGCCATCGCTTCAGCTGTGAATATTGAGGCTTGAGGGGGGAGTTTATATTCTACTGTTTGATTGTTTATTATAATTGCAAGTCCTACTCCGTTGGTTGTTTTAGAGGCATCAGTGTATATGTGTTCGCTGTTTGGATGATCTTGAAGTATGTTCTTAAGCAAGTTTATGTATATGGAAGGCATTGTACTTTTTTTTTTTTGAATTTTGTCAGGGTAAGGTTAACCTTAAACGTTGTAGCCCATGGTGGAAATATGTATGGTTTTATTTTTTGTATATTGTTAATCAGTATTTTTTCTTTTTCTGCCTCATGTATATATGTGTTGATTGCTTTGTTAGCTGGGTTATTTATGTTTCTTTCTGGCACAATATAGAAGAAGTTTTTCTCTTCTTAGATCAGGTGGAATTTCATTTGCAATATTTCTGATGCTTTCAATTGGGCTGCATTTGAATCCACCAATTGATAATCTAATTGCAGTATTTAGTTTGGTTTGTATAATATTTAGATATTTAGTATTGGCATTTTTAAATAATATAGTGCCATAGTCTGTTTTGGATCTGATTAATGCTTTATATACCATTAGAAGCGTTGAATTGTCTCCACCCCATGCTGTGTGGGATATTATTTTAATTATATTGAGTTTTTGGGATATAGAATCACGGATATTTTTTAGGTGAGGTAACCAGTTTAGTTTGGACTTTGGAGTCAAATGTTATTCCTAATATTTTAATTTTGTCATGATTTGGTATATCCTGGTTGTCAAGTGTTATTTTGAGAGGTTCTATTTTTCTTTGCTTTGAGTAGATAATGCTTTGCGATTTGAGGTTAGAGAATGAGAAACCAGTTTTTCTTGACCAATCTTTGGTTGTTTGGACTTTTTTGGAGAAAATCTTGAACCGTTTTTTGGTTATTACTTCTACATAGTATGTTGAAGTCGTCAGCAAATAAGTTGGCTCTTACCGGAGCTTTTATTGTTTCTACGATATCATTTATGGCTAAAAGAAATAATGTGACTGCCAGTGATGATCCTTGTGGGATACCATTTTCTCGATTGAAAATATTGGATAGGGTGTTAGATATTTTTATCTGAAATTTTCTTTCTTTAAGGAAGTTTGTAATATATTTTAGCATATTCACCATTTGCTAATATTTTACTTAATATAATTAATATTCTATGTCTCCATACTGTATCATAAGCTTTGGATATGTCCAGACTGATCATTCCAAGTACTTGTTTATGTTCAAATGCATTTTCGATTTCAGTTTTAATTGTTATTAGGTTATCCATTGTTGATCTGGCATGTCGAAAACCACTTTGTTCTTTTGATAATATTTCGTTTTTTTCTAGAAACCATATTAGTCTTTTATTTATGATTTTTTTCCATAAGTTTTGTCATTGTATTTAGGAGTGTATTAGGTCTATATCCATCTGTAGAATGTTTATTTTTTCCAGTTTTAAGTATAGGGATAATTATTCCTTTTTTCCATTTTTTGGGTATGTCTCCGGTGTGCCATATATTATTAATTATTATAAACTTGTAATAGAAATTGTTTTGCTACTTTGCCAAGATTTGTAATAAAGCAATATGGGATGCTGTCGGGGCCAGGGCTTTTGCTTTGACATTTTTTAAGTGCATTTTCCATTTCGTTGAATGTTACGTTTAAATTTAAGTAAATTTGTTCACTACTATTAGGATTTATTGTTGCAATTATTGGTATATTTTCTGTTGGTGTTTTTATTTCATTTATAAATTCTTGTTTATAAACTTTATTGGAAAAATTTTCTTGAAAGTAGGCACCAATTTTTTCGGCAACCTCTTCAGGAACAGATGTTGTCCCTTGGTCATCCGTTATATGAATTTCTTGATTTCTGTTTAGACCTTTTAATGAGTGAATTTTGTTCCATATCTTAGATGAGTTAGTTTTAGAGTTAATACTTGATGTGAATTTTTTCCATGAGTTTTTTTTACTTTTTTTTATTAAGAATTTAGCTTGAGCGCGGAGTTTTTTTAGTTGTATGAAGTTTTCTTGGGTTTTTTGTTTTTTGTATGTACTTGGAGTATTTTTTTTATTGTGTATAGCTTTGAACTTATTTTTTGTCTTTCCGAAAATTTGAAAATTGATTTACCATGTGTGCTTTCTCTTCCACTCTTTAGATCAAAAATGAAGTAAAGATAATTATTTAACATTTGGAGTGGGTATTTGGAACAACAGTATGAAAAAAATTGTGAAATCATAGAAAAGTTTAATTCGGTATCCTCTTGTCAAAAGTGGAAAAAATAATGCTAGTGCATTTGTCGGGGTGTTTCCGACAATGTTATGAAATTAAATTGTTAATTTATTTAAATGCCCTGGCGAAAAAAAAACAATGAATTACTCTGTGTGATTGAAAAAGCTTACGTATAATTTTGATCTACTATTATCACTAACATAATAAAATTATATTACATAATTTTAGTCTTTCAGTATTTGCTATAATCTGTATGCTTATAAATTTTCGTCTCTTTGTTGTTTTTTGTGATAGTATTGAGTGAATATTGTTAGCTTCGAATGATTGTGTAATATCAATATATTTGTAATTTATATACATATTGTAGATTATTAAAATATAATTTATCACCAATTTTTTTCAGAAATATTAAACACTAATCAAATAAAGGTTCCTGAGTTAAAAAAAAGAAACTTTAGTGAATATGATAAATTGTCTTTGTTTGAGGAAGTTGATAAATGTAATAAATACTGTGATGTCAGTAAATTGTTGTCTAGTGTTGAACAATGGGACATAGAAACTCGAAATCAATTTAAAACAATAAACAACTTTGAGTGTATTGTGTGTGATTTTAAAACCAATGAATTTAATAGTTGGAAACATCACATAATGTCAATTAATCATTTGAGGAAATGTGACGACATTGAAGATTTATATTCTCATGCCTGTGCGAAAAAAACCTGTAAAGTATTAATATATGGACCTAAAAACTCCTTAAATAAACATAAGTTGAAGCATGCAGAAAAAGGTTTCAATCATATGTCAATTATCATGGCTGAAGTAATGAAACGTTTTATTACCAAACAAAATGACATAATGTACTATTGTTCTCATTGTAAGAAGCTTCCTGTGAAACCAATTTATTTTAATACTGAAAAAAAACATTTCATTAAATATCCTGTTGAATATTATTGCAAGTATTGTAGAATAGATTTTTATTCTAATCCAGAAATGATAGATTATCATTCGCTGAGTGTAGAACATATGACATTAAAGTGTTTTGATAAATTAAGTTTTGAAGTCAAAATAAACTACAAAAAGATGAAAACTTCTGAACAATCAAATGAAAATAAAGAGGACAATTTATTGTCTTCTGTTGAAAAAGAGATTATTGATGATTCATTACTTTTACCGAAAAAAGAACAAGATATTATACTGTTTGAAAATAGTGACCCTATTAAAGTTGTTAGTAAAAACTTGCAAACTGTTCAATTAAAGAAAAGTAAGTTAAATATTTTTAACTCAAAAGTCAATCATATTCTATTATGATCATAACAGAGTAGTGATTTTAAAATTGTATGTTTTATAATAGGTATTGCTAAAACAATTAGTTTAAAAATGATAAATTTCCATGGTCTATATCTTACTGGTTTTTTAAAGAAAAAAAAATTAAATATAAATATAAAACCTTTCCTTTACTCAGAATCTAAATTTCTGATTTTTGTGTTTTTATGATGTGAAAATTTAAAAATCTGTTATGAATGAACAATTAAATGTTATTATAAATTAAATGTTCAATTCTGGAACGTTTCACCATGATTCTAACAAGACCCTAAACTTTTAAATCTGTTCTTCAGTTTAAGACATATCTACTCTTAAAGAAAAATCTAGCCAAAACTGGCTTTTTTAATGGTTAAAACATTAATATCATACTTAATATGTTTGTAACATTTTTGCCATTTTCCTATTCACCACAAACTTTTGAAGTTTTGATAGTTCAGATTTTGTTGATTTCAGTTATCACATTTACTTAATTATTGACTATTGAATACAATTTTTATTAAAACCCTAATTTATATTTGAATGTTGTTAATAAGTATTTTTTAATTTATTCTGTTTATTAGGCATGCTAAATTTTATACCTACATAATAAGCTAACTTCATACATTTTTTGAATAATGCAGATATATTTTTTAATTTTAGGCACAATTAATGTGGATGTTGGTTCCACCATTCAAATGGATGAAAAAACTCAGGTAATAGTATAATTTTATGTTTGAAATTTTCACATTATTTATTTCTTTTTTTTTTAACAAAAATATTCAATTTTTTTTTCAAAATAGTCATTCAACTAGTATTTAACTAAAGGTAGCAGTAAAAAATTATTCAAAAATAAAATTTTATTAGGTAGCTGATTTAACAGTATTTTAAAATAAATATTAAATATACAAAAAGGAAACTTACCAATAAGCTATTAATTCATAATTTATTTTTTAATAAATATAAATTATTAATTTGGTGTTTATAAGTTGGTCTAAGTTTTATTGATAATGGTAAAAAAGAACTTGGTTAATCAACAAATTCATTGGTTTTCAGGTTATTAATAACTCCGTTTTAATTCAGTTTCGTATATTGTATTGTTAATATTTAGGTATTAAATCCAGTAAACTGTTCAACAATTTCAAATGAAATGATTGATAGAAGATCAAAACTTGATGGGTCAACTTGTAGTAAAGTAGTTTCTGATAATGCTGCTAATCTTGAAAATGAAGAGGCTCATAAACTTGATGAAGATAAAGCATATGGAGCATATGTCACCCAGAGACTGAATAACATACAAAATGCAACTGTTAAACAAAATATAAAATATGAGATAGATTATTTATTTTATAGTAAAATGAAAAAATTATCACAAAACAATGAATAATGATACACTCTAATAATTTTAATATATTTTTATCATTTTCTGACCTATGACTAAAAATTCGTTAAATTAATGTTATGATTCTTGAATACGAATAACTAATAGATGTTTACTTATGCCTACTCGTGTAATCACATATTTTTACTAAAATTTGAATGATTTTCTTAAAATATTTAATGTACTTAATATGTTCAACTTAGATGTTATTATTGTTATGTTAATCAAATTTTTATAGAATTAGTTGCTTTGTAAAAAAATACAAAAAAATAAAAATAAAAAGTAGGTTAAATTTTCTTAAAAATAATAATTAATTTACATAAATTGATGCAGTAAAATTATAGTGTTAAATTTGTTAAATAATTAATACTAAGAATAAATATTGTAATGCTAGGAACATGTTGATATGTTCAATACATAAGTTAAAAGTTTAAATGTGACACTTTGTTTGTAAAATGTTTTTAAACACGTTATAATTCATACTATTATTTTTAAATTTTGCCTATATATATGTTATTTGACTTAATAATTCTTACTATGTAAAATAGAAAAAGCCTAAAAATTAATACTTCAATAATCTACGGCAGTGTAGCTACTTGACGGTCAATAAAATCAAAAACTATAACCGGTATTTAATACAATAAATTGTGGTTGTGGTTCTGACCAATTTGTTTTGAACTTGATATTTTTACCTATTTAAATTTGATATTTGTGCATATTAATAACCAAATAATAAATAATATTCGATAAGATATTCAAAAGGATACTGTTTTTTATCATTTATTAAGTATGACATTATAGTTAATATTATAGTTATAAGTTATGACTATGAGTTATGAGTTTCATATTCATTATATCATACGGCGCTATAGTTCAGGTAACAAAAAAAATCCCTAGGGGGGAGGGGATCGCCACGACCCCCCTTAAATCCGCCACTGCCTAAGTATCAATAGAAATAACAATAGGCTTTTTCAGTAAATATATAATTAGTAAAATAATAATAAGTATAGCTTGAGACCTACTGCTCTTAAAAATATTTCAGTACCTATGTAGTAAAAACTGTTAATGTATGCATTAAAAAATTATCAAAAGAAGTGTCATTAATAAGATTTATGGGCCATCACATTTTCTAAAAGTAAAATATTATAATAACCTGCAAGACAGTTTATTAATTTTTATCAACTCGTTTATGTCAAGTTTATACAGAAATACTAAAGTTAAATTAATAAATAACTTAAAAATAAATAAAGTTAAAAGTCGCTTTCTTTTTATTCAACTCCTCTAAGTTACATGTTAAATAGAAAAAAAAGTTATTTAGCTTAATAACATTAGATGTGCTATTTTTTCGTTTATTTTTCAATATTTTCATGTTAACTAATTTTCATTACACAATGTACAATTTAATTAAATGCCTTTGGTATTTATAAATGAAAATGAGTAAAGACTGAAGTCCTGACTTTTTAAAGAACTTATGAATTATAAAAGTTCAAAATAATTGTTTATTTGGAGAGCTCTTTGATGAAATTCGTTGACAACATCTTCATATAGTACAGTGTAGCATACGAATGAAATATAATACTTTTCTTTCAACTTGTGTGATATTGATTGAATACAAATGGCATGAATATGCTCAGTTAAATTGTTTAAAAGTGTAGATAACAGTTAAGAGTAAATGCACATTTGTATCCTAAATTATCTACAAATTCTTGGACTAACACTGTTTCACAACTAAATGGCTTTGATACAAAAGTAAATTTTATTGGTGAAAAACACTTTTTAACTAAAATATTTTGATTGGTCCAATAACAACATTGATGCAGTATGTTGATTTTATTAATAAATTTAAACACAATTTTTACCTTGAAAAAAAATTATAATATTTAGTTCAAGTTTTTCATTAGCACTCCAACTTAGCTTAAAAAAAAAAGATTGCTTCTCCTTTATTTTCAAATTTAGGTAGTTATTAATACAAATGTAAATATTTAAATATGTTTTATATACGAATTAAAATATTTAAGATGTAATGAAAAATTAATAATAATAGTAAAAGTGCGGTGAAACCTAAAAGCGCAAATCGTCTTTTTTTTGCGATAGACCAAAAGCACAAATTCATTTTGCGCTTTTGTACCGTATTAGTGGGATAAAATAAATAAATATTGTACCCGTTACACTGTAAGTTCTATTTTAAAATTATTAATTTTAATTAAATAATTAGTATTTTTAAAATTCAAAAAATAAATCAACAGTGATTGAGTTCAATTGAAGTTTAGTATTATCGTATCATATTTTATCTTAACAAATTACGGTAAAGGTTGATAATCATTTAAGATAACTATACAATATATACGAGTACAGTATAAACTTACATCAAGGGGTAAATGACTTGATTGTTGATATACATAACTGTAACTATATACATTATTATCATGACTTTCAATTTATTTTTAATTAAAACATGTTAGAAATTTTAATAAAAAATTAAAATTTTAAATTTAATATTGAGGTACTAAATTTTATACTATTAATATGTAACTTAAATTTCAAATTCATTATATAATTACTAAAAACTGAATATTCAGAACTATATTTTAATAAAATACACTTTATTATTGTAAAATTTATTTGCGCTTATGGTTTGTCAAAAACATTTTTTTTTGCGCTTATGGAATATTTATTCATGCGTTTTTGGGTTGTGTTTGGGTCATATTTTGCGCTTATGGCGTACAATACAGCCTATATACAATACATAGCCTATAAATACATAGCTACAATACATAGCCTACTGCAGCCTAAAAGTGTATAATTTAAGTGGCAATTGTCATGGCCCTCATAGATTACTTTGATCGAACTTACAATTTAGAGTATAATAATTCACAGCAGGTCAAAATACAAAATATGATCCAATATCAGATGATATAAATTTGATTTTAAATTCACTGTGATGTCATTAGCTTTATTGAAGATGGTAATTGATTAATTTTTCTAATATGAACAAATTAAAATAATTAGGTATATGCTTGCAAATTAGTGGAATAAGTGTAACATCTGCTAACTCTCATTCCTTCTCTTTATACAGCAAAATTATATCCTCTAATACATATTATGTATTTAATTTCAGGAATATGTGTATCTTATTTTAATGATATATAATAAATACAGTTGAATAGGTTTTTTAATTGTTTATAGTAGCAAAATTATTTTAAAAAAAATAAATAATAAAATTCTTACTAAAAACTTGTTTTTTTTTTTTTTTTTTAATGACTTTTAGTTTCCTCTTTGCTTGCCAGTTTCTTAAGTGGAAAGCGCAGACCTGTGAGTTACTTTGGTTCGGTCTGAGGTCATTATTTTCCTCGTATGAAGCTAGTTCCTCAAGGGCTTTTGTAAGTTTATCTTCTACTTCTTTGAAGCTCTTGTCTTGTGCAGTTACCACTGTGTCGTCGGTTAGGTTAGGTCAGCGTACATAATTTTTTTTTGTAAAAGAGCAACGCTTGGTCGTGAATTTTTATATAGGTATTAGGTTGTTGCGGTTGGCCAGTCTGCGCTCCACAATTTTGTGAGTTATTTAATTTTTTATTTGTATTATATTTTATATTTTTTGTTGAGCCAAACAGGCAAATGATTGATCTTTATTATTATTTATTTATTATATTATATTCTGTTGAGCCAGAAGGGCTAACTATTTTATTGTTCGTTAATCATTTATTATTTGTGTTGCTGTGAATTTTATAGAATTTTGTGTATTATTAGTTATTTATTTGTTTACAATACAGCAACACAAAGTTACCATTTTACATTTACCTTTTTATTACATTTAGTTACCTTTCTTGTCCCTAGTTTTAAGTACTTTAAGTCGTTTTTACGTACACCTTCAATTTCTTTATTTTCTCGAAGACTCGAATTTATGACATGGATTCATTGGCAAGTACCTCAAATTTAAATTTAAATGATAATAATTATTGTAAATGTATTATTGAACAATTGTTACAAAAATCTTTTGGAACTTACTTATTTTCTGAAGAACAAAATATTATAAATAAGGGAAGACCTACTCCAAAACATCAAAATTTAAAATCAAAAAATAAAAAAACTTTTCGATATTTTAATTCATTCTATTACGATTCAAATACCTAAATGGTTATCTGGTTGTGAAAAAGCTCAAAAACTTTACTGTTGGTCTTGTATTTTATTTTCACGTGAATCAAACGTTTGGTCAAAATTTGGTTTTGATGATTTAAATAATTATCATAATTTGAAACATCGTCATGAAACAAATTGTTCACATATTGAATGTTTAATCACTTTAAAAAAATTTGGTTATGTTAGAATCGAAACATGTCTAAGTGAAGCTTATAAAATAAGTATTGAAAAACATACCGAAACAATAAAAAATAATCGTCATGTTGTTAGCTGATTAATTGATGCTACATGTTATTTGGTCAAACAAGAGCTTCCGTTTCGTGGACACGATGAACAAATACCTCAACAAATCGGGGTAATTACGTAGAATTAATTAATTTGATGGGGACACTTGATCTCAAATTAAGCGGACATCTTTCGACCGCAACTGCAGTTTTTTCTGGTCTTTCTGGAGATATACAAAACGATCTTATACAATCAATTTCTAATGTTCTAATGAAAAAAATTACATTAGAAATAAAAAATGTTGATTTTGTTTTGATAATTATGGACGAAACCACAGATTTCATATCGAAATCTCAATTATCAATAATTTTTCGTTATATTACACACGAAGGAGTACAGGAAAGATTTTTGGGTTTTGTAGACGTCAGTCAAGATCGATCTGCGAAATGCTTAGCTGGACATACTTTTAATATTTTACAAGAATATAATTGTGAAAATAAATTAATAGCACAAACATATGACGGGACCGCCGTCATGTCTGGGCAACATAATGGTCTGCAGGCGCTTGTTCGATAAAAATGCAATGTTTGTATATTGTTACGCTCACAAACTTAATTTAATATTAAAACAGTCTGTTGATCACATAAAAGAATGTAAAATATTTTTCCTCACACTTTCTGGACTTTCATCTTTTTTTTCAAAATCTACAAAAAGAATTTATGCACTTGAACAAGAAGTAAAAAAAAGATTTCCATCTGTCGCCCCAACTAGGTGGAATTATAACAGTAGACTCGTTGAAATGATGTCCGAGTATTAACAAGTATTAAACCTCATGAACACAATTATAGAAAATGGAGAAAAGTGGGACAGTGAAACACTATCGTGTGCTAGAGGATTTTTTCAAACGATTCAAGATTTTGATTTTAATTTTTTCCTTTTAATATTTGGTGATATTTTACCTCAAGCAACTATTCTGTTTAATGTATTGCAAACAAAAATATTTGATGTCACTTATTGTAATAGAAAAATTTTCGATTTTATTAATCACTTAAAAAATATGAGAAATAATTTCGATCAAATTTGGTCCAAATCTGAACAGTATTTAAATATAGAATTGCCATTAAGATCAAAAAGACTAAGAATAACTGAAGTTTCTGAAGACAAAAAAAACCAATTGCCGAAGACTATTGTTTGAAATCATTGATGTATTGGTGACAAAAATTAATGAGAGATTTTCTGAAATTTCTAAATTACAATGTTTTTCATTATTGGATTTTTCAAAATTTGATCAGTTTGTTAATCAGTTTCCAACAAGTTCTATTAATCCCCGGAGCTTCGACGCGTACGCGCGTAAACGCCGTCGACGCGTGTGCTTTTACGGGCCGCCGCCCGGTCGCATATTAACAAAACACACATTGATTCAGCAATGATTCGGAATTCGGCATTTTGATTGGTCCATTTTAAATTGCCGCCAACAATACGTTTTCATAACCGTGATAACGTATAATGTAACCGTGATATTATAATGATAACAACTCCCTTTTTTTATGATAAGTGGTATAATTAATATTATTTAAGTATAGTATAGTATAATAATATTATAGTGGTTAGAATATAACAATAATTTAAAAAAAATGTTTGACCAACTGCCTTCTTCTTTTATTAATATTATTAGTAATTCTAGTATAGAAAATTGTGTAATTAAAATGATAAAAAAAAAAAAATTATATACATTTATTATTAGTAGTATTTAGTATTGTAATTGCACCTAATGAATCAATTTAATAACAAGGACCAATTTTATTATACATATTTATATTATCTTATGTACTAAAGGCTATTTTATAATTTTATTTATTCAGTGATTATTTAATCAGCTGAAGCTTTAAGCAATTTAAAAATATTTGACAAAGTCAGAAGAGAGTTTGAAAATTACTTCAATGATGGTCTAGGTGAGGTATTGTGTAATATACACAGAGCTGGGCTAAATCGTAAAAAAAAAACGGTTTTTAAAATCCAAGTCAAAATTACCAAATAGATGATTTAGAAAATACTAAATTCAAATCATTAAAAAATCAATAATCATTTTGATCCAAATCCAAAATCTATAAAAATCAATGTTTTAAAAATCCAAAAACCATTCTATTAATAGTATTTATAATCAATGATATTTATAACCAATCAAAATGCCGAATTCCGAATCATTGTGTGTTTTGTTAATATGCCGCCCGGTCGCACACGGTATTAACGCTGACGCGACGCCGCGTCGAACGCGTAAATAATAAAACGACAATTAGCGCTCATTAATATTATAATTAATGCACGACGAGGTTCGATACGAAATGGCGGCGAATCCCGAACCCGCCGTTGTACCAGCAGCGACCGGCGCAAACACCAAAGCGTGTCGTCGCGTACGATTTTACGCGTGTGAATAATACAATAACATCGTGTTGTAATGTCCCTCCCCCGCCATGTCTCCCAACCTTTCTCCCTTTACCCTGTCGAGTTTGGAGTTTAAGTTCTATAGTTCTGTTTGTTTTCACGAGGTCTCGGGGACTCGACATCGGCGTGTGATACTCACGTTATGAAACAGGGTTAGGTACCTTATGTAGAAGTACTCGACGACAAACAATATTATAGTTGATATAATATTATAATATTTACGATATAATGCGCTACGAAATAGCGGGTAGGCGAGGACCGCGGTTGACTAGAGCAGCGTTTCTCAACCGTTTTTCATTCGCGTACCCCTTGACCTCTCACCACTATTTTACGGACCCCCCAAATGTCAACTTAGTCATATATTTTCATATAAGATAAATACGAATTAACAAAAAATAAAATAAAATAATTAAACCCAAAAAAATTTGGAAATGTCTATTTTAATCGGCATGTTCCAAACAATGTACCTATATATATATATATATATATCGCATCCACATAGTGAAACTACTCATTTCATGAACTGGATATCCAGATAGTGAAACTCATCCAGATCGTAAATTTTGACGAAAATACATTGTATGGACATCCATTTCATGAAATGAACTAACGTTATCGTTACATATCGTGTACTTTGTGTAATTATTATTTTATTATAATAATGGTTCATTGATTTAATGGACTCTATTCAACGACTAAATAATTTTAAATTCTATGGAAATAATTTAAATAATTTATTTCGATCGGTTGAGTTTATTACAAATAATTCAATCAAAAAGATTTTGTTTATATGCCGTCAAAATAGATGCATTACATAACATACACGATTTTATTATTATTATTATTTCTCCATATTTTAAAATCAGTGGTAATGAAAACAATAATTAAACTTCACCTCTTGGAATATATTTTTATACAGAGAATCGGTATAAAACGAACGTGTTCTATGAGCCGTCACATTTTACGTGCTAAAATAAGTAACACGATATTTCCAGCTAACTCGATAAAAGTTCAGTGACGTATTCTTCATTTAATTTCAAACAAAATCAAGTTATGAGATAACCCAAATCCACTTATTAGTTATTGTTAGTAATTTAATTTTAACTAGACGAGATCGAGTTAAAAAAACAATACGTCATTGACTTGTCTTTTGGATTGGAAGCCATTTGGACCTGTTACACTTTTGAGGCCCGAGAGGCCAGTTTACGCTTTTTTTGAAATGAAAAAAGGAAAATATCTAAGACTAGAAAGTATGAATATATTATTACATGACTCAAACCATACGTTTTTCAGCTCACTATTATTTGCATACGTTGCATTCAATAACTTTGGTAACGAAACCAAAGTAAAATAAATAACATCACAGTCCAATCCCCACGACTAAAGAACATTGCAGATGATCAAATTGTCAAAATTCAGTTGTTACAATACAAAGGCGATTGAAATCGTTCCGAAAAAAATATTGAATTATTTCGTTGTAATTAAGCAATGCCTTCAAATTTGTCTATACGGTGAGTATGATAATATGTTAACCGTAAAAAGTCCTTCGACATAAAACATTCGAGTAACGAAAAGAAATCGTTTGGGCTTGCCGCGAGCTTAAAAAACTTTCATTACAGGATTGAAGACACTCTTCAACTGACCGAACACATGCGGTATCAAATGTCATTTGAATGTTCTGTGTGTTCGAAAACGTTCGCTTGAAATGCCGATCTGACACGACACATGCGATGCCACACTGGCGAAAAGCCATTTGAATGTACCTACATCGCATATGTTTTGTTAGACTGTTTCTTTCAGCGAACGTTTTTGTACATACTGTACATTCAAATGGCCGTTTGAATGTACAGTGTGTACAAAAACGTTCGCTATAAAAAACAATCTAACACTTCACATGCGATTCCACACGGGTGAACAGCCATTTGAATGTACATTGTGTACAAAAACTTTCACTCAAAAAACCAATCTAACAAAACATATGCGATGCCACACGGGTGAAATGCCGTTTGAATGTACAGTGTGTACAAAAACTTTCACTCAAAAAACCAATCTAACAAAACATATGCGATGCCACACGGGTGAAATGCCGTTTGAATGTACAGTGTGTACAAAAACGTTCGCTATAAAAAACAATCTAACACATGCCACACAGATGAAAAACAGTTGGATTTTTCTGCATGCTCTCAAGTTTTCCTATGAGGTGTCAGTCTGGGTAATCACGAAAATCTCCATCTGACAAAAGTTACATCATACGCGACCACCGTCTTGAGGGCTTCCTAACCGCAAGTTCGCTTAAAACACTCGTTCGATGACCTATTCAAAATGTGTGCTTTGAATATCGACTGTACCTGATCGTTCGATAGTCCAGTATTTCACCGTGTCAACACTAATCACAACGATGATTCGATTCAACTACGCCTATTCGCGTGCAATCGGTGACAGCATTTTCGCCCCCTTTTTTTTGATTATGTGTTATGTTAATAAATAGGTTATGTATGAAAATAAACAAAACAATACGTTTGTAGCATATTTAAAATTATTTTAGTTGTTTATTATTGTTTATTATTTTAGAGTGTACAATTTTTACGATATAAACGGTTTTGGTATTAATTTTCAACCTTGACCATATGATTATAACAAATAATTGGGTGTTCCAATCTTTTTGAACCTTTGTATGCAGATTAATCAATGTGTTTTCGATAAAAAAAACCTGTTTTGACAAATAGTAAAACTTTAAATAGGTTTCATAAATATAACCTATTTTTTTTTTTTTTTTTTTTTTTTTTTTTAATTAGACTAAAAATGGTTTAACATATAAGCGATATATTTTTATACTGAAGTTTTGCTTAGAATCGTTTAACTAAAGAAATTATGTATTGTTTCTTTAAAACTCAATACGTCCAACACCAAAATCTTGTTTAAGGATCAAAAAACATCCCATGATACGAATTACGTCCATTTAGTTTATAGAAATTTGTAAACTGATATACAAATGCATTTAGTACTACGAGTTATCGAGTTTACGTGTGTATTGTGTCCATTTTTTATCGCAGTAGGTATCGTAATAAATATTTTTTAATTTTCTAAACCTAATATTGTCGTAAAAGTGAATTTTTCCCTACCTAATCTTATCTATGTTAGATTTCAATCGTTCACATAAAATGTTTTTAGGAAATTGATTCGGAAAATTTTTCGACTTACAGGATACAATGAGCACACGACGAGACACACTATATTATGTAGTGACGCATTTAGAATAATAATTATCCCCGAGTCAAAATAAATTTGATGCTTCCCCCTCCTCTCACTCACCAGTACTTAGTAATATATTTGTGGAATAAGCCACGTATTTAGTTTTGATCAAACACAAATATAATATTTTTTAATGTTTAAGATAGATACGAAACAAAAATGTGCTAATCAATAAACTGTATGTCAATCGACATAATAATATATAAAAGTGCGGTCTCCAAGGCACGACTGATGATCATGATCGTTCGCTGCGACCAATACACTTTAAAGTGTGGTCTGCAAGACGTGACCGCGGCGTATCGCGATGATAAAATTATTATTTTTAGTCAAGTATTATAAACAATATTGCTTTTTAGTAAAATCTACTACAAAATTTATAACATAAAGTTCAGAACCATTATATTTACTTGGTGCAATGAAAATGATTAAAATGCTGTATCATATAATTTTATTTACCAGATTTTCCAATTTTTGTGAATGTATCTTTTCACATATTATTTTATATGATTATATTTGTATAATCTGTGGCTGCTATATTATATAATATATAATATTGGATTCTTTTGCATCTCTTAAACTAAAAGTTCGTCTTCAGATGGCAAAAATATTAATTTTGATTAATTTATTTCTTAAATTTCTTCTTTAAATTAATTTAAATTTGATTAATTAAAATTTAAAATTTAAGTTTTCTAAATTAAATATACATAATAAAACAAAAATCCAGTAACAACAACAAAAGTTCATATAATCTTTCTTGATTTTTATGAGACAAAAACTTCAATAATGAAAACATCATTGAAATATATACTTTTTATTTATTCAGCTTCAATTTTAAGAAGTGATAATGAGTTGAGCCGATCTTCTCCAATACAAAATCTTAAAAAGGACTTCACTCGTTTTAAAAGAGAAAATATAAAAATTGAATTAATACATAAAATAAAAATATTCAAAGAACACTGTCGTGTGCAGTTAACAATTGCATGACACAAGTACACACTACAAAACTGCTTTAATTTCAATGGTCGGCAAGCGCGTTAGATTATATTACAAAAATAAATATGTTGTATATAATAGGTGTACCTATGTTAAGTGTACGTGATTGATAAAATTATGTTTTTAACAATTCACAAATCACAAGGGTTACTTAGTTATCTGTATTTGAATTTGATCTAAAAAATTTTATCATTTTAATAGCAAGGATCTTTGATTAATTTTCCGTGTAATTTACGCAAATCAAATACTAGCTGTTGAAGGTAGTTTTCTCTTCTTTTGAATTTTTTAATCGTGGTGTTCAGTAACTTTTTTAACCGAGCGTTCTCTAAACAATAACTCTGCTGATCGCAAGTACACCATGCCTGTACCTAATTAATGATATATGATCATATATAATGTCAGTGGCGTACTAACGGGGGGGGGGGATATAATGTAATATAATTACTATTGAACTCTAAAATTGAACTATTTAACTGTGTTCATATTCACGCGAACACTTCGTAGGTCCGTATATATTTCATACATTAAACTAAAACTATTATTAATACTTAATAGGTTTAAATGAATCAGCATTTAGCACCAGTACACAAATACACTCGCAAACGTATGATTATGATATTGGTGTTTATGTAGAAAAAACGTGTACTAATGATGAAAAGTTTAAGATTTTGAAAAACCGATGGATACCAAATGAGCTTTATAAATTTCCCGTTAGTGGAACAAGAAAACTCAAATTCCAAAGACACCGGTTACTGGAATTCCCTTGGCTATCGTATTCAGAAAAATTAGACGGTGCTTTTTGCGTATTCTGTTTTTTATTTTGTTCTAAAGAAGTGGGAAAAGGAAGTCATATCTCCACAAAGGCCCTCGTAGTGACTCCATTCTGTCGTTGGAAAGATGCAAAAGAACAATTTCGCTATCACACAAATTTAGAATATCATAAAACTTCTTGTATAATTGCTCAGAATTTTATAGATGTACACGAAAAAAGAATCGTTGATATTAGCCTTCAGTTTAATACAGCCCGCTTAGAGACAATCGAACAAAATCGGAACATTTTATTGTCTATTTTTGAAACGATCATTTTAATTGGAAGGGCAAGAAATTGCCTTAAGAGGTCATCGTGAATCAGATCCAGTATTATCGGAAATTTCAAGCTATAACGACGGAAACTTCCGTGCGTTGTTGCTTTTTCGTGTAGATTCAGGAGACAATACTTTAAACGACCATCTATCACGAATAGAAGCAATGCCATCAAATCGTTCTACTAGTTACACCAGTCCAAAAATTCAAAACGAATTAATAGAAATATGTGGAAAAGTAATTTTAAACAAGATTGTCTCAAAAGTTAACGAAGCAGAGTGTTTTAGTTTACTAGCTGACGAAACTACTGATATCAGTGGCATTGAACAGTTTTCGTTGTGTGTTCGTCACATTGAAAAAACTAATAGTGGAATTATTTTAAAAGAGGATTTTTTAAACTTTTGTTCCTGTAAATGATGTGACCGGAAAAGGACTTATGTGTACTTTACTGGAAACAAGTCAACACTTAAATTTGAATCTAAAATATTTAGTAGGCCAAGGATACGACGGAGCGGCAGCAATGAGTGGAGAATTTCAAGGGTGTGCTGCTAAAGTAATGGAAAAATATCCACAAGCGTTGTATGTCCACTGTGTTAGACATTCATTAAATTTATAGTCGTGAGTGACGCATGCAACATTCCTATTATCAGAAACAGTTTTGGATCTATAAAAGAGACAATAAACTTTTTCCGTATATCGGCATAACGACAAACCATATTAATGGATGTAATCCACCAATTTGACTGTGAAACGAAAAAGCGACGACTAATGAAGCTTTGCGAAATCAGATGGGTCGAACGGCTTGATGCTGTAATTACATTCAAGGAACTTTTTGTACTAATCTTTTTTGCATTAGAAAAAACACAAAAGGATGGTAACAGAGAAGCATCAAAAAAAGCGTTCACATTACAACAAATACTCAAAAATGGAAGTTTTATTCTTGCAATGGTGGTGATCCAAGAAATTTTTTCAATGGCTCACCCACTATCAATCTGTCTACAAAAAGTAAATGTTGACTTAGCATCTGCAATGGAGATTGCTAATAATTTAAGTATGCTGATAAAGGAAATTCGTAACAATGTACAGTCAAAATTCCATAACTTATTTTACACAGCTGAAGAACTTGCTAAAGAAATCGGAGGGGATATCAAAATTCCAATGGCGACACAATCACAACAACACAGAGAAAATTATGAGTCAACTTCAGCAGAAAATTATCATCGTGTATCTGTATTCATTCCGTTTATTGACCATTTTATCTCGCAATTAGAAATTAGATTTAATAAACACAGAAATACGCTCTCAATTATTCAGAACTTTATACCAAACAAACTAATAAAATTATCCGAAAATGAAATTGAGACAAGTGCGGAAGTGATGTCAAAACAGTGGCCAATCGTAATAAGCTCATGTGACAATATCATAAACTAGGAAGTTCTGTTGTGGAAACAAAGATGGATAGCCGCTGAAGATAAGCTTCCTTGCACTTTTAAAGATGCAATAAGTTGTTGTAATGAGTTACTGTTCCCTAAAGTATACCAATATTTAAAAATTGGCGCTACGTTGCCTGTCACAGTTTCCAGCGTGGAATGGAGCTTTTCAACGTTGAAACGTTTGAAATCATATTTGAAGAATTCTATGGGGGGAAATAGACTAAATGGATTGGCTCATCTAAGTATCCATAGAGAAATACCAATAAAAAGTAGTGAGGTGGTCGATATTTTTTCAGAAAAAAATAGAAGATTGATGTTTTAAAAAAAAATATCCAAATTATTATTATTATTTTTTTTTAATTATTATACATCAAACATTTTTTTTTTTTATAAGTATGGCTAAGTATGGTAAGTAAGATTATTTCAGACTTCAATAAATAATGTAAAATATGACAAGTCAATAATAAGTAATTAATAAGACGAATAAAAATTAGTAATCAATTAAAATGTACGATATGTTTTGTTAATTTGTTATGTTCAGGTGTTACGCCATCCGTTAATTTAAAAATTAACCCCCCCCCAAGTTCAGGTCTAAGTACGCCACTGTATAATGTAAATTATTTATAAAAAGTTGAATTTCAACCTGTGCAATTACCATTTGGTCGTCTTCACATGAATATTCTTCATGTGTTTGACACTGACTTTGTTGTTGAGTACATGGTATTTCCGGATTATCCATCTGTAATGCAATATTATAATTTAAAAAAGCTGGTAAGTGAGATATGGTGGTATAAGTTCATCATTCGTCCCTTCGGTCCTCGGACAAGATATTGGTGATGAATGTATTAAGTTTTAAAGAAATGATGACTCATTTCTTTAGTAGAAAACGATTCTGAGCAAAGCTTCAGTGTAATATAATATATTATTATTTAAATACTGTTAACGTATTTTAAGGTTATTTGTATAATTTTTTAAATGCTTGGAAAAAAAATCTTGAGTCACGATTATTGATATTTTTTCGGTACTGATAGTTTAGTATAAGAGTAAACTTGTATTAAAATTTCAGAACTTTCTAACAAATACTCAATATTTCATTAGAAATAAACTTAAAAGAAATCAGACAATATCGTAAAAAATCGTATAATAATTTATTAAAGTGTGTATAAAAAAAAATCCTGACTAACGATTTTTGAATTTTTGTTAGAATAATTAGGTAGGTATATGAGTAAGGTCAAATTAAATTTACAGAACTTTTTGTCAAATATTTAAAATTATATTACATAAAAACTTTCAAACAATTTGGTAAATTAAAAGTTCTATATTTAAGTCAAAAGTTGTTCTGAAAATGTTGTCCAATATAAAAAAGTATGTATTTGATATTGGATAAAATTTTCAAGTTTCTAGCTTCAATACTTTTCGATTTATGACTAAACACCTAAAATCTGAACAGTGAAAATCTCGTTTACGGCGGATTTTTACCGATTTTACCGTTTTTGCTCAGTTTTTCGATCGTTATTCTTGATTACTGGAAAAACTATGGCGATGGAAAAAATATGGAAAAATGACCTCTCTAAAGTACCATCTCAGTTCAGTTTCAAATCTAAAAAGTTGCTGGACGAAACTTTTGAACAAGGATTTCTATACGAAAAAGTGTTGACAGAAAAAAAAAATAAAAAAAAATAAACATCATTGTAAAACTATAAGATCCTTTGCTTTACTCAAAATCTAAAAATAAACATCATTGTAAAACCATAAGATCCTTCGCTTCACTCAGAATCTAAAATTAGTAATCAATTAAAATGTACGATATGTTTTGTTAATTTGTTATGTTCAGGTGTTACGCCATCCGTTAATTTAAAAATTAACCACCCCTCCCCCAAAGTTCAAGTCTAAGTACGCCACTGTTTAATGTAAATTATTTATAAAAAGTTGAATTTCAACCTGTGCAATTGCCTTTTGATCGTCTCCACATGAATATTCTTCATGTGTTTGACACTGACTTTTTTGTTGAGTACGTGGTATTTCCGGACTATCCACCTGTAATGCAATATTATAATTTAAAAATATAACGATTCATGTTTAATCAATTGAATTTTTAAGTACGCCACTGTATAATGTAAATTATTTATAAAAAGTTGAATTTCAACCTGTGCAATTACCATTTGATCGTCTCCACATGAATATTCTTCATGTGTTTGACACTGACTTTTTTGTTGAGTACATGGTATTTCCGGACTATCCACCTGTAATGCAATATTATAATTTAAAAATATAACGATTCATGTTTAATCAATTGAATTTTTAAGTACGCCACTGTATAATTTAAATTATTTATAAAAAGTTAAATATCAACCTGTGCAATTGCCTTTTGATCGTCTCCACATGAATATTCTTCATGTGTTTGACACTGACTTTTTTGTTGAGTACATGGCATTTCCGGATTATCCATCTGTAATGCAATATTATAATTTAAAAATATAACAATTCATGTTTAATCAATTGCATTTTTAAGTACAACAATCATAACATATTTAAAGGTGAATCTACCAACTTTCATGTAAGTACCTCAAATAGATATAATATTACTAGATATATCTACTCCTTTTTTAATTGAAACTACAGTGCAATCTTATACAAATTAGTGTAGTAATGTTTGTTTAAGATGAATTTAATGATTTGAAAATTTAAAAAAAAATAATTGTGAAAGATTGGTACAATATTAATGGATTTCAATTAAATGTAATTGTTAATATTAGTAAAATAAATTCAACGTACACATTCATCGATTTGCTTGACCGCAGAAGATAGTTTATACGGGCAATCTCTTTTAAACAAGCTTGATAGGACGTATAAAGCAGAAGATTTTATACAATTAAAGATGTATGAAGTTGTGGAACTTTTCCGGGAAATTTCACACGAGTTGTCCACATCATTTGACTCACATGTATTAATAATCAACAACTGTAACATTAAATAACTGAAATAGTATAAATCATTTTTTAAATTGATATATTTGTATTGACTAAATAATGTAATAAAACTACATAAACATAAATAAGTGCATCACCACCATTATATAAATCCATTACCTGCATTACATTTTTAATAAAATCGATATTTTTGGTTATGACTAGAATCTTAAGTAAAAAAAAAAAAAAAAAAAATCAATATTCAACATAGAAGTATAAGCAAGAAAAAGCCGAGATGATGGTGATCATTGCTTCACTCTTCGTATAATATAATGGCAGTGAATATGATCTCATTAAAAAAATAAGGATTTACATATTACCATAATACACTGTGATCAAGGGTTTTTATGCATATACATTTTGTGATAAAAAAATATAGAAATAAAATAAAATATGGAAAATTTACTTTATTTATTTCATCGCATGAAATGAAATCTTTGAGACGATTAGTAAGCCCTTGTATTACTTTATCCGTATCATTGAATAACGAGTTACAATCTTCTTCGTTTGCAATTATACAATCGTTATTCATATCATTCTAGTGAAATCAAAATAAATAAATTATAACAGGCATGGGTAATCAGAGGGCCAATATTCAAATATTTAAAATTTATCAGATAGAAACAAAAAAAAAGTTTGAAAATATTAATAGCTAGCAGTTATTTTAATTTATGATTTGGTAGTTTTTGTAAGTATATTTTTTATGAACTTGAAAATAAAAATAATTGTAGAATTATTTAGTATCTATATAGGTACCAATAAGTTGTATATTATATAAAATATGTAGAGCCCATATTATAATATATTGTATTATTATTGGTACCTAACCATCTTTTTGTAACTTTCTGAAATAATTTGTATTTTTAAATTTTAAAACTTAATACGGGACAGATCAAAATGACCGGTGTACAAGCCGTAAATTGTTCATCACTGAATTGTAGGATATAATATAGAAAATTAATAAAATGTGATTTTTATCTTTTTATATTCATTTTCTTTTTACATTCAGAAAATGTAGGGTTCCTGAAAAATACAATACAAATCGTTGATTCCTCAGTTAAGTTTTGATTTTTAGTTTAAAAATTAAAATAGCACACATTTTAACTATAATATATAATATGGATGCTATAATAAATTCAAAATAAATACAAATATGTTTTAAAATGGTTAACTTCTCACGATACATTTATGTTTATTAATAAAAACTTGAAATTAAACTTACACTAGGGCAAAAGCTTGATTCATTATTTTTACCAGTATTTTCATTCGTATAATACTTTGAGTCTAATAACTGTAAAACAAGAGAACAGAAAATCATTTTTTAATATTAGTAATTTGTTAACAAAAAATTATTTTTGACTATCTCCACTCTGTAATAAAATAAATATCTATGTGTTGTTTTTCCGTTTATTTGTTGTGGAGTATATGTAAGTTTTTGTCTCTTAAATATTCTAGTAATCAAATAAAAACATTTTTTTCTGTAAGGATGTTAAATTTTAACTTTAAAGAGTTTTTTGATTTGGATCTAATGTAGGAATAGAAAGTATTTAAATTAAATATTCAAATGTAATTGAAATAAATTTTACAGAATTTTAAGTGGTTATAGGCATTGACAATAAATACACAAAATATAAAAAATACAATAAGTAGCAATTCATATTGTATGTTGACCATTTTATTTTACTAATATTATTGGTTAAAAAAAGCCCCCAAAATAAAAAATTTACAGGACCCATATTTATTATACTCTTTTCTAACTAAGTTTAAAATTTGTTATTTACTATCTCAAATGTGAGTTTGCCCATACTTTAGTTGCAAAAGGGAATATGTCCAAATTAAAAAACCAATTATTTAAAACACTATGATTTCTATAGTCAATGAAAAATTAAAATGTATTTTTTTTATGAACTATTAAAAAAAAAAAATTGTAGCGATTCATAAAATTTTGAAAGAAATATCAGTTTTTCTCTGTTTTTGAAAAATTTGTTTGTTTGGAAATACTACCTTTGCAACTGGACGACTCATGTGTTCTTTATGTTTATCTCATGCTTAAGTATTGATAATTTGCCAGAAAAAAAATTTATTAAAACATTACTTTTATAAAGATATATTTGTAATTTTTACTAAGAGATTTTACTTAATTTCCATTAATTATTATTATTTATTAAATTTTAACAAAGTTAAATTGATAAATAGGTAAATAGTAAACGAAGCGGGAAATTCGGCTTGATTTTTTTGTTATTATTATCATTATTATTTTTGTCTATTAAAACGGTTTTTTTAGATAATCTTTAAAATGAATTATGCTGTTTACATGTTAGTAAACTGTTGGGTCTGGTTCTTAGCGTCAAAGAAACAAAACTCAAAGAATTATAAAAAGTAAGCTTACTACCCTGGTCTCGCTCAATATCATGATTTTATTTTGAACTGTAAAATATGTTTTTATACTTATAGTTTTTTAATAGAGTAGGGAGTACCTTTGTAAATAATACGGATTTTGGGCTTTGGAATCCGACCTTTTAAATGTTTTGATCATTGGCTGTTTTCGTGTATTAAGCCTAACATATTTATTAGGCATTCGTTTATCTACAACTTAGGTTTTTCATCTATTTCCCCAGTATTTTTATATAATATTAACTACAAAATTTTAATTTTAATCAAAACGTCTATATCTAATACAATACATAAATTGCCAAAAGTCTAATTAGAAATAAAAATCACGAAATTTCCATATCAAATTTAAGTTTATTAAGTATTTTGTATTTCAAAAAAAAAAAATTATGTATTTTGAAAAATTCCTAGTCCAGTGTGGATTATGAAGAAAACAATCTTACCGTACATAATTCTTCGTCACTAATAAAAGGCTTTAGTCGATTTTTCAACTTCAATAGAATTTGGTCTTTGTCGTGGCATAATGGCTCGAGCAAGTCATCTTTGTGTGAAAATGATGAACTATCATTGTCGAATTTAAGCGTCTAAATAAAAGACGATTTTTTTTTATCTTAAAAAGCATAGTATTATCATATTTGAATAAAAGTTTAAAAATACAAATTTTTATATAGTTTTAAAACGTTTAGTTCAGTTGTTTCTATAAAGAGACGATTTCACATTAATTTCTCTTATAGAAAAAATGCTACAGAAAGACTATCGAAAGTTAGGTCTTGATCATTTTCAACATAGATTATTTTGGTTAATTTCTCGATATTTATGAAATAAAATTTCAAAAAACTATAAATATACACTTAATTATTTTTATAAATAAATAAATTCACAGTAAAATTGCAATGCATTACGTTAAGTAGCAGATTAGTTCATAAATAATAACAACTTAAAATTGCTAACTGTTATGGATAGGTACATTAGAATGTATGCATTTTGTACTAGATAGTGGAAATATATTTTAAGTCTAATTTTTAGATTCGATTTTTAATGATTGAGTGTTTTGCCATCGTTTATTGCGTACTAATAAATCATACATATTCCTAGATTTACCGTGGAACACTTGGTAAGTATTTGAGGATTCACTGGTACTTTAGACTAAAATAAAACTAGTATTGACAGTCTAATTTTATCTATTTTCATTCAACCACGACTCACAAGAACATGTTTTGGCTATCGTCTGAGATAATCTTTACACGTTAAATGTAACAATTAAAAATATAATTAAACGTTAAGTTGTTGGTAAAAAGAAGTTGTATTGTTTATTTACGCTTTGACTATCGTCGCGAAATGCTTCTCTCACGGTCCTAGGATTAGTTGACCAGTGTTTATAATCTGCACAATCCGCGAATTCCTCATTGCGGGTACACTATTATTTCAAGTTCGTTCAAGCATACAAAACAATAGATTATTAAATGTGTTTAGTGATGCGATATGTCGTATTAAATGGTGGAGTAAAATGTTTTTCCTTACTCTGTTGTAGCTGGTAAAAGATGACCAGAAATTACCATGGCATTTTAACCACTGTAGCATCGTATGACCCATTTTGACTTATAAAATATATAGCACCTCACTTTATTTGACTAAACAATGTGTGGTCTTTGAAATTAATATCTATGTAAAAAAAATAATTCTTAAAAAATGCGTTTCTTATCGGATTTAAAATTGTCTACTCAAAATTAAAACATAAGATATAATAAATTTGCCATGGTTGCTAAGACACCTATTACGCGTCCCGATTTATTAATTACCAATATATGATGATAATTATTAAGGCTCAGATCTTTAATATAATATACGATAAAAAATAGATACAAAGTTAATTGTACTCGCCATATAGTTTAGTCGAACAGACGAATGCAGTTTGTGATAGATGTATCAATAAAATATATTTATCATATTATATTATTATAAAATATTCGTTTTTATCAAAACTTAAAACAAGAACCCGTATCGACCATAGATTATACTTAATTAATGCCTGGTTGGTATTATTTAAAATATATTAATGTATTATGGGTATTAAAGCGTAAAAGATTACAACGTGAATACAAATAACAAATGAAAGTTCATTAATTTAATTGAAATTTACAACGGAAAATAATGAATAATTTATTAATTCAATGTATAATTATTAAAATATTCATATTGGCCTAATTCGTAATTAGTAATGAAAAAAAATTATTTTAGCAAAAATAAGAAATTTGTATTCAAAACTTGCTTTAATGGACTTTCCCTGAGAAAATCGTATTATGACGAAATCTTTTATAAATCTAATATTTATGTTTTTTTAGACAGAGTTTAAGAAAAATATTGTATGATCCAATCAGTAAAAATTAATAAACAATCAAAGTACCTACCTACCTCCATTTCACTCCTATAAAATCATTTAAACAAATACTATCATGCGTGCAGTCAATGAATAGTGTATTCAGTGTTTAATACACGCAAAATACTCTATACAATTTTAATTTGTGATAGACACGTACGAGTAATAAATAGGCGAGCTTTAAGGAATTTATGATTGAACATTTGGATTAATGAATATCATACTCTATATTTCATAATAATATGATGTGTTCCTCCAAAATGTTATAAGATCCCGAAAAATCGTTCATACTTTACTTGTACACTTTAAATTCATGGATTTTACTTCCAATTTCAGCAAAGTAGTTTATTTTGTTGAACCAATCTAGAAAAAAAAATTGATAGTATTTTGTGTCAATTAAAAACATCGATTTCATTGTGATCACTGATCAGAGTAATACATTTGTTATTTTAATTATTATTATTATTTTTTTTTAATTCAATTAATTTTAATTGAAAATAATTAGAGATTTGTCAAAGACGACGTAGATGAACATGATGTTTATGTGAAAAGTGTAAAATACGCTGCTAAAGACTTGACGTATACTACAGATATTTTTCAATTTCGTATTCTCAGATTGTTTAGTAAGCAAATAAAGATGCCTGTTGTAAAAGTCCTATTCAATACTTTGCTTAAATAAAAAAAAATAAACATCATTGTAAAACCATAAGATCCTTCGCTTCACTCAGAATCTAAAATTGAATTAAAATAAAGGATTTTATATCTAAGTCAAGCTAAGTTTTAATAATAAATTATTGAATTTTAATAAAATATAATATCTAATTAAAATTCATTTCAATAAATTCAATTACAAAACCCGGTAAGATAAGATAAATATGCGTAGTAATCATTTTAATAGTATCATTTTAATTTTTGATTTAAAAAATAAAATTAAGTATTACACAAGTAAATAGTTTTGATGAAAATAATTCATTATAGCATTACTGTTAATTGTTATAAACTAATATCTATTCTATACATATTAATAAATCTGACATTTTATATCATAATATTTTAATGATCAAATTCTCTTTTTAAAATTTAACTTACATAAATAAATAATATTACTTTAATTTAATAAAATTAAAAGTGTTTTTCCTTTAACATAATATGTTATATATGTAAAGGTACATATTATGTACCTTTACATATATAATTAAATTAAAATATAAATAGCGAAAATTGTTTAAGAAGCCATTGTTGTAGGCATAGGAGAAGAAGGGGGTGATGGGCTGCTGTCTATTTCAATTATCATTCCTAGCTCTGAACTGGTAACAGCTTGTTGTGGCTGTACTAGAGCTGATGGCTGTACATCTACTTCAATAGCTGGCTGTATAGAATTAGCTGCTTGTGCTTCATTTTCTTGTTTACCTTTTTCTATTGTAGGTTCATCATTATCACTGAGTGTTAAATCAATCAAATATGATTTCAAGTTTTGGGACGATTCTGAACTTTTAGAACTATTTTTTTGTTCTTTTTTAACTTCCATAACATTTTCCTCGTCACTATCTAAGTTTATACAATCTAGGGGTTTTTCTTTAGAATCAGCAGAAGTTTCTACTAGGTCTATATTTTCTTCATATACTTTCCATGTACCATCAGTTAATAGTTCAATTTCTTCACAGTTCTCAGGGATGTTAGGACTTGAGACGACTTCCAAAAAATAGGACTCTATTTGTATATCATCATACAAACAGACTTGGTTACATATCGGACACATCCAAGATGACCTTTTTTCATTCATTAAAATAAATGTACCAGCATCAAAACATTGCAAATGATCACATTTGATGGATTTTGCAGGAACTTTCATTCTCACCTTCCCTAAAGGACATACAATAGAAACACGATATGATGTAGTTGTCAAATCTGGATCAACATCTGCAAACTTTTGTATAATATAATTTTTTGTTTCTTCTGAACTCCTTGGTTTTTTATTCATAAGTTTCTCCAACAGTATCAGTGGAGTCAGTTTTTTTACAAGATATACTCCCATAACATAAATTTTTGCATCTGGAATCCAATTTACAGTGATCTTGTTTGTAACACAAGGACTTAATTTTACAAGTTCAGTACAATGGATAGGCTGTCCAGCTCGTCTAGCTTCAGCACCAGGTTTACTGGCAGGAGGTAAAGGACAAAATTGAAAACCAAATCGAATGTGAAGTCCTATAGGCAAAAAGTCAGTTAATTCACTAGAATCCGGCTCAAAAAGACAACATCTTATTATGATTTGATATAAATATTCATGTTTTCCATTAGAAATATCGCGATTCATTGCAACGTCAGTAGCTTGTTCGGCCGATAAAGTAAATTTGAATAGTTCTTCTCTTGTACCTAAAATGAAAAATACATTATATAGTTACACAAAAATTAATTTAAAAACGTAATTTAAATATATACCCTCAGGAAAGGCTGATAATGAACATTTAGTATTGCCAATCAAAATAGATGGTTTTAGAATTTCAGAAACAAATTCATAAAACGGTAATTTTTTCAATTTGATCTTAGCTAGCGACTGAGCACTTGGAACAAAAGATTTTACGTTATTTGTGTCATATGTCAAATGATTAGTTGCACTTGTATTTCCTTGTTTGTTTAAGTTAACTTTGGATGATCCTACTTGTTGAATATTCATTGATTGTTGAGGATATTGATGTGGCTGCTGGCGCAGATTTAAAGAATGGGCTTGTGGCAAGCTATTCGGCATCCTTTGCTGTTTTTGATTTTGCTTCATATTGCGTTTTCCAACATCAGCTCTATTAATGTTATAAATTTCAATTATTTTAGCTACATATGCTTCATAATTCAAGTTCGCTGGTTTATTTCTCAACAATGCCAGAGCCTGATCTCTTAGAGTGATTTTTCGACCATAAGGTCGATTATAAAATGTTCCCAACAGTAATTGCAATTCATTAACCCGGAAACAATTAATCATCTTGCTACAGTCTTCTTCAGTTGTATTCATTTTATCTAAAAAAAAAAAAAATATATATATATATATGTTTTTCAAATCATAATTTATTTTTATAACATGTATCATACAGTAGAATGTATGATAATTAAAGATTGAAAAGTTTCAACAAAATAGATAATAAAATACTCATTTTCTTTTGTAGAAAAACACTTGTTTTATAACATAAATCTGACATAAAATAATGTCCCTGATAAAATAATAAGAAAATAAGCTTCAAAGGTAAACAGAAAATTTTCCTTTCATCAAATATTTAATATTTGTTACATCTTACATCCAATAGTATATACGTATAATGTTAATTGGTTCATTAAACTAGTATAACATCATCATTTGAAATACAGTTTTAATCAATTGATTTCTACATAGTTGCTCATTTATTCTTAAAAAAATAGCTACAATACTTGATAACAGCCCAATACTTGAAAGTTATGCCTTTATTTTTGAAAAGACAATGTAAATAAGTAATTAATTAAAAATTAAACAATATTTTATCAAGTTTAAAGAAGATACTATAACTCTATCTAGTTTATAACAGTAATATAAATATAATCTGTTAAAGAGACTTTTTGAAAAATGTAGTACAATAAACAATATCTATTTAAAATAACATTAGATATTAAACATTTAGTTAACTAGAACATTAATATTTTGATTGAAACAAAGGATATAATGGTTTTGATAGTTTTTTTTTTTTTTTTTTTTTGTAAGAAACCACTTAATCGAAACAGTGATAGTGGTCTATGTTACATTTCGTAAATATTAAAATTGGAAATTTTATCTAAAAGGTAGGTAGTTTAGAGAGGTCATTTTTTGATATTCTCAAAAGTTTTTCCAAATGTAACCAAATTCAGTAAAAACAGTACCTAATATGTATCACAAATGACATTTTTATGAAATAAATTTTAGTTAATCAAGGAAACTCTTTAAGCAATATTATAAGAAACCTGAAATTTTCTCAAAATATCGACATCATTCGTATATAGACTTTAAAAAAGTTCCAATTATATGTGATATCCTAATTAAACTTGATATGTAAATTTGAAAATATTTGATTTTCTGAATGATTTTATTTAACATGTTCAATTCTTCATATTAAGACCTACAAATCGTATATAATTTTACAAATGGACAGTGATAAGATAAAAGAGAATAAGTCCATTTTAAACGATTTAAATAAATATAATTGGTTTATCTTAATGAAGCTTTGAATAAAGATTGAAAAACATATTTTTAATTTTTGGTACCTAATCAAGTATCCACAAGTAAAAATTCAAAATTTTGATATACTTTGATGGAAAAAATAACCAGTAGATAATTAAGAAGATTATAAATAAGTGGAAATTAATGTTCATGGTACATACTATACTAAAATTTTACTCAGAATCATGAAACTAAAGAAATGATCTATCGTTTCTTCAAAATTAAAAACACCAATGAAGACAAAAAAAGAACAATGAATAAACTTTCAGGCTAACATTATAACAGATATTATTAAAAATTATGATCTTAATATGAAATATGTATCTGATTAAGTTTAAATATGTTTGAATCCAATGTATCATGCATTTGACAAAATTAATAATTATAAATAATTATACCTTAATAGTGAATAATGTATAATAAAATGTGCACAAATAAGTTAGTATTTATTAAAACACATATTATTCATTTGTTTTATAATACTAAGATTTATGATTTAAAAATAAAATATAAATAAATTCTACAGTATTAAATGATTCGAGTGGAAGCAAGAAAAAAAAACAAAATATTATGAGATAACAACTAAGTATCACCTTAGTTTAAACTCGAATAGTGTATGAAATATTTTTAATTTGGGATTTTTTTTTCCCGCAAATAACTTTTGCCACTTATTTAGTACTTATTTTTCTCATAGATGATAGGCAGGTATCAGATTTTTCAATATTTCGCACACACAATCCTACATACTAACTCCTAAGTATACTTGTAATATTGCATTAGATAACTTAGATCTCAGGCATTGAGAATAAATTATAAAATATCAGACCAAAGTTAAAATAACATTTAACAGGTAGACGTTATAGCCGCCTACATACTTTTTCTCGAATGGCCGACCCATCATTATGGATATAGTAGAGATGGGAGCTTTGTTGGTCCGACAATACAAATGATAATGTAATTTAATATTATATAACAACCTATTTTTTATAAATAGTAGTTACATTTTAAGTATAATATTTATTTGCAAATAATATAATATATTTGGAGAATGGCTTTGGAACCAGAAGAACTATTTACTATTGTTATTATGCTGTATATACTAGGTACAGTATATAGTGTATATAATATATATTATATTAAAACATGATAAATAGGTACCTATAGCATAAAATATAATATGTATAAAAACATGAACATGTACTTACAAAATGTATAATATAATTATATTATTTCGTATAATTTATACGAAACTTTATTGTTAAAACCAAAATTACAAGTTTCATGAAACAGTGGTTGTGCAACTATGAGAAATTTTTGTTTCATGAAACTCAGTGTGCGTATCTATTTGATTTTCAATTGAATGGTTTCATAAAATTAAAGTTTCGGTAAAATTGTAGAGAGGCGGCTTATGGCCAAAATGATTAAAAAAAATGTGTTGTTTGTTTTATAACATAGCTTATTTCTTTTTATTCACGTTTGCATTTGCAGAAAGTGACATTTTTTTATTATAAATATTAAAAAAAACATAAAAAACACTGTGCTTAGAACGATCACGTAGAGGTCAATTTTCACAATTATCACAACAATCGGGAACTCCCAGTAGGGCCCTGTAAAGATAGGTATACCAAGCCGCCATTTTTCTTCTTTTCTCCTTATCAGTTATCACTTTGAAATTTGAATGACTGTCAGTACCATAATAGTAAATAGGGTTTTAACATGAAAAAGTAGTCTGTAGTGTGTGACAAAAATTTAATTTGTCAATTTGTCATTAACTTCGAAATTATTTATAAATAATATGGGGGGCTGTACAGCAATTAACTGCAATAACAGTGACAAGAAAGGTTTTCGGATGTTCAATTATCCTACTAATGAAGAAAGGAGAAAGAGATGGTTATTGAATACTCGGAGAGATAAATTTGATCCTAAGAAAAGTTCACAACTATGTGAGGTAAGAAACTACTTTTTAAGTAGGTATTTAGTATTTACTATTTTTATTTTTCATTTGCGTATTCTATTTTATAATTATTGTGTATTATGACATTTAATGAGTTCAATTAATTATTACAGCTACATTTTGAAGAAAGTCAATTTGAAAAAACCGTGCTGATGGTTGGAAGAAATTGAAACCGAATGCCGTTCCAACATTATTCAATGTCCCCAATCCACCACCAAAATTTGATACAAAGATACAATCAAAATATAAAGTTAGTAACATAAAATATAAATTACTGAAATCATGTGTGAGTAAATTTGTAAATTTGTAAAATAGTAAATACTTATATAATTATATTTCATGATTTTGTTATATTATTGTGATATAAAACTGTATAAAATATGAGTAATTAATACTATTATAATAATTAAATATTTCTTTACTATCCGTGGATATAGCATAAGTTTATTAAGTGTTGCTAGAAAAAGAAAAAAGACATATGGCACAGCCAGTGCAAAAAAAAATGTATTTCTTAATTTGTTAAATAAATGTTTATTGCAATAATTTATTGTGTTCATTACTTTTATAAAATAATTCCCATTCTATAATAGATCTAGAAGTGCACTATAATGTTATACTTTACAGATTACCTAAAACCAATAATGAATGATTTACAATCAAATTTGATGAATAATACAAATAAAAAAACAATACAGCTATAGTAATTCAATAATTATTTTTGTCACGAAAATCAATATTAAACTAGGTAATATTAAAACAAATTGTTATTAATGAATCCATGATTTTAGGTAATAATAAAAATAACCAATACATTAATGGTATTAATCTATGGTAATAATTAAAAATCTACATATTAACGGAGAGCAGATTTTTAGGTTTTTACATATATTTTTTGACTTAAGCAGCTCAACATATTTTACCAGTTTGAGGATTATTAAGAGAATATTTTAAGGTTTCTTTTAAAGTATAATATTAGAAACATATTTAAAATTTTTAAGAACCTAATAATATGCTCTTTACAGTTATTAATGACTAAAGGAAACATAGTAATTATTAAATGGTATATTAAATGGTAAACTAACTGGTAAATTTTGAGTCAGAATTTGATTGTAACTGTAGTAACTGGTTATCTAATAAACGTTTTCTATTTATAAGAGCATTTTTCAGTGCTATCAAACGCTGAATTTCTTCTTCTGATTCTAAGTGTTTTTCAATACACAGTGGATTTTTGGACTGAAAATTCAATATCATCTTACATTAATTTTCCACAAGTTAAATTGAAATAAACAAAACTGTTTTTCAGTGTGCAACAACAAAAATATTATAAATTATTTTAAATTTTAGTTCATGGCTAATATGAATTTTTAAAAATAAATGAAATGTAAAAGTTAGGTTATAATATATATGGTTAGGTAATATATAAATATGTACACTATATGTATACTTTTGTTTTATTTCAATTGGATTACAATCTCCTTCAAAATGAGTAAATGTACCTACAAATGAGTACCTAATGGCTAATACATTGAATAATGCACTTACTTTGGTTTGTAAATTTGTTAAATTGTATCCATATTATCTTCAGCTATTTAATATTTGTTAAAATTGCAATTGAATTACACTAAAAAATATTTTTGGTACCAAAATTATAGTAGATATTTAAATATATATATATATATATATATATATATATATATATATATATATATATAATATCATGAGCATATGACGAACAATTAAAATAGTAATAATAAATGAGTTGCTAGGCCGGTGAAATAAAATAAATTTTTAATAAATTGTTCATCATATTAATGAGAAAATAATAGATACCTATTATAAATTATATTTCATGAATTTTAAATTTAAAAAAATGCGATTACACATAACAATAAGACATCAACAACGTCATGTTTACATGTGATTACATTTTGATACCCAATTGATAAGCAAATCGAAAGGAGAAAATGGCGGCTTGGTATACCCACCTCTACAGTGCCTTGCTCCCAGAACTCATAAACACAAGTCACCCTAACCTCAATTCTTGCACTATTTATTTTCACGTTTTTTTACCAATAAAATCATATAATTACAATCCCTAAACGCACTTCAGCATTGTCCGACACTTATCACGTACGTAATTACCTACACATTTTTCACATTCGACATTGATCTGTATTTGGCAAAATTGACCTCTACGTGATCGTTCTAAGCACAGTGTTTTTTTTTAATGTTTATAATAAAAAATGTCACTTTCCGCAAATGCAAACGTGAATAAAAAGAAATAGGCTATGTTATAAAACAAACAAATCAAATTTATTGTCATTTTGACTATAAGCCGCCTCTCTACAATTTTACCGATACCGCTAGACAGCGTGTAATACACGCGGCGTCGGGCGTACCGACGTATTCACCACCTATAGGTACGAGATACGGCTCGAGACCACGAGCTATTATTTAGATATTGGTCGCTAACACAAGATACATTTAACATTAATACTCACCGTTCAACTGTGATCACTGCAGGAATTCGCAATAAGTGTGCACGAGTGTCGGTGCGGCCTCGTGGAAGTCAGTTGCTGCTGCTGCTGCTGCTGTCGTCGGTCAATGGAATCGCGTCGAGTAAACGTATGCCGTGCGGCGTTTTGTGCACGAGAAAAACACTTGGAAAATGTGTATAATTTATAGAGTATGAATTATCCCGACGACGATAATATCACAATCACGATAAATACTTGAAAATTATTGTCTTCGGGTTATTATTCAAGCATACGATTCGTTATCGATGTCGATACCTCCGATCATGGACAAGAATGCCAACAGGCAACCGCAATGTTAACGTCCAGAACATTGCAAACAGCGCTCCTGGTTTTTTATGTAAGAACTATGCAGCAGCGACGCAGGGACGCGTCGTGCCGAGGCGGCGCGTACGGCCTGTCCTAATTTGTTTAATCATTGAAATTTTTTTATACCAATTTATGATTTATTACGTTTTATATTAATACTCAAATATATAATTTTTTTTTGTACCAATTCATGATTTATTACAACAGTTTTGAAGTCAATAGTCATTAGTCACTTGCTCAAGTGCGTTGCATAGAAGACAAGGTTAGGTTGGTAAAATAAATGCTGTGCGAGGTGCGACAATCAGTCCATGAGTAAATGGCATTTTATCTAATAATTATAATAGTTTCTAATTATTATAATTATAATTATAATTATTTTAGATAATATGCTAGACAATTATTGTCTAGCATCAACATTAAATATTTATTTCAAGGAGGTCGAACAATCAAACTCCTTGATAACGATATTAGCGAACCTAGATTTTGATTCGGTAACTATTTTACGATGCCCCATCCGCGCCTATGGAGTTGCCAGCCCCTGCCTCCGATATCAGTGAAACTGATGCCGGGCAGCATTTTTTTAGGGGCGGCATCAGATTTTTACACAACCCATCTTCTATTAATGAACAATAATACAAATTGGTTAATACAATTTTTTTACAATGATATTTTAAATTTGTAACACCTGGCACCACACAAGGTTTATAAATATAATCTATAAATCTTGGGCACCAGAGCATTGGAGTGTAGACAAAATTTATAGATAATAGAGGTATATATTATCTTATTTTTTCACTAATTTTTGTTCAACTCCTTATGGTCGCCTGAAAGGAAACTCCAACGCGTTCGGTAGGTGGCAAAAGTCAAATATATATTGGGGGGGGGGGGGGGTGGAAAAACATTAGCACCCGGGTGCCAAATTTCTGAATACGTCTCTGGTATAGACTATCGAATAATATTATTCAAATAATATTATACATAACTGAATAATTTTTCGAATAATATAATACATGACATAATAATCACATTAGTATATTACCAAAGATAGAATAAGAAATAAGACAATATAACATACGGGTGTCGCGTGGTAAAAATAACTCGTTATGTTTCGAAAATTTGTCGCGTGCACCTTGATTTAACCACGCGTTAAAAATACCGCGCTAGGTATAAGAATTACCAATTGATATGCATAATAATGAATGGATGGAAACATACGCAATAAAAAAAACGCACGACCGTTTATTTTTGGTTTTTTTTCATTGTAACATAAATATTCGATATGTTGTTCACTACCAAGAGATTTAAGTACCAGAGTGTGTCAACATGTCATCAGTGGAAAGTTCTCCAGATTTCTCTCCTGAAACTTTCAAAAATTAAATTAAATGCACCTTTAGAAGGATGTGTACTATTTAAAGGATGCACTATAATTTTTCAAATTTTTTTTTTTTTTAACAGCAAAAAATGGAGCAAAACCGACGAAATTCGCTTTAAACGACATATTTATTAAATCTGTAACAGTTTAATCAATTATATAGTTATTATGAATAATGTCGATTGGCACAAATACTTAACTGATTTGTTACTACACCTATCACCATTATTTTTTCGAGGAGCAAAGAATACCTATGGAGTGAAGTATGTCCGGGTTTTTTAAATAGTCCTGGAATATTCATTAAATAATAAATACAGTATTATTTATGCGATTCTCTCCCTTATTAAATTTTATGTCTAACACATACCTCTCTATATAGTACAGAATAGACGTGTACATTATAGTATCTCTCAATTCTGTATTTTCTAATATTACTTTTAAGACCGAGTGGATCAAAGAATTTTATGATTAAATGATTTTATAAATATTATAAAATAATAAAATAATATAATATAAAGATTAAAAATTATTCAAGAGCGATCTGGCCTTTTTTTTCAAAATTCGAAGACATTTCGGGGGGTGTTATAACCCGTTAACCCCACTGGCTATACTATAAGTAATGATTAAAGTCATGATAAAATAATTTAAGAGGTGTGCTGCTTATATATGCTTAATGCTTATATATGCTAATACATGCCGGGCCGAACTCTTATCTCAATCCGTCCCTGCATATATATATATATATATATATGTTACGGCTGAAGTCCGAAATTGGCTAATGTCCACATTATCCGGATAATTTGGACATTAGCCAATTTCGGACTTCAGCCGTGAATAAAAACTATTAGGAAATGGATTATGTGTACATTACCCGGCTAAAGTAACTTTAGCCTTCTTGTTATGGCTAATGTAAAATATTATTAATACACTCATAACATATATTTATTTCTATACAATTAATTAATATAAGTTAATAATTTAATATTAAAATACCTTTATTAAATTTATTTTTATTAAATATAATATATTTTATTAGATTTTATTAATTCTATTAATAAGATAACATTTGTTTTATTATTTATTTAAACAAGGTAAACTTTGATGACATTTAGAATTGCATAAAATGCCTGATGCTTTGCATTTACATGTTTTAAATACATTAGTATAATTTCTTGTGTGATATTTTTATATTTCTTCTTTGTCTCAGCAATCATTCTATGTTTTCCCCCATGCCCTATATTATAATGGATTTCATGAAGAATATCGTACATACTTTCGTTTTGCACATAGTAGTAGACTGTTGAATCGCAACTGTCTATAGGATAAATCAATTTGTCTTCTCCGTTAATAGTTATTACATCATATCTTTTTAAACGACGATAATCTGTGCTAGTTTTTTTCGGTTTGATTTCGCGTTTTTTATTTCTGATATTATTTCGGAATATTTTTTTTGAGATAAATAATTCGAATTCTGGTGTTTTTCCGCAATTAATTTATTGAAACATACGTAAAAATTGTCTTTTGAACACATTATACAGTGTAGACGTCCACGTTTTACTCTGAACACAATTAAATTTCAACTAACGTAATACTCTATAATATGTTAGATAGTGATTTTAATATAAAATAGGTAAAATTTAATATTGGGAAATAAACATCAAACGATTACGATAAATTATTTCCAGATAAGTAGGTAATGAGAGATAGTGTTATGTTAACCTGTTGTTACTATTATTTATTATTACAAAATTAAGTTAAATTGCCATCTTAATAAGATGATCTTATCTTTGTACGGTTTTCACAACATAAAAACAGCACCATAAGTTATTTCATACCTTACATTTAATGCCGTTAAACATGTAAGGTAATAAGATTTTGTTTATTTTGTCTAACCAGTTACTTCATCCATCCATCAATGGCTAATGTACAAAACAGCCGGTTAATGTACGAAAAAATGATTTTACATTTTGAGTGTTTACTTTATCCAACTACTATAGATAATGTTCACATTAACCGGATAATGTACACTTTAGCCGCGTTTTGGACTTTAGCCGTAACATATATATTAAATTAAACATTGTATAAATTGGTACGCCGCGAAAATATTGTAGGAGACGAAGAGTGTCACATTATATAAAAGGTTGTGTGGCGACAATCAATAACGCGCGACGCTTATCGAAATATATAGATAATATTATTATTGATTGTCGCCAATTCAGCATTTTTATGGAATTGGGCCATCTTTCCTCGCAAATTCAGATATAACTAGTAAAATAGGGCAGGGTAGAACCTGAAATTAGGAATAAAAATCCCCAAAATATTAATACCTAACGTACAATTATAGATACAAGGGATTTTAGTTTTAGACAGATTTAATCGTAATCGTGAGCCACTCCAATACATTTGAATTTTTTTATTTTTTTTATTTATAAATGATACCCACAATCTAATACCACTATGACACAATTAGTAGATTTGAAAAAATTATTTATATACATACGTTAAATAAAAAAAAAGTTACGTCGTACCTAAAGCGTAAATATTTTGAGTGAAGCAGCCAGAGCCCAACTTAGGAGGAGGGGGGGCTAGGGGGCTGCAGCCCCGGGCGCCGATATTATTTGGGGCCCCGGGCCCCTGTTGATATTTAATTATTAAAGTGGCATTTTGAAATAATTGTATGATATTACTGGTTACGTAGTTTTGTTAGTCACGTATCGTAATGGAATTTCCGAATTTATGATTATTCTCTAATCGATAAAATAAGCTATTAAGTTTTAAGATAAAGTTGGTCAAAAGCACTTTATATCATTATGATTACAATTTATCTTAACATAAGTACATTTTGATGGTCAGTTTCGCATTATTAGTACAATCGGTACACTAGTCACTAGTATTCCGTCGACTGTCGTGATATTAAATTAGTTTTTAGTCGAGTTCGTGAGTTTTGTTCGTTACTAGTGTGTGCCAAAAACTATTGAAATTTAAAAATGTCTGATAAAAAAAGGATTTATCTCAGTGGTTATGCAAAACGAAAATTAAAGAAGGAGTCCGAAGATGCAGTAAGCAAGTTACCTAAATTAACTAATTTTCTAACTATCAAAAGTGCAAACGGAGTAGAAACTAATATAAATAATAAAAATGATTTATTTCTAAATAATAGTTATATTCATGTTGAAAACATGAATAATGATAGTAATGATAGTAATAGTGTAATGCCTAATACAATAGTGACTTCAAAATATGATAGTTTAAATTTTTCTGAAAATAATATTACCTAACAGTTGTTCTACAATAGAAAGCTCAAAATCTGATACTTTGAATTTTTCTGAAAATAATATTGACAATGGTTCTACAGCAGAAAATGCAGTGACTGCAATTAATTTTAATTCGAATGATCATACTATTGAACTTGATATTGAATTATATCAAGATCCGGGAATGTGGCCATTAGTGTTAAACAACACTTTTATAGAATTATGCTGCTTAAAAGGACCAGAATTTTTTCAGAATATGGATCCAAAAAAATTTCAATCATCCGAAAAAAAATTTAAAAATTTTAATCGCCCATTAAATTTATCATTATTCGAATTAAAATTGCCCAATAGTGAAATACATTTACGTAAATGGCTCATGTTTTCTGAACACACTGGCAACGTCTATTGTTTTGTTTGTAAGCTATTTAATAAGTCAAATAATTCAAGTTTTATTAATCCTGGTTTTAACAACTGGAAAAAATCTCACGAAAAAGTTAAAGAACACGAAAATAGTGCAATGCATCGTAAATTAATGTTAACTTGGTTAGATCGTGTAAACACTAAAAATCGTATAGACAAAACCATGGCGGAACAAATGTTGAGTGAAAAAAAGTATTGGGTTGAAGTGTTGCGCCGTGTAGTATCTGTTGTTAAATTTTTGGCTGTTCGTGGGTTAGCATTTGAGGGTAATGACTCGCGGTTGGGTTCTTCCAGTAATGGAAATTTGCTCGGAATTCTCGAAGTCATTTCCGAATTTGATCCCTTTTTAAAACAACACATGAACGAACGCGCTAATAAAGGATCAGGGAATGTATCTTATATTTCGATGCGAATTTGTAACGAAATAATTGACCTAATGGGAAATGAAGTTTTATTAGAAATAATTAAGCAGTTACAAGAAACTAAATATTTCTGTCTAATTTTAGATTCTACTCCAGATAGAGCACATAAAGATCAATTTGCTGTTGTTGTTAGATACTGTTATAAAGGGTTAGTTGTTGAGCGATTTTTAACATACATATACATATATTAAGTCATACTGGCATTTCGATGGCCGAAGAAGTAATAAATTTTTTGGAAAATGATAATATTCATTTGCAACATTGTAGAGGTCAATCATATGACAATGCTAATAATATGACTGGTATATATGAGGGTTTACAGGCTCAAATAAAAAAAAAATGCAGTGTTGCTTTATTTGCACCTTGTTTTGCTCATTACCTGAATTTAGTAGGGACACATACAGTGAAATGCTGTTTAGAAGCAATACATTATTTTGGTATTGTTCAAAAACTGTATGCATTTTTTGTGGCCTCAACCCATAGATGGAATTTGCTTTTGACTGGTTTACAATCGGAAGAAAAAAATAAAATAATTGTTTTGAAAACTTTAAGTAAAACTAGGTGGGAGTGTCACGCGGAGTGGTGTAAAGCTATTATCTTAAATTATGACCAAATCATATGTACATTAACGGATATTTTTGAAAGTGTTAACGAAAAACAAGAAAATCGTCATGCTGCTAAATCAATAAAAGATAAAATGGTAAAGTTTAAAACAGCTTTTATGGCAGTTATGTGGAGTGAAATTTATTTAACAGTGTTAGTAAATACCTTCAAAAACCGGGAATAGATTTATTTACAGCTGTAAATTTATTAAAAGGATTAAAAACTTATGTTAGTTCATTAAGAGAGAAGTTTGTATATTTTGAAAACAAAGCAAAAGAATTATCAATTAATATTTTGCCCTGTGGAGAAAAAATTGTTAGAAAAAAAAAATTCTCGGATGGTACAATAGAAGGAAATTCAAACTTATGCGAAATAAGAAAGTTGGAGGTAGGAGGTTGATACTTTTTATGTTATTATTGATTGTTTAGTTACTGAACTTGATATAAGATTAAACCCATATGATAATCTTTGTAGTATTTTTGGGTTTATTACAAAATTCGGATCACAATTATTATCAGAGACTTCTGCCGACATATTCATTAGCACATTTTAAGATGATATTGATACAAATATACAATAAATATAAGACAAGAGATTGTGCATTTTTCTAGTTATATAATGCAGTTAAATTTACCAATAATTTCTCCTCAAAATATTTACTTATATGTACATGAAAATAATTTAAAAGAAGTCTTTCCAAATGTGTACATTTCCCTACGACTTTATTTAACTTTGCCAGTTTCGAATTGTGAAGCAGAAAGAACAAATTCAAAATTAGAGCTAATTGAAAACGCCAGAAGAACGTCCCTTCACCAAGAAAAATTAAACTCACTCGTTCGTCTATCTGCTGAAAGGGATATAACTAATACACTTGATTTTTCAGATCTAATTCAAAAATTTAGTAAACTAAAATCTAGAAAAAAAACCGTTGTCTTAAATTATTTAATTAATTATTTCTTTAATTATTTTATTATTTTATTATTTTATTATTTACATTGACTATGTTGAAAAACGCATTGCCAATTTGATTTTGTACACAATGTATTTGATGTATATCAGTAAACATTTGTTTGAATTAAAAACTGTACCAACACTTCTTTATTTATATTTATATTTTTAATTTCATCGTTTTATTTATATTAATTGTCATTAAATAATTACTGATAGCCTTATTATGGTATAATTGATTTATAACCTTATAAAATAAATTGAATATAAGATATAACAGATCTATACCTATAGCATAAAGACTACATTCATAATTTAAGTAGTAATTTGAAATTTAGATAATATTTAATTTTGGGGCCCCATTAGAAAATTTGACCCGGGCCCCAAAATTCCTAAGTTGGGCTCTGAAAGCAGCCAACCATTAGTAACGTTTTCACTTGAGATACTCTTGTTAATTAAATTGCAAAGATTTAATTTTATTATTTAATTAATTATTATTAGTTGTCATTATATTATATTTATATTAGTTAGTTATTAATTAAAGTGTCAATAAATCTCGACACCACTTCCGGTTCAACCGTCTCGGGGGATTATCGGGATTTGTAGGATTAGCAAGGTATCCTTTTAAATAACCAATGTCCCATATTGATTACAGCAGTTGATATGGTGATAACACAGAATAAATAAATGGTGATGATAAAAAATAGTGATTTTCAATTTTTATTGTTTATAGTGTTGTGTTAGATAAGAGTCAGGTAAAAATGGTAAACATCACAAATCACAACAATACAATATTGAAACACCTTTAAAAATTCAAGTTTAATTTTAAATTACTTTGAATTTTTTATTTTTTATAAATTTAATATTGATTTATAATAGGTACTTCTATTGCATTATATCTCATATACTAGTTGAACATTTATCAAAGAGCAAAAGATCTTAGTTAATAAAAATGTATACCTTATTATCATATAAATTATTTACATGTTTTTTTTAACTACAATTATATTAAAATGATAGCAAATTTATCGATCAAGTGTGTATCATGTTTAATTAATTCTTAGGTACCGCTGGAATTTTTGTAATTTTCAAATTTAAACACTGTTTACGAGTAAATAGAAAAATAACAAAACATGACCCTCTGTAATTTGTTGAGAGTGCCTTTCATATTTATTGTGGATGAGTTGTTCAAAACTAGTTTTGGTGTACCAGAATTTATTGAAGTAACATTTTCTATGAATAATACCTTTGTAAACAGTTCTTTTAGTCAAAATGAGTTTAGTAGGTCAACACAATATTACATGGTCATTTTACTGTCATTCGTCAAAATTATAGTATCTTGTTTAAGTAAGTTTGATTTAAATATTTTTAATGATTTTGAGTTAATTATTTTGAATTTTTATGTTTTCAGTATTTTGTTCATCTTTGTTTTTATTTTTGTTACCGGCAAGGTACTTGTACTTGGCATATTTACGTATATTTTCTGTGTGCGTTGTACTTCTCTCCTATTGGGTAAACACACAGTCACTGAACGTTTTATCAGGAAGTTATGAAAACTTTATAAAGGACTTGATATTTAAAGTGATAGCTTGGGATTTTAATGGAATTATAAATCTTTCAATGGAACAACTAGTTGTTGATTTTGTATTTAAAATATTTCGAAATATTATTTTACAATGTTTCCTATCATTAGTATATAACTTTTTACAAGTTTTTACAACAAATCGTCCAGTTTATAGAGTAAGTGATGAGTTCAATTGAAGATCATTTTAAATGAAATATTTTATAAATGTGTATCTTTTCTTTTTAGGTTTTCAGTTTTATAATCCCTACCCTAATTACATTAGTACCTGGTACTCCTCGAATTTCGAACACTATAGCTGTATTAGCAAACCTGTTGCCATTTTTTTTTATGTGTAAAACCTTTTGGTTAGATATATTTTTTTTAACAAAATTAATTCATGATGGTTATTACTATTCACGAAGAATCATCAAGTAAGAAGTCTGTCATTATATACTTTTTATTAATTTTATATAAGTGAATTGTGTTAACTCATGTCAGTGAGGCTACAATGTTATTCTTAATATTTAACGTTTATAACTAATATTAATTATTCATGTATTTATTATGTGCATTGTTCTAGTAATTATGGCATACATATCTTAGCTAAAATGGAATGGAATCGTCTAAACATCTCTAATGTTCTACAAATATTTTGGGCAATTCGAGTATTGATAGAAATTCTATATCTATTAACTGATAGTGAAATAACAAATTTTACAATATATGGTGTTGTTAAGTATTTATTGATTAAAGGATGTGATACATTTACTGCAATTTTAGGAATGACAAGTCTTGTTTCATATTTTGCTTATTATATTGGAGCTTTTTTTCAATGGGTAAAAATGTTTATAAACATTATAATTTTCATAAATTTTAATAATTTACAATTAACAATTCATTTATCAGGTGCTGTCGACTAATGATGTCAATAATAACAGAATTATAATGAATTCAGCAGTCTTATTTTATTTACTATCTATTGAAACTGGACTTACATTTTTAGAACCAGAAAAACGCTTTGTACGACTATATCAGAATGTCTGTTTACTCAGTGCTATTCCATGGCAATATATTTATTATAATAGAAATCCAATATTAATATGTTTGATTGAACCACATAATCATTCACTTAATAGGTTAATTAATTGTTAGTATCAATATTTAAAAACTAATTTTTCTTTCATTTTGTAGGCATTTGAGAGCTCTTTTAGTTTGTGGATTTCAAATAGTGTTTTCAATAACATTGTTGACATACTTGTGGACTTACCATTCAATTAGTACTTGGTTATTAGAAGTTTCTTCTTTCAACATTGGAATTATTATACAATCATTAGTGTCACTAGCTGTTTATTCATTATTATTAATTGATGCCTTTTTCCAAACATCTTGGGAGAATTTAGAAGATTATGTTTACTACATAAAATTATATGGAAATATGGTAATTTAAACAAATATGGAAATTTACTTCTTGATGTATTTTCATTTTATTTATGATTTTATGTTTTATTTTAGGTGGCATTGGGTTTTAGCTCATTTGTACTTTTGAATAGTATTATTTTTATGATGTTTCTACATAATAATGAAGGCTGTTCATTCCTGTTATTATTATTATATATCTCTTTAAAAAAATATGTCAGATATGAGTGGAGAGAATTTATCAATCGCCGTACTGTTGTAAGAAAAATTGAATCATTATCAGAAGCTACTAGTAATCAATTGGCCCAACTTGATGATGTTTGTTCCATATGTTATCAAAAAATGGGATCAGCAAAAATTACTAGATGCAATCATTATTTTCATGGTATATGTTTACGTAAATTGCTCTATGTACAGGTAAATATATCATATACTTATTATGTGAAACTAGTTTATCTTAGGTCATTCCTAGAAAATGTATAATTTCAAACTAATATTATACAACACCATTAAGCATCTAAATGTTCATGCTATCTACATGTTTATTTCCATTTTTGCTAAAATAGAGGTGCTAATTTTTATGCATTTGCATATTAATTTTAGTTGATTTCACGATAAGCTAAGTAATTACAAAATAAATATTATATAAAAATACATGTTTTTTGTGTATTCATTTTTTTCTTGGCATTTGTTTTTTAGGAATACTTTCTCTTTTAGAATATATGATATATTATATATATTTATATAATTTTGCTAAATATGATTTACATTTTCCAAAAAAGTTTAAAAACTAAATTTATTATGATTCAAAATTAACAAAATGTAAAGAAAAAAAGGTTCATAGTTTTGTCACCTATCCCCATAAAGTTAAAACCCTGATAATTAAATACATTTGTAATTAGTATAATTTAATATGTAAGTGTCACTAAATATTTTGTTATTTGTATGTATATATTTCATCTTTTTAATGCATGTCTTTGGCATGTTTTGTGAAACGAAAATTATTTTCTCTAAGCAAAGTAATAAAAAATTTTTTTTTAAATTATTTAATATGTGAGTGTATGTTTTATGATAAACATGAAATAAAATTACTCTATTTGTGAATTGAATTTTAAAAATACTGCTGGATTCATGTACTGAAAATTTTGTGTCTAAGATATAATATATAAACATATCATAAATAGTGAATAAAAAGACTTGAAATTCAAATAATTAACATGTATTATTTTAGGATCGATGTCCATTGTGCAACGCCATTTTGTATGAAATGTAGAACATGAAATGTTCAGATATATACTGCAAACCACACTGAAGTTCATCAAAATGTTTTTATGTCGATAATTCTTTGAGTAATTTATGGCTTATAAAATTTTATTGCAATCTTGTACTTACTACTATTTTAACATGGACCAAATTAATATTATGGATAATGACTAAACTCATAACATTTCTTTTACTATAGATTTTATTATTTTCAAATCATACAATGTTTTTTTGCTATTAAATGTAATTGAATGTATTAAATTCATTTTTTGTTGTTTGAATTTTCTATCAATCAATTTTTTTTTATGCCCACATACCTTATTTTTAATTGTGTTTTATTTCTACTTTACATTTCAGATGTCTTTAATTAATCATGTGTTATAAGACTTATTAGAAATTGCATGTAAAATAGTTTTATTTGTTATATTTTAAATGATAATGTAATATATTGAGTAATGTTAAGAATTATACTGTTTGTGTGAATTATTAAATAAAGTATTAACATTTTATATTTTGTCTGGTTATTAATAACTTAGTTGAATGTGATATATTTACTTAAACTAATTTTTTCATATAGAGTTAACATTTTAAATCATTTTCCTGAAGTGTAATATTATTTTTCTGTAGATTTTGTAGACAAATAAATATTAATTTTTCAAATTAATAAATGACATTTGCCTCAATATGTGGAATAAGAAAGTTGAAACAATTAATTTTTATAATGTATACTTTTTATTGATTTTTGAGCTTTAAATAGATCTAGAAAATTTTTTGGGATAAAAAATTAAGAGTGTATCAAATAAGTATATGACAATAATTCAAATTCTATTCTAAAATATTAACCAATGACAATGGGTTTAAAATGACTCTTGTTTCTATGTATATTAACTCTGTGGCCTGTTGTAGTGAAAAATATGGTAAAAATTCTAAAAAAATTCAATTTATTTGACATTTTTGTACAAATATAAATTTTGTATATGGTTTGTACTTAAAGTTAGAAGTATTTATTACAAAATAAATAAATATTCTTCAATATTATATTTTCAGTTTTGGTCATCAAATTTAAATGGCAGCACTAATTGTTTTTGCCAGTGACAAATCCAAAGGGGGGGGGGTAATTGAGTGAATCACTCCAGTTGAGCTGTTTTCCTTTCGTTTAGGAAGTAATATTCAATTGAATATAACTTAATTTAGTATTGGCAAAATTTTAATTACATTCCCCCCTCTCTTCTTTGGAGGTTTTCTGGATTCGTCACTGGTTTTAGAAAGTTTTTGATGGTTTTAGGATGTAAATTTCTTCGGTAATTTCATTATTTATTACACCTCTTAATTCTAAGATATAATGTACCTACCTAATTATTTCACTATAAAAGTATAATTTTTTTTGTGAGTTATTAAATAGTTTAAAACACATTATTCTTACAAATAATCTATTTATTAAATTGTATTGAACTGTAGTTATATTTAAGCTTATGGTCCTAAAATGTCCATTAAAACCATTCCAGTTTTCATATGCATATATATATATATATATATATATATGTATATATATAGTGCATTGAATACTGTAAATGTGTAGATTATTAGAGTATTATGAAGCAAGTGCAACCACAGTATCATAATTCATATTGTAATAGTGTAATTGAATAATAATTTGTTTGTTTCAGTTATCTGAATTTTGTCTAGATAAAATCTTTTTTATTTATATTTATCTAGATAAAAATTTGGTTATCTAGTCTTAACACAGAACCATGACACTATGAATGATCTCATTCGCTTTTGAGAAGTGACTAGTATTTCAACAGAGTCAAAAATATCGGCATTTTACACCCTCACGTTACTAAATTGTGTTGACATTTCTCTGTTATTTTTAGACAAAAAACAGAGTATTTGATTTCTTTATTATATTTTTGTGTGTTGTGTTTTTTTGCTCACGCAAAAATAATTTAAAATATTTGTAAATCATAAACATACTCTCGTATCGGTCAAGGATTTCGCTCTACATAATTTTGATCAGAGTTCGCGGTCGACTACACAAGAGCACATTTCTGCCGCCAGGTGAGAATTATAAAATATTACTCAGTGAGTTAAATAAAATAAATTAATTAGTTCAAGATTAGTTGAAACAAATTGATCAATCATAAGTACTTAAGAGTAAAAAAAAAAAAAAAACAGGAAAAAAGAGATAGAAAAAATTTGAAATAATTAAATTTAAAAAAAAAAAGGAATAATTAAAAGAATTAAATGAGAAGAAATAGAACAATTAAAAATTAGTGAAAACTGAATAAAGGAGAAACAAAGTGAACTTTTGATCAACATCAAAAGGAAGAAGAAAGATAACAAATTATATGTTAGAGTATATTATAAGTAATTTGCCGTAAACAATACACTTTCACTAAATTGATTTTAGTTATTTAATCATAATTCTGAAAATAATATTACTGGAAACTTGAAATTTGAACCATATAATAGCTGTATTTTTGCATATACTCGACGAAAATCTGAAAAATTATTAAAAATGTTTGGGTTAAAAATAGAACTTTTAACTATACCTTTAAAAATAAATCTATTGTGATATAATTTTTTATACTTGACAAAAAATTCTGAAAATTTGTGTCCCTACTCACATACTAAACAAACGATTTATTATAAACGTTTAAGTGAAGCATCAAACAATTTTTACGACATTGACTGTTTTATGTCCATTTTTAAATTAAAATGTTTAGGTATTAAAAAAAATTGGTCCAACCAATCTTTATGTGACTTTGGATACTAATAGAACAATATTTTTTTAAATCATAATGTACCTACTCGTAATAAAGAATTCCTCATTTGTCAAACAAGAAAACTTTAAACAGGTTTGATAAAAAAAAAACCTACCGTCGATTAAACTAAAAATGGTAATATATATGAATGATATATATTTTTTTAAGACTCAAGTGTTGGTCAAGTGATAAGTATGAATGTCCTCTTATCTAAAATATGTAATCTGTATTTTTGAACTCATATTGAGGACTTGAAATAATGTAGGTACTGCCACAATATGTGTAGCCTAATATTTCAATATCGGCCATAATAACGATCGGAATGAAGATGTTGTGATGTAATAATTTTGTGTGTCAATAGGTATTAAGTACATCGAACTATTACATATTGAAGTAATCGAAACCAATTTTATTTTATATTGGTTAAAAAAAAAATAATAATAATAAAACAATTTTAATGGTTTATATAATTTATTCAAATTAAATCAACGATATAAGATTGAATAATAGAATATTATTATCGATTATAATCGTAATGTGAAGTATTATTAGAAAAAAATTATTATCAATATATACCTACAGGTACCTATGTATTCTTTTTACATCTTACATTTTATAACGCATTTATACAATTATTTTATTGTATTCATTACGAATATTTAATTACATTCGAAGCCGAAGAAGATGTACGTAGCTTTTTATTCTGCACAAATCACTGAGTACTGTACATTATATACCAATTATGGTCAACGAGGATAAATTTCCAAATCGCAAAATAAAATGAAAAATATAGAAAAATCGACATAAAAAAAAATTATTTTTAATATCGAAAATTCATAATTGCCTATGCCTATAATTTTTTCAAAGATTACATTATATTCAACTAAAGGTCTGAGTTTTAAAAATACGATGTCGAATGTTTACGTTATTCGTTATAATTAAACGTGTAAAATATTAAACAAGATTGAACATCAACATGTTTAAATAACGTACGATGAAGAAAAGAGACACTAATCTCACGGAATCACTAAGAACTGCTCTTATTAAAAGCCCCCCCCCCAAAAAAAAAAAATCTATTAGCCACAATTACGTTTAAATAATTACAATTATTTAAGTATTACATTAATGTATACTTAAAAAAAAAATATTTGTTTATACATTTTAAAAACTAAAATGTTTAGGTATTTAATCATAATCATATTTTCAAATATGAATTTTTACCTACGCTTTTATTTATACCGGTAGAAATGTCTTCTGTCATATACAGAATTCTGTCATATTCCGTATACGGAATATTTCGCGAGCCACGGTTTGGCCACCGTTGGTATTTACACTAGGTATATAAAATACTTAGAAACACATTCACAGTAATCTGGTAATATTCTCTCGTATCATTTTCTTTTTCATGTATTTATATTCATTATATTCATTCACTATATTTATGTATTCAAAACTCGAATTATTGTCTATTTAACAATTGTTTCATAACTTTCAATAATATTAAGCACGACATTCAACATTGTCAAGAAATAATAAAAATAGGTACCAATAAACACACATAAAAATAACTATTGAAATAATGTTAATGTTAAATTTTACCTTTTTTGACGCTTGTGTGTAGAACTCCTCGTTCACGAAAATACAAAAGTAACAAAGTAAAGCACGAATTCTTTTTGATTCAAAAACAACTAGAGTTAGTTTATAATGTTCTTTAAGCAAAATTTATTTAATCCGTTATATTTACTTGTCGGTGCACTTGTCTACCGTCGGTATAGGTATTGTGTATTTTCTAAAAGCGCACAAGATAATTTATTGTGGCCTTTAGACAGTGGCGACTAACCGGCTGAAGAAAATCATTGATTGAGCTCGTCAGCACAATTTTGATTGATTTCGAGTTAAACTTTGTGGACCTTGTCCTTCCCTCCTTATTGTACATTGATTTTTGCGTAGTAAAATGATCATAGCCTAATATACGAGTTGAATGTATGGTTGAATTTTGTTTTTAATCAGCTTTATCATTTTACCGGAATAAATTGTTTTAATATATTTTAAATATTTATTGTGATGAACACAACCATGCAACTTATCAACGACTTGATCTTTTAAGGCCAACAAAAATGTTCTATTTTCGTAGGTTTTCATTGTATATATTATAAATAATTATTTATTATAATTAACGAATCAAAATATAACTTTTAAGATTTTTTTTTCATATTAATATTATAATTAAACGGTGCGTATTACTTGTTTTTTTAGTGCTAGAAGTTTTCAGACCTACTGATACCATTTCTATATCTATTTTAGATTCTGAGCGAAGCGAAGGATCTTATGGTTTGACAACGATGTTCATTTTTTTTCTGGAGACTTTGAATACAGATAAAACAAGAAGTTTTGAATCTTTAGGAGTGAAACATCTTGTTTATCAAACGAAAAAACTTTAAACAGTTTTGAAAAAAAAACTAATCTAATAGATTTAAAACTCCGTCATACGTATAGGCATACGGTATTAGCGTTAAGAAAAACTGGAATTTACCGAAGTTCGATATTCAGAATTTTCGGAATACGAATTCCAAATTCCGGATTTAGATCTAAATTCGAATTTTTATTTTTGAAACATTGAACTAGAATGTGTAACATATGACTAACAATAATGTTTCGATAGTTATGCATATTTTGTTACAAAGTAATGCATTTCTGGATCGACGGGAAAGTGTCGATGTGACTGAACCATAGAATTATCATCTCAGTTGCAGCCGCCAAGTCAACGACTCGGAACAGTCCTTCAGTCAACGGTTAAATGCAGTCCTCGAGTCAACGGCTAAATGCAGCCTTCGAGTCAACGGCGAAATGCAGCCTTCGAGTCAACGGCGAAATGCAGCATTTGAATCAATGGCTAAATGCAGCCCTCGAGTCAACGGCACGAGTCATTCCTTTTTGTCCTCGGGTCTTTTAGTTTCTGAGTGAAGCGAAGGATCTTATGATGCTACAATACAATGATGTTTATTTATTCTTTATTTTTTTTAATCTACAGACACTTTTTCATCAACTTAACATTGTTAAGTTTCCAAAAGTTTCATCCAGTCACTCTATAGGTCAGAAATTAGATGAAAATGGTACTTTGAAGGTTTATTAAGCTCTCATCTCAATAATATTTACAGACGAGAAGAAAAACAGCCTAAAATGTACCAAAAACGGCAAAATTCGCCGTAAACGAAACTTTCATTAAATACATTAAAAAACGTATTAATTATGTAAAATTGCAGAAAAAGTTTTTATTATCTTACGTTACAATGTTTTACGTGAAAATAATGATTTTTGTTATTAGTTTTAACTTTAAATGCGTATGAAAAAACCAATCTTACTTACGATTTTGGAAATTTTAATGCTCTTGATATTCCATATAAAGTAAGATAGTATCGAACTCCAAGATTTAATGTACAAAATTTAAAATTTTACTTAGTATTTGATTTCAACCAAAAACTCCCGAAAACAAGATATTTTCAATACATACTTTGAAATTTTATATTTCATCTGAAATCTTTTGTCATGTCTGTATATGATTGCTACTCATATTTAGAGTAAGTCTTGAGCACCAAGTAGACGAAATTTCTGTTCTATAAAGTTTCTTGACGAATTTTTTTTCACCACTTGTTCTATCAGATGAAGTGTCAAGTGAGTGTTATACATAAAAAAAAATACACTCGTACGATCAAAATTACACGAACTGAGCTAGCGAAATTTTTTGCTGGTACCGTATTGTATAAACAAAACTCTAAATGATATGTGTTTGTCAATATTAAGCATGTAATTAACATGAATTTGAATATTTTACGACCTCAGAAGTAGCACGTCTTGTCTGACTGAGTAAAATCTTATTTTTCTCTTCTTGACGTCGCGCTAGCCCATCATACGAATTCGCGAAATTCAAATTTCCGATTATGCCAATAAATAGCACGTAATTTACGTGGATTCGCATGATCATAACCAGATTTAAATTAATAATTTTTAAAAGATACTGATTTCGGGCTATGCTTGTGGTCCATTTTTAGTTCATTTGCAGCGAAAATATTTTACTAGCAATGAATTTGTCAAAGTTGTGTAAGTCTGAAACGGCCACACCCCCTATTATGGAATTGCTTTTTTTGTTTCAAAAACTATATTGAAAAGATTGAGGACTGGTTTTTATCTAATGCGTTTTATTTTAAAACCAGAAATTTTCTCAAGAAAAAAAATTAATTAACAATAAATAATATCCATTTTTTACGATATACATTACATTAAACAACATGTTTGTGATTGGCTATCGATTTTGATCTATTTAAACCTGATTTAATGAAATTGACTATTTTGTCTGATTTCATTTAATTTTATATTCAAGTGTTGAGTATAATGTTAAAACTATTCATTTTTTTTTCATTTTTGTAAAAATCTAATTAAAGACTTCCACCAATCATTATAATCAATTTTATTAGGAAACCACGTTATTTAAATATAAAATCATTAGTGTATAGAGAAATCAGTTGAAAAAAGTTAAAATGCATTAATTTTTTTTGTTTCTTCTTGAAAATAATTACTTTAATTTTATATCATACGTTTACATTAATGATATGTATATTCAGATATGCGTTGATAGATAATATATTAAGAAGGTAGGAATAATACCTTTCGTAACATTCATTTCTCAATTTCGAATGTTTTTCCTTTTTTTTTTATTCATTGGACATTACATTTTAAATTCATCCACCTTTTATTTATGAATAAAAGTATGTGATTAAAATAACAATTATTTTAGGTTTTGCGCTATATTATTAAAATTTAGAAAGTATTTTAACAATGTTAAAAATTGCAGTAGAATTGTAATTTGAACACATTGTATACTTTTATTAAAATTTAAATATGACTCGATTTATAGATGTGTCAGCTTGAAAAAAAAAATCAAATGTTTTTAGTTAATAGCAAAATAAAACATATTCCAACTCCATTAATTATTAAGAATTTTTGAATAACTGTTCACTATTTTTCACTTTACTTTATCCTGAAAATTGTTTCTCTTCATCCCATCACACTGATTTAAATTTGAAAAATATAATCTTTATTTACAATACGCTTATATTCTTTTACATAAAAAACTACAAGTGTAATATCATGTGAGCATTTATTAGTATTTATGTCAAGTGCTTTAAATGTCACATAACACAGCAATTTCAAAGAATAAGCCACTACAAGAGAGTGTTTACCAAAACCTAATACTTATTAAGAAGTTCATTTGACCATTAATGTAGACATATTTAAAGTCACCATTAGTTTCTACTTATTTTTAATAATTGAAAAAGGAACAATTATTTAAAATTCGAATGACAATGATTGTTGGGTGATTACTTTTTACTTTTTCAGACACAAACGATTTTCCGACTGACATACATTTATCCATACTCACATATTTCAGTGTTTAACATAAATAGTAATAAAATACTTACATGACATCACAATGGTTGGTTTGTAAACAATATAATTTTAACGTGTGTTCAGTAAAAGTTATATTTTACCAGTTTAAATCAATGCGATGGAATGAAGAACAAAATATTTTGGATGAAACAAAACGAAAAGTGGCGAACGGGAGTTCAAATATCCTATTAGGTTGGGCTGAGATATATTTCTTTTCTTTGTCAGTTCAAAATACTTGCGATTTTTAATTTTTAAAATTATTTATCTATAAATCGAATCAGATTCAAATATAGTTAATAAATGTGTGTCAAATGACTACTTTACTGCAATAGTTAACATACTCACACTTTATACATTTTATTAATTTAACTTGTTACCTAAACTAAATTGTTATAGTAACCAACATCTTAATTATAATTAAAAGAGAGACAAATTCAAAATATGATATCTAATTTAAATCGTAATACATCATTTATCAATATAGAGCTGAATATACTTATAAACAAACATATGTCGTAAAATTATAACAATTGTTTTTAAGAAAAAAATAAATACACATTCACTTTTATCAATATTGTTTCGTTTTGGTACACTAATCATTTTATACTTAAAAGTCATTATTACCTAATTGCATCAATAGTTGACGGGAGTTTTTAATTTTATTTTTATTGAAATTAAAATAAATATATATTGAATAGTTACATTTACACTTACGTATAAAATCAGACAAACTTAATAATATAAAAATACTCTAAAACAGTTACTTTCACCAGATCTGACTTAAATAGATCAAAGTCCATCATAGCCAGTCAAAAACGAATTATTTAACAAAATATACATACAATATAAAATACGTATTATTTTAAGTTAATACTCTTGTTTTTCATGAGAAAATCTATTCCGTTTTAGATTTGAAAATCGAAACATTTTGATAAAACACAGTGTATAATCATTTCAGTAAAGCTATTGTATTAAAAAAAAATATATTTCCGTAGTAAGAGGTGCCTTAGTTTCACAGACGACGTAACTTTATCAAAGTTATAGCTAGTTAGAAGCTGTTTTATATAAACGCTAAAAACGAGACACAAACGAGCACAAGCATAGCCGAACGTATTTATCTTTTAAAAATTATAAATTAAAATAATAGTCACGCGTACCATAACGATTGTGTGTTAGGTATTGGATTGTTTGGAAATTAGGATTTCAAAAAACGTGTATAACGGGCTGAGTTGGCGCAGCGTCCAGAAGAGAAAAACATGGTTTTACTCGGTGTAGAAAGGTGACGAGCAAAATCTGAGGTCATTAAATGTGCTAATACTTGGTAATTACGTGTTAAAAATTGACATAGTTGTACAATTATTTACTTGATTTTTTCCAACAGGTTCAGACCGGAGAAACATTTCGACAGCTCGGCTCGTGTAATTTTGATCGTAAGAGTGTGTTTTTTAAATATTTATACTCGTATACCCATTTTTTTTTTTTTTTTTTTTAATAGAAATAGTAGTAGAAAAATTACACATTCAAAATTATCATAGATTAGAGATTTCATTTATTTTATACTTAAGCTTTTAACTAAATATCAGCAGTGTCACATATGAACTTGATAGAACATTTTTTTTTTAAATGTAACTTGCACTTATGAGTTTAATATAGACTTTTTTAAATATTGGAAAAATCTCGTTTTATTCTGATAAAAATTTTAATTCTGGTATTAAAACCTGGAAATAGTCATTTGAAACCTGGGAATAGTCTAAAAATCTCAAGTCTGGAATTTTTTTAAGGCATATAAAGTTAGTAAGTGCATAAACCAAAAACATTATTTTCCCGTAAAATAGTGGTTTTTTTCACTAAAAACTTAATGTGCAATTTCACGCTAATAATCCGGTAAAATTGTTTTTCCTCGTGGGCTCACTATAAGCGCTATTTTACTGACGGTTCAAGTTGTATTAAGATCAACTCGATGAATTATTTGTCATGTGCGTTTTAAGTTGGAATCGAAGCTCAAATGAAGATTCACTGTTTAGTACGTAAAATAACGCGAGACTGAAGAAAAATATAACCACCCGTAACGTACCACCACGTACAGGGACGCCCGGAAGAGGAGAGGCCAGTGGGGGCCATTGTCCCCCTGAGATTTTTCATGTCAGTTACAAAATTTGAGGTTTTTTTTACATAAAGTCGGTCTCACACGACTTGGGCACTCAGTGACTTTCCGACAATCATAAATACCATTAATTACGAGTTTAATATTATTATGTACCAACTCGTAAAATTAATAGTTGTACTTCACGAGTAACAATTTTTTTCGTCCCTCCCTCTGAGTGACATATCTGTGGGCGTCCCTGACCACGTAAACTGGAGCTATGACTTTAAGTATATCGACCCATACGACAAAAATCGATGTGGCACTCAATCAAACATTTCGACTGGTGACCTGTAGCTTAAAAAATTCTTAAGTCGAGGAGTTACGTGTTTTAGCTGAAATCGTGCCATCGATATACATCGTATATACAAAAATACTGAGAAAGAACTAAAATAAAATAAAAGATAGTAGACACACATTGCACGAAGTCGAGGTGAATAATTTCAGATAAAAATCGAAAAATAGTGTCTCTTAAAATAAAAATAAATGCACTACAACGATTGAGGAACAAGAGAGAATTACGAAATGGATAAATCAAATACATTATAAAAAATAGACCGCCAGTGAAGCACTGCCCCTTGAAAAGGCTATGGCTTTAGATCTATCAACGATTTAGGTGCATGATGTTTTCGAAAATCAAGTTTTAGAATGCCGAGTTTTAGAATGACAAAATTTAGAAAATATATATTTTTTAAATATGAAACTTTTAGAAAAACTTTTAGAAAAATGTTACATCGTAACAAATACCCACGTAGTGAGTACATCAAATTATTATAAATCGTTGATTGAAATTTAAAATACAATTTCTAATTTTACATCGACGTTGAAGTCGAAATGGACTCATCAAAAACATGATACGTTAGACGTAAAAAGGGGTTTAATTCGTTTTCAATAAAATTTATGATCGTTTAACCGATGGCAAAATAGTCTATTACTGGACATGTCGCGACTGTGCAGCTAAGTTTCAAACTACTATGATTGTCAACACACACACACACACACACACACACACACACACACACACACACACACACACACACACACACACACACACACACACACACACACACACACACACACACACACACACATCCGATGATATAAAGGTAAGCCATTTAGTATTTCCGATCATCACTGTCATGGCCCGATTCCGCAGATAATTGAATGTAAAAAAATTTAAAATATCACAATGACAAGGGCAGCTGAGACTAACGTTACACTAAGTTCATACGTGCAGTCAATGAATAGTGTATTCAGTGTTTAGTACACGTAAATACTAAATACAATTTTAATTTGTGATAGACAAGTACGAGTAATAAATAGGCGAGCTTTAAGGAATTTATGATTGAACATTAAGACTAATGAATATCATACTCCATATTTCATAATAATATGACTTTTTCCTATAAAATGTTATAAATAAGATCCCGAAAAATCATTCACACTTTACTTGTACATTTTAAATTAATGGATTTTATTTTCAATTTCAGCAAAGTAGTACATTTTGTTGAACCAATCTAGAAAAAAAAATTGACAGTATTTTGTGTCAATTAAAAACATCGTTTTCATTGTGATCAGAATAATATATTTGTTTTTGAACTGAACCAACTTGTGAAATTAATTTTAATTTTAATTAGAAATAATTAGAGATTCGATTTCACAAGTGAAAATTATTATAGCTTCTCAAATTTCAAAATGCTCAGCTAAATAGATTGTAAAAAGACAAAGAATGACAAACATCCAAGTACCAAACCACATTTCTGATCTTAAAGATTTGAATCTGTTTTTAGAAATTTTTAAATAAAACTGTTAAACGAAATGATGATTATATTATGATTTTCAGAACGATTGAAAATCGTTATTATTTAAATAATTCACAATTTTGGATTTTAGACGGAACTTTTAAATCATGTCTCAAGCTTTTTTTTTTTTAATTTTATGTTGTTCGTGGTTCAATTTCGCGAGATGGAAACGAAATGGTATTTCCATTAGTGTTTGATTAATGACTGACAATGATGAAAATGTATATGATATAATTTATTATGTTATATTTTTATTTAAATAAATTTGTTGAAGAACATGGATTATATAATGGAATAATAATAATTTGAAAATAATAACCGATTTCGAACAGGCAGCGATTAATGTGATCAATATAACGTTTTATTTTCTTAAACACAGTGTTTCTAAAACTTGGTATTCTAAAACTCGTCATTCTAAAATGACTTTCTAAAACCTGCCCCTTAATACCCTATCAACGGGCGAATACGCATCACTAGTGCGGGATATATCGACCAACACAACAAAAATCGAAGTAGCACTCGACGAAACATGTCGACTGGTGGGGTGACGTGCTGCTTGAGAAATTCTTAAGTCGAGGAGGCACGTTTTTTAGCTGGAATCGTGCCATAGATTATCAGAAGGTAGCATACAAACAGACCGAGAAAAAAATTAAAATAACAAAAGATAGTGTACGATATACATTGCACGAAATCGAGGTGAATAATTTCAGATAAAAATCGAAAAATAGTTTCTCTAAAATAAAAAAAATGAATTGAAATATATGAAGCCTGCACATAGTTATTGAGTGTTTCCACTTATCGTGATCACACTGTATATTGTTATGAATAATATATTATGTTTTAGTATTTTTCGTCTCAAATAAATCTACAAACAATTAATCACTGACAAGAGTGAATTATAAAATTGTTTTTTTATTTATTTTTTTAAACATTTTCATACTAAAACTAAAAACGATGAATACACATTTATTTCAAAAATATTTATTATACGGGGGTAATGTAAGTATACTTATACGAGGTATCTGTTATATTTTTGTAACGATAATTATTTATAAACTATAGTTTGATAAATATATATATATATATATTATATATATATATATATGTTGGATTTCTACTGAGATTCTTGTATACCTAAATGCAAATATAGCAAATATAGCGTAGTAATAATTTGATTTCATATTAATATAATGTAATTTAGTAATATTTGTAACTTCATTTTAATGGGTGATTTCGTGACAGGCTAAATTGAAAAATAATAGTATACAGAAATATATAATCTTTATTTAATTATTCAACTGTTTGTAGCATAAATGATTTTTAATGTCACTATATTAATTGAAGGATACACGCCTCAAAAATTGAGTTAATTTGATTTAAGGTTAACATATTTAAAAATTCATATCGACCAAGAACAATTAGTGATTTCAAGTCAATTAAAACACAAAAATTATTATACCATTAAATCAAGCATGTTTTTTATGATAGGATATTGATATTGATAAATAATAATACACTTACATTATAATATACCTAAGCAGTGCTCGAATTGGAAATATAAAAGAAGGGGTACTAAGAAACTTTAAAAAAAATTAGCGTCCCACTCAATAATTGAAATCAATGCAAATTAAAAATTTAAGAAGGGGTACGCTTAAAAAAATAAAGATAAGAAGGGGAGCTCCGTTCGCCTGCGTCCCCCCTCAATTCGAGCACTGTACCTAAGTCACAAAAGTACGATTGAAACCTCTTTGTAACAACTATGTAAAAGCTTGGGTAAAAATGTATATATATATATATATATAGTGTGTGTGTGTGTGTGTGTGTGTGTGTGTGTTTATTATATTACACTATTAGCTGCGTCGGTAAAGGATTGACATGGAAAAAATGTTTACACAATAATTAAAGGAAAGAAGACGATAATAAATGACATATTGGTATATCACACTGTGTTTTCGATAAAATATAGACCACAGTTTCCTCTTAAGCCGTACATTCTTTGTAGTTCTTCGACCCCGAAAACGACTCGTGGGAGTTTTATGTTAACAAATTACTATTATTATTATTGTTATATTTCTCTTTGTCTCCTCCGCGGTCGAAAACATCCATTGTGTGTGTGTGTGTGTGTGTGTGTGTGTGTGTGTGTGTGTGTGTGTGCGTGTGTGTGTGCGTGCGTGCGTGCGTGTGTGTGTGTGTGTGTGTGTGTGTGTGTGTGTGTGTGTGTGTGTGTGTGTGTGTGTGTGTGTGTGTGTGTGTGTGTGTGTGTGTGTGTGTGTGTGTGTGTGTGTGTGTGTGTGTGTGTGTGTGTGTGTGTGTGTGTGTGTGTGTGTGGTATGGTGACGCTATGGTCGTTTATTACTTAGACGATAATGATAACTTATATAAAAATAATGATGATGTTGCTGTGTCCAGTATTGTGTGGGAAATTGGGTGTAATAAAGAATACATTTCACAGTAGCACAGAAGAAATATAAAAAAAAATACAAACGAATTAAAATGATTAGCCAGAATTTTAGCGTACCATACTAAATGTTTAAATAATAATTATTATAATAATAAATTATGTAATTTTGGACCAACAACACTAATACCGAATAATTTAGCTTAGCCTTTTCGGTCCAAGCTACATATTATGTAATATTAGACCTCGAATAATAACATTAAACACTAAAGTGAAAACTCAGAATATGTGAAATATCGGAATTTTGGACCGAGCTGTTACCTAAATAATCCAGTCATTAATGATTCACAGACTAGGACTGTGCGATTATTTTTTCCCCATAATAATCGATTATTTTTATGATTTTCGATTATAATCGATTAATTGAATATTTTGAGAGTATTGTACGATTATTCGAATACTCAAATAGTATTCGATTAATCGAATACTCGAATAGTAATCGATTAATCGATTAACCGAATAATCGTCGAATTATAATTTACAATCGAATTCTTGGTTAATCAATTTATTCATACAAATTTTAAATACATTTCTGTTATAAAATGTTTCTATATTTTTACTCGTCACTCTTCTTCGTCCGGGTAAACATCAATTACTACTTTCTTCTATCTTTCTCCGTTTAGATTCATTAATTTCAGTCAAAATAAATAATACAAACACAATATTTTATTATGATTTTCCACTTCTTTTTGATGGTCATATTGTTTTATGTAAACGCTAAAAACTTTAGACTTATTCAACGATTGCTTAAATACAGATATAAATTCAACATCTTGAATTCGTCTTTTAGTTTGAACACCCCCTTTATACTTACTCGTATATTTTCCTGTTTAAGATTGTAGTTATTCGATTATTAATCGATTATTCGATTATTCGATTATTCGAACATTCGTTAAAAATAATCGATTAATCGAATAATCGATTATAATAATCGATTAATAAAAATAATCGCACAGTCCTATCACAGACATAGTATATAAAATAAAATAATTCAACAACAAAAATTCTTTAAGTAGATACAATTTGATTGCAACTCAAAGATTTTCGTAGTCGTTACCATTTAATATAGATGCGTACGTATTTAAGCAGTATAGCAACGAAAACATATTATAATATTAATGGCTCAGTTTCATTCGAGTTTTATTCGTATTTTATAATACGTATTACTTGGCTATCCGATCCTCAATTAATTAATGATATACATTATAAACTATTTTAGTTAGTTCACTAAATAATTTAATAATATAACACTAATGAAGTGAAAAAGATACAACAACAAAACAATTCACTCGAAAGGTGAGGGTCTGTTAATGAACTTCGTACGACAGACATTGGTATGGCACATTTATTTTCAATATTCTTACAATTACGTTATTCACGAAAATACCTAGATTATGTGTGTGTGTGTGTGTGTGTGTGTGTGTATGTAAATAGGACTTATTATTACATAATTTTACCTTGATAGTGGCTGTGATGATGACTTGGTACAGTGCGGGACGTGCCGTTATTTTGAAATGATCGATTTGCTTAATCGTTGCCGTTATTAGGAATATACTGTTAAATTATTGAAAAATGAAATTAATTATTTAATTTTCTTTTATACTTAATAATTTATTTCATATTAATTATCAATTACCTATGCTATATATTACACACACTATACTAAACACAACCAATACATTCCTCATAAACCTACAATTTCAATTATTAATGTTTTATATTATTTTTCGTCTCTTTTCAAGTTTAATTTATTTTTCGGGAGTTTTCTAGTTTAAGGGCCACGCGAATTTCAACAATTTTTTTCCGAAACACGTTCATAATAAATACCATGAGCGATGGCACAAATATAAATTTATAGAGCTCTTTAGATTTCGAGTTAAGTCGATTTGAAATTGTAGATTTACGTGTTTTTGTATTTCCAATTGTTGTCTAGTGGCGTTGAGTTGTAGAATTTGATCCGGTGTACAGGGTTCGATCCGTACTGAAATCATAGACAATAGACGATGTTGTTTGTGTTGAAATAAATCGCACTGATTCACTGTTATTCTACCATTACTGTTATTCAAGCAAAAGTTACAAGTATACTAAAACAAAAATTTAAAATGGTGTACTGCGTACGGTGATACGAGTTGTTATGGTATATTTTTGAAATCGGACGAAATTATTTTATAATTCTCAATAATTATAATTATCATAAACATTAAACAATTATTAGATTAGATAATTGTTATCTAAATAATAATTATCTATGGTGAACAGTTCTAGTTCTTAAAATTATTACTTAAATTTTCAAAGAAAGAGAATATTTTATACGAGTTTTTTTCATACAAATGATCAGAATAGCCACAAGAAAAGTTAAAAGATTTGGTGGTATTTTTCTAATTTCGAAGATAAAAATGTTGCTATCTATGATCGCTCCGCGAGTGTATTCAAATCAATGAAAACTCGATTTGCCATGGAAAATTATAATTAATTTTCTATTATACAATCACTTCAAAATATTTAATAATATCTGATGATGAGTACTCGTACTAAGTTAAGTTTTCATATGACAACATTTCGCGAGTGAAATGTATTAATTTACAATTTTTTTTTTTATACTCTAAATTTGTCATTGTGAAATGCATAAATCTTTTTGAAACATATGAATTTAACGTAATTTGATGTACCTACTTGATTTGTTTATACATTTAAGTGTTCTGAAATGTAAATGTAAAAATATAATTAGATTGTTTTTAACAAATAAAATATAATTGCTCGTATTATAATAGTGAACAAAGTACTGAAACGATTTAATATTTCGAGAAATACAAATCATAATTAATTATTATTAATGCGTACCCACAGTTAATCTAAAGTTGAACAAAATGTAATGTCCTGTGTTATTTTACATGAATTGAAAATAAACACGAAACCATCAAAAGATTGCGTTTTTAATCGAAATTGACTTGATATTATCGAATTTTAAGTTTGCGTAGTTGAAAATAACTTACCTGTGCTTGAAAATCTTTTGACTATGACTATAACTGGTTATCGGAACGCAGTACGGTATAAAACAATGTAATGAACGTTGAAAAGTCACGTAGTACGTCATATCTGCCGAAACACACTGAGTTTCGGACGTATAAAATCGGTCAGACTTACTAGACGAGAACAAAAAAAACAATACGCATACGATCACGACGTACCTATCGAAAATCATTTCTCTGACGAACGCGCATGAACGACGAGCACTCGAAACGTTACAGAGCGGAGTACTGACGACGTGGCTACGACGACTCGTAACTACTAACTAGTAACTATGATTCTGACGCAATCGCGTGCTATAGTACAACTGTTCGTGGTGGCAGTTCAACGAACTTTACGGTATTCTCTGCATTGTTTAAGAATAGCAGCTGCTGCGAAACGACGTTTCTATGTTCTCACGAACCGAGGGGGAGTATTACGAACCGGAAAACGACCATACCTACCATTCGAGTCTCCTACCCGGACGACGACAGCTGTTCGGTTAACGTGCAGGCGCGTCACTTTGCATGAGTGATGGGCACTTCCGAATAGTTTGAGCTACTCGACAAGGTACCACAACTAGTGATGGGCACTATCGAAAAGTTACTATCGTGTTATACGATAGTTTTCGAATTATTCGATAGTATTTGATAATAGTTTTTAATCGATTGAAAAATATTCGAATAGTTTTGATACGAAAAATTATTCGGTCGTGCAGAATAATATTTGAATTAATTATTTCATAGTTCGAACTATTCAGAAGTGTCCATCACTAACTACAACTGTTATTTAGTTATATATACAGTAGAACCCCGTTTAGACGCTCTCGCTTAATACGCCATCCCGCTTAACACGTGGATTTTTCCCGGTCCCAGGTACTCTCAAACCTTTTAAATATTATTTTTTTCTTTTATTTGTTAATTTAATTAAATAATTAAAAACTATTTTCCTAACATAAAATGTTTTGTACGTATATTTGATGTTTTTTGTTATTGATTTTAAATATGTACGACTTATATTACTATGTAATACATAACACGTCACATTATGAAACATTTTCTTATTTATTCTATCTATTATCACGTTTAAACACTTTTAATAAGCGGGATATCGCCTATAACGCTTCAAGAGCGTAATAGGCGGGATATCGTCTTTAACGCTATCCTGCATAATGCGTGGTTTTACGATTTCCCCTTCAAAAGCGTCAAAAACGAGGTTTTACTGTAGTTGCGTAACATTGTGGTGGTTTTTAACGTTTCGTAACGTCGCGGCGCACGGTACCCACGTTATAACTCGTAGAATGACGGTCGACGCGTTAAAAAGGGGGAAAAATATATTTTTATATATATATAACCGTACGGCCAGGTGTGAGCATCGAGGATATGGGGTCGACCTCAAACCTTAGCCAGATTTACTGCTCTTGTTTTAACTCGACTTCCTTCTGTTTACGAAATAAAAATATGCGTTTGTATTATTGAATATCGTTATGCGATTTAACACATGCCTACTTTTGATATAATAATAAGAGTACCTACTTATGCACTAAAATTATAACGTTAATAATAACCAGGGCAAAAAATAAAAAATAAAATTATTTTTTTTTTTAAGTTTTAATATATATTATACGATACTTTGTTCGTAAAAATATGTAAGGAGTCAGATGTTACGATTAAGAAATTCATAAAATTAATAACAGTGATAATCATAGAAAAAAGGCCGCACATACTTTGCACCGTTGGTATTCTTTAGTACTCGGACGAGATAATGGTGTTCCGGGTGTATAGAACCTTAGATAAACCTCTTTTAAGATCGGCGAACGTTACGGTTAGTATGTTTTGGGGGCGTATTGTTTTAAATTTGAAATCAATGACAAATCATTGTTTTTGAAAAACAATTCTGTACGAAAATCATGTAATAATTTTAATTTCAACTAGTTCACTTTTAGAAAAAATGAATTACCATATTATGACAAACAATATTGATGAAATTTTCAAGTTCCAAGTAAAAAAAGTTTTCGCTCAATAACAAGAATAATTACATATCAATTTAATTGTAATTGTAAAAATGCTCCATTTCGCCGTATTTAGGCACTTCTAACTCAAATTAAAAAAAAAATCAAAGCGACCAATCACAATAAAAATGTAAACATTCCTAAGGCTTTTTATAAAGAACCTTGTATACAAATTTCAGATCTTATAACCAAAAATTACAAATTTTAGAAAATAAAAATAAAAATAAATCTGACATTTAACGTTAAAAAAGTTATTTCAGCTGTAATTCCAACTTTAAACGCTTGTCAAAATTGATTTATTGAGTTGATCTTCATGAAAATTAAACACTAGATAGAAATTTATATGGCAAATCTATTAGTCAAAGATCATTTTTACTGAATTAATAATTCCAAATTTTACAAGCTTTTCATTGAAAGACATCGCTAATTTACGAGTCATTAATGATTTTCGTCAAAATCATAATTTAAAATATGTATGAAAAAAATTCCAACTTAAAATTTTTGAAATTTTTTCAGTGATGTCAATTAAGTATATAAATAAAATTTAATTAAATCATAAAGTTTTGATATCAAATAATTAAAATTGTATAATATATAACTTCAAAATAATAATGTATTTTCAATAATTCAAAAGCTCGATGTATAACCCGAAAATAGTAGAATGTTTTTGAAAATCGATTCTGTACAAGAATGATGTTGATATTTAGTGGAAATGACAAGTGTCTAGCACCATCATTATTTAGTTAATGGTCAAATATCAAAAATGTATTTTATGAAAATCTCGTCTACATCAAATTTTACCGTTTTACTCAGTATTCTGGTAGTTTTTTTCTTACGATTGGAAAAACTAATGAAAATAGAGAAAAATTACCTAATCATAATACGGTCGCTACTCGACTAACATTACCGACGGTAAATTATGTATCTTAAATATGTGTTACGTATATCATTAAAATACACGGCAGTTGAATAAATTTTAAATTTATGAAATATTTGCCATAAAATGCCGGAATTATACATTCAATTAAATATGTATAATAGGAGTATACTAAAATTTGATAAACACTGTTTAAAAAAATTAATTATATTATGCAAATTAAAATTAACATTTTAATTAACTAAAATTACAGTAGACGCAAAAAGCTCGTGTGGTTTTAAACATTTTACTGATAAATACGAAAATGCGAAAAAAGCCGGACATATACTTAGCACTATGGGTAATTTTCACTTCTTGGACGAGATAGATATGATGGATTTAAAGAACTTCATATTAGTTACTTTTACAATTAGGTAGTGAACGATGCATGTGGTATGATTTTATTTAAATTTAAAATCAATGATAAATAATTCTTTTCGAAAAATATTTTGAGCGGAACTCGAGTAATTTTTTATTTTTGTATCTACAAATTAATATTCCGAAAAAATAAAAAACCTTATGATTAAATCTGACATTCCTTATCATTTAACATTAATAATTGTTGACATTTTCAAGTTTTGCGTCTTTTATTTTTGGAGTTAATACAAAAAAATTTTAAATAGATTTCGTGAGTTCAAATTCAATAGTATCGTCTGACGTCTCTTAAATACGAATGTTTATCTGAATATTTGTAAATTATACTTCATTAAGCTTTACCTGACAAAAAAAAAAAAAAAATGTAATATGTTCTTTTTTATTAAGTTTTTAATTTGTAGGTAAAACGTTTTACGATCAAAAATAATATGAGGCAATGGTGGTATTCATTTATATAACTACGTTTTTTACAAAATTCAAAATGACCTAGATAAAATTATTATAACTTCTGGAAATTTCAGTTGAATGATCCTTGATTTACTGTTATTATTTTATATTTTTTGGTCGAGGAATTGCTTCTGCAGCTACTTAAATTATGTAATTTGAAAATATTCCTGACAATTTAAGTTTATAATGTTAATCAAATCATGAAATTAAATATTAGTAAAAAATTCATAACTTGAAGTACACTTTGAATAATTATTAAATTTATTGATATTATTATTATTATTATTATTATTTAATGTACAGAAATTTTAGTTAAATTAGAACAAATTCATATCATGATATTATAGTGTTTAATTACATTTTATTAACATACATCTATACTCAAGTATCAGATTTAATAGATCAAACTCACTAAAAACGAAATATAGTCGAATATCAACTGCATTTCAATTAATAAAAAAAACAATCTTATTGTAATTACAAAAAAAAAAAAAAACAATTGACATGCTAATAATTGAATCTAATTTGTCTCGATATTTTTCCAAACATATTTATACGTAGCCCTACGTTCGAATTAGATACTTTTCATTACAATACAGTCATACATTCATATGGTATACAAATGAAATCTTGCGAATAAAAGCACTTCAATATTAATTATAATTCCATACTTTTAAAGTAGTAAACGAGTGATCGTTTAAGTGTTATTTTCTAATATTATGTTGGTGAGAATAAATAATAAATGTTTGCTAATACGTATGCCTCTATTAGTAAATATAATTCAAAATATTAGAAATTGTTTTCAAAATTTGAAAAATAAACTATTCGATTTAAGTGATGATATCTTTTATCTTCTATGCATCAAAATATCCAAAAATTATCTAAATACTATTTTTAGTAGCGAAGTTAAGCTGTACAGAAATTCATATTAAATTTTTATTACCTACCTACTGAAATTACATTTGTACATATGTATTTTATTTACTTATGTTATTTTAATAACATCAATGTGTGTAAAAATGTACTTTTTTTTTTTTAATAATTAGTTGAAATATTATTAATTTAAAAATAATTTTTGCAACAAACTAATTTTTCTCAAAAATTATCTTTTAAAACAAATGGTCTTTATTGATGGACATTTAAATATTATTACTTATTAGATTAACAAATATGCATATTGTACATGGACGTAGGAAAAGGATATAATAAAACTTCACTTAAAATTTCAGGTTATTCACTACAAACACACACACACACACACACACACACACACACACACACACACACACACACACACACACACACACACACACACACACACACACACACACACACACACACACACACACACACACACACATTATTGAACTGTGTAATCATTTTGCATATTTGGATACAGATATAACGACATGTTTTGAAACTTTTGGTAAAAAGAAATGTCTCCTTTGCTAAACAATAAAGCTTTAAACCGGATTGATAAAAAATAAAACTCACCGACAATTGACTAAAAAGATAAAATATAAAAACGGTATATTTTTATACTGATGCTTTTCCTAGGATAGTTTTACCATTGATTATAGAATATTCTATAATCAATGGTTTTACAAAAGAAATGATCTACAGTTTTTTTTTTTTTTTTTTTTTTTTTTTTTTTAATTCAATACACCCGTCTTTATTATCTCGTTTAAGAAGCGAAGAATTGTGCGATGTACTTGCTTTTTAATTTTGTTTAGTGATATTCTGTCACGATAATTTTATTGCGTTCTCCTCCGTCATGAAATATCGTTGAAATTAATACTGCTGAAGGCAGTAATAAAATTGTATTATTACTACGATTCATTTTCAAATAAAAAGTAAAAAAAAACAACTGTTGAGCGTTGAGAGCGATTGCTACCACATAGAGATAGACACGTTATTTACGTTGTGCGCAAGCGGTCGCATATTTATGATTCATGAATAATAATAATAATAATAATAATAATAATAATAATAATATCCCCAGCTCTCGTAAACGATCACGGTCAGTCGCGTGTATTGCCTATTACTAATTTCACGGCGTTAACTTACTCCCACGTATTTTCATTTTTTTTTAGTGACATAAGCCATGTCCACTGTGTAACGTGTTATAGACCCCAACCAGCAGCGCACGTTGCCTATACTCTTGTTTCACGGCGACGACTTACCCGTTTACCCGTACGTATTTATATTTTTTTACTGACATAATAATATATTATGAACGAGTCACTTGAAATTAGTAAAATCTCGGTGAACATTATACAAATCGCTTTGAAAATTTGATTTGTTCTTTTGCGTGCAATTTTCGATAAAATGATTGCATTTTAATTTTGAATTATTCAGCTGTCTCGCCCCGCTAGACCGTGACTTCACTTGTTCTTATGCGAGTTGACAACTTGCGTAAATATACCTCGGCCAGTGGAGCGCATTGCCTATACTAATTTATTTTCTGGCGATTGCTTTAGATCTAACAAGTCATATAAATTGAAAAAGTTTGGATCCGGTCCCGAAAAAATTTATCCTAATTGATGCGACAAAAAGTGATTTGTCAATAAAAGACAAAATTTCAAAATCACTTTATATCTATCAAAAATAACAGCATATTGCAAGTTGACCGAATCGTTGTAGAACACATTTAATATAAATTGATAAAAATATAATATATTCATGCGTGTAATAAATCCTCAAAAAAATAAATAAATAAATAATAATTATAATAATAATTATAAATAAAATAATAACGAAAATGTGACACTCCTAGCAATTTTATTTTGAAGAGCGTTTACACATAGTATACTTCATAAGTCTTTTGTAATTTAAATTGAAAAAATTTCATTACTTTGAAAACGTATTAGAAGTTATTGATTAAGAATTATTAAATGTTGAAAAACAAATGGTTTAAACGTGGTACCAACCTGAGAAGTAGATTTTGTAATGAAATAAAATAATACAGTTTCATAATTTTGATTAATATTTTTCTATATGTTGATATATAATATGTAAAAATTGCTTATCGAGGCTTAGAAATATTCATTGTATTACAGTCAGTTGCTTTCAAATTTGGAAAGACGTATTTAATATTAATATTTATACATTAGTTAATATTCTTCAATAAAATATATTATCATTAATTTAGTATTAAAATTTCCATTTATTTTTATATAAAATGGATGACGAAAAATTAATAGAAATTAAGGTGAACATAAAAGTTTTTATGATCTAATATGCATTGCCCGGATCGGACGCCTTATGTTTAATGCAGTAGTAAATCATCTAATGGAAAACGATGCCTGTTTTCACACCTTCATTTCTCCAACACATTGACCATATAAGGTCATAATAAGAAATTCGCATCACACAGCACTCATCTCTGATATTTCTGAAGCACTTTCAGAATTGGGTCACCTCACCAGACGAGTCACAAACGTCATTAAAAACGGTAACCCGTGTCCGCTGTTCCTCGTGGTACTAAATCCCAAAACTAACGACAAAGAAAGTCTTAATCTGTCCTCAATTTTACATACCAAAATTAAAGTCGAACTATCCTATAGGACCAACAGTTGTCCACCCAAGTGTAAAATTGCCAGAACTACGATCACACGGCAAACTATTGCTCTAATCACGCTCCTTACAGCTGTTCTAAACAAACAACTTATTCCATAATCCAATATTTATGCCTCATTAACACCCAGTTGCACCAAACTAGTCGTTATCTGTCGGTGAATTATTTTTCCTCGTGTTAAATTTTAATCTAATGATAAATTAACGTTTGTTAAATTAACACTTGTTAAATTTAAGACTCATTACTTTACAAATTAAAGTTAGAAATTAGTATTTAAGTTAAAAACTAATTAAAAATCTATTAAAACACAATACATATTATATTATATAATATTACAATGAAATAAAAATATAGAATGATATATTTATCAATATTAAATAATGACCACAAAACATTGATAGCGAAATTTAACCATACATAAAATTTTATACGGTGATGAATCACCCTCTAATTTAACCGGTGATAAAGTAAATTTTTAACAACAGATAACATTTAAAACATGGTTTATGCAACAGATTTTATTTTAACTTCAGTTAAACAAATTTATCTCTGTGTAAATATTTGGTGCAACCCAGCATAACTATAATCGTTGATTAAATATTTAATATGTATATTTAATCAATACTATAGTATAATAATTTTAATAGTCAATTTCGTTATCTGTATCTGAACATTTTAATGGGTTTTCGGCTCAAAAAAAAAAAAAAACTATTTCTGTTAATTTTAATTTCACTATTAAGTGTTTAATATTAAGAAATTTATTATACCATGTAATCGTTGAGCTGTAATAGTTTTATACTCCAGGCTAATAAAAAAAAAAAACCTTTATACTGTAATGTTGTATGTGTGTGTGTGTGTGTGTGTGCGTGTGTGTGTGTGTGTGTGTGTGTGTGTGTGTGTGTGTGTGTGTGTGTGTGTGTGTGTGTGTGTGTGTGTTGGTTTGCTACAATAATAACACGTATTCGGTGGCAGTGGCAGCGGCCGGTTGGATCAGACGGCGGCGAGAATTTATGGATTTTTAACGTCGGTGTGATTGGCAAAGTGTATGTATATTTAATATAGAGTACCAGGAAGGCCGATCTCCGATCGCACTTAAATAGTTTTTTATCAATTTTTAGAAAAATTTTTTAATTATAAAAAACAGTAAACTAAGGCTACTTTGAATGTATTTTGTTGAACCTGACCCTACTAAGTTTAAAACAAAACTAAACAATTTTGAATAGACAAGTATTGTCTAGACTAATTAAACGAAACTAAAATCTCTTAAAAATTCTTTTTATTTTGAAGAATAAATTTTTTTTTAATCTTAAAAGTAGATTATATTTATGTAAAAATTTAATCTTTTTAAAAATAAATAACTTTTAAGATTCGTTTTTAACATTCTTAAAAATATTTAAATAATTAACAGCTTATTATTTACTTAAAATATTTTTTCTTATCAGCGGCCAGAAAGCACGTATTTTCCGGCTGCGAAAAAGAATGCCCCAGATCCCAGATCTGGGCCATTATTTACCTATCCCTAAAAAAAGAAATTAAAAATTATCTGCTTTTTTTAAATATTTAATAGAAACAACAATTTTTTTGAATTTGAAAAGTACTAAATTTAAAAAAATCGTGGCCGGGCTATTTTCGATTTCATAAAAAGAATACGAAAAAAATATTAAATAATTTATTTAGTTACGCCTCTACATTTCTTTCAATTGATATGTAAATAAGGTTCTATCTGCTTTTTGAAATAAAAGAGCGGCTGTTCATTAGATGCGCTTAGAAAGTGTGTATTAAAGAAAGTGGGCGTAACTAATAATTCTCCTATACTTTTACTGTATAAAGATTTTTTATGGAAACTCATAGAAATGAAATTTTCTTGAAATTTTGACTAAGTCCATTGGATTCCTGAGGTCGAAAACTCTTTATATATGAAATATAAGAAAAATCGTTAGTGCCGTTTTCGAGATGGCATGACTGGAAATAGGTACATACAATTCCTTGCTCGTTTTATAGTATAAGATATTAATACTTACTTGATAAGTATATATACACGGAAGTTTGAATTTGAGTTTTGAATTTGTTCTTTTTGCAGAAGTACTGTTTAATAAATTTTTCATAAAATGTAAAATTAAAAGATATTTATCATTAAATTTGTGAATATTATTTAAAAAATTAATTTCTTGAATTTTTAAAAGTATTATTTGTATCATTTAAATAGTTAAATGTGTATTATTTTTTTTTATCACTCAACGACTGGCCGTCGGACACGCTGGGGGTCCGATGCAGGGAGAATCTAGGGGTCCGATGCAGGGAGAACGTACATGCAGGGAGAATCGAATTGTAGGTTACCAGAACCCAGAACGTCGCGTTGTCATCATCGCGGTCCCAAGAAAGGTTTTCCATTAGCAACGTATAAAGATATCAACTATCACGTCGCGCGACGGTGACATGGAAGTGGAAGTTTGGGCGGCCACGTCTAGCCGCCGTCCGTTGCCGTACCGCGAACCTCATCCACAGATACTTTTACTGTATAAAGATTTTTTATGAAAACTCATAGAAATGAAATTTTCTTGAAATTTTGACTAAGTCCATTGGATTCCTGAGGTCGAAAACTCTTTATATATGAAATATAAGAAAAATCGTTAGAGCCGTTTTCGAGATGGCATGACTGGAAATAGGTACATACAATTCCTTGCTCGTTTTATATTTAATATAGATAACATTTGCATGGTTATTCTGTTACATTATACGATTTGCAAAGCATGTTGATTTCTAAGCAAAAATAAATATACCCATCTTTTGCCAACGAAGAAATATTTTACTGCTTCCAGTCCTAGAATTTCTATAAAATTAGTTTTTTGTCATAATATTTATTTCTTGATCTTTATATTTATTTTTGTCATTATTGTTATATTTCATCAAAATTAAAATAAGTGACGTGAATAAACTGAAAAAGTGTAAAAGTGGAGTGTTTGAAATGTGGCAGTCAATCACATAACGATTAAAAAAAAAAAGAAGAAAAATTACATCACGGAAAACGGGTTAACATGTTGGCGCCCCGGAAAAATCCGTTTGAATGTGCAGCTAGAAATTTTCAAAGTTTTTATAAATAGAAATTGATACCACCGATACCGGTATGTATTTGTGATTTTTATTAAAAATTTACGTGAAAAATATCATGTATAAATTGAAATCATTAATTTACACTCTGGAAACAAAAAGCCTTTGTGTAATTTTGTAAATATTTAGTGATATTTCGGAAATGTATAGATATGTGTAAAAAAAAGTTCGTACTTCGTACTATAAAGTTCCTTGGACTAGTAATGGGGGTGAGTGTATTGAATTTTAGTTTAATAATTTTGAGAAAAGATTTTGAAATAAAATATACTGTTTGGATTGAACAATTTCTTTAAATGAATATTTAAAGTTGAAAATTTACGTACAAACAGTTTATTTCGTAAAACTAGTAAAGTAATTTACTTAAACGATTATAAATCAAAATCCTATACCAGGATTTTTGAAATTTTTTTAGTATAGTTATTGAAGTGTATGAGTAAGGTTTTATTATATTTTCAGAAATTTTAATAAATTATTAAAAATATACAATTCATATACTTCATCAATTTTTATCTAATTTTCGGAAGATTTTTTTTGAAAATTATCTTAAGTTTTTATGTTTGACAAAAAAGACAATTTTTTTTGTAAATAATATTCAAAACATCTTGTTTTATCGGTATTCAAAGTTGCATTATGTCTGGATCGACCAATTCCTTTAAATAAATTGTTAAACTTAAAATCTGACGTAAAAAGAGATTATTACGTAAAAATTGTATCATAATTTACTCAAATGCTTATAAAAAAATTTTGAGACACAATTTTTGAAATTTTTTCAGAATCATTAGGGAAGTGTGTGAGTATATAGTAATATTAAACCAGATATTTTCAAAGTTCAATTTTTACCACAAAAGGTGTCAAATTTGTTTGATACTTTTCTTAAAGCATGTAGTACTTATAGCATGTAATACGTCAATTATATATGGTGAAAATTTCAAGTTTCTAGCAACATTATTTTTGGTGTAATGACGAAATTACTAAAGTCGATTTCTTGAAAGTGTCGTTTACAGCAAATTTCGCCGCTCTTAGTCCATTTTATGCTATTTTTCCGCTCACCTGGAATAACTATTGAGATGAGAACTTAATGAACCCCCGAAGTACAATCTATATCAAATTTCCGATTTATAGAGTTGCTGGATGATACTTATGGAGTAAGCTAAGTTGAGTAAAAAGTATCTCCGGAAATGAAAATAAAGTAAAAATTATTGTAAAACTATGTACGATCCTTTGCTTCACTTCGAATCTAAAAATTAATAACAAGATATTTGTAATGAAAGTATATTAATTAAATATTTTAATACAACATTTTATTATGTTTACTTTTTAGGATGCTTTTTTAAATTTTTTTTGCGACATAATTGCCCAATAATTGTGTTGAATTAAAGTAACACTAAGAACCATATGACCTCTTTAGTCATTAAAATTGTACCTTTTTTTTTTTTTTTATTAATAAAATAAGACATTCCTAAAATTGTACCACAAAAAATTTAACTAGACTAATGAAGAGTTTACTTACTGCAGACTCATTGATGGCATTTAATAAAAAATGTCTTCAAATTTAAATTTATATTAATAAAGAAATAAATAAATATCAGTGTCGGCCAGGGATCTAAAGGGCCCAGGAGGCAAATTTTTCAAGGAGCCTCTAAACAATACCCCTTTAATTTTTTCTTTTTTACAGCTTTCACCGTAGCAAAAAAAAGTTCAAATGTTAAAAATATCAATATTTATACCACAAAATTTAATATGTGTAAAAACTAAATAACTGAACAGAACCAAATTGTTGTATTGTACAATTTATATAAGTAATCCTTTTAATAAACTTTATGAGTTAGTCACATTGTCAATCAATTTTTTTCGGTCAATTTCTACATCTTTTTTTACTGCCATCATCATTAACGGACTCAACTTTTCTTGTTTAATGGTTGATCGTAATTTTGTTTTTATTTTCTTTAATTTTGAAAAAAACTCTTTCGCATCAAACTTGTGTAGAGGGTAAAATTAATATAAATTTGTAAACTATGAAGAGATTACAAAATAGATTTGATTGAAATGATAATTCTCGAATTATTACAAAAGCACAATAAATACAATTTCTGCATTTATTACAATCAGGTATTTTGTTACTTCATCTTCACTCTCATTATCGTTAGATGATTCAGTTTGATAATTTGTATTATTTTTGTAATTAATAACACTAAATGATAAATTTGGTACAACATTTTTGAATTGAGAAGCATATTGTTTAGTTTTAGTTCCAAGCACATTACTTGTCTGTCTACTCCTGCTTATTCACAAGTAGTTTTCAATACATCACTATGTTTCATTGACTCAATGTTGGAAAGTGGTTTTGGGTGCAACCAATTGCAGTCTCTGAGTAAATTTTCATTTGGAACAAATCTTTTTTCAATACTATTTAGAATGGTATCCAACATGTCAAAATAATTTAATTTGAATTTTTCGAATGAACTAACACGTCTAGATTCATCTTGACAATTTTCACCAGGTACCTAATCTTTTTTTTTAGAAATTCTTTTTTGAGGAAAATTGTCTTCAATATCAACTAAGTTTTCATTAAGGTAGTGGTTGTTAATTTTCTCAGCAAAATGTTTGCATTTTTTCAGAAAAAATAATATATAATTATTATTTCTTTTTTTTAATATTTCTTTTTTCATCGTGTCTGTCATTTTCCAAGCTTGTAAATAATTGATGAATTTCGATTGCAAATATTTTGAAACACGCTGGTGATAGTATAAATATTTTATTTTATTTATTTTTATTTTTATTTGTTATACGGGCTTAGCCCTTTTTGACATTACAGTGTATATTTTATATGATGATGAAATTTTATAATAAGAGAAAACTAAATTAAATATATCTGCTTACATTAATACGAGATAAAATTATCTGATGACAATAAAAACTTAAACATTAAAACAAAAAACTTTACTTAAATTTGAATATTAAAAATTTAGAAAAATATCAATCGATAAAGTTGCCACACAAATCATTTTAAACTTTGACCAGTTATTAATAAGCGATCTTGCCATATATTTTGTTTTTGTACTCAAATTTCCTAGGCAAATTGCTAAAAGAAAATCAAAAAATTTAATAAACTTACTGTTTTCAACTTCAAAATGATCTACTAATAATATGTTGGCCATAATTGATGTTAATAAGCCAAACACGGCTGTCAGTCGATATATTCGTATGTATAATATAAAACAATAATTCACCGATCGTACACGATAACAAAAAGTGTTTTTATAATAAAATTTATTATGATGACCTATTTAAAAACCATAAAAACAAAAATTGTAGTAAATAATTTCATTTATTTGGTGAATGTAATTATACACTAGTATTAATACATTTTAAACAAATTAAATAAGGCCTCATCTTGAAAAATACGGGTCGGGGCCTCGGAGACAATCGCCTCCTAGCTGCCTGGGCCAAGCCAACACTGATATATATATAGTATATAGTATATATATATATATATATATATATATATATATATATATATATATATATACATATATATATGTCTACAAATAAAGATAATGAATCTCAAATACATTAGTATTTTACAATTGACACGACTATGATTTTCGAGCGTAGAGTCAGTAAATTAAAAAAACTAACCCCTCATGATTTTTCCTTCGGACGGCCCTGAGTCGATTTAATAAAAATGTCGTTTATGTCCTTTATTTTTTTTTCACTTGCCTAAAAAAACTATTTAGATGAGAGCTTAATAAACACTCAAAGTACCATCTACATCGACTTTCCGATCTATAGAGTTGCTGGATAAAACTTTTGGACAAAGTCTAGTTAAGAAAATGTGTCTCAAGATAAAAAAAAAAATGATGTCACTGTAAAACCATAAGTTCCTTCGTTTCACTGAGAAACATTAATTCTATATAAAAAAAAATGATGAAAATAAAAGACTTTTCTCATTAGATTTTTTTTAAAGGTATATATTCCTACTAAACAAGAGCATAATGCATATTATTTCTAAGGTTTTTAGAGCTTATAAATCCGTATAAATCCGAACACTGCCTAATAGCATAATGTCAGGCCCATGGACCGACTGGTCTGACCCGTACTTTCGCCTATTCGCTTACGTACGCGCCGCCGCGTTTTGCTTTGCATTTTTCGAGCGTATACGCGTGTGACGCGATCCGAGTGAAAGCGGCCTCGGACGATCCATTGAAAATTGGTAAGTGTAATGTGCTTGAGACGAGTGTATTTTTATCTACCTAAATGAGACGATCACGAGCGACGTACGGTCGATATCATTTTGGGAAATTTTACATCGTTTTCATCCGCTCGTTGGATGATCATACATATTATTACGTATATTATACATATATATATATATATATATATATATACGTATATATAAGATCTACGACGGTCACACCGACCGTGTGGGATGGCGGAGCAGAGAGGGACCCCGGTTTCTCGCCGAAAAATCCCGTGTTCGTATTCCCCTTCCATTTATGTTTTCGTTACGTCCTATCTCCTGTGCAGTGTTCGTTCATAACACGGCTGCGGCACGCAGATGAATTTTGTAAAATCATGTGCCGCCACCACCGCCGCCGCCGCCGCTGCTGCCACCGCCGAAGACGACTCCTCACCGATCGCCACTGACGATTCCCCCCCTTCCCGCATGCCGACGACGACTCATCACCGCGCGCAGACGACGACTCCTCCCCGCCGCCGGCACACACGATCTTCCCGCCGCTCGTTCAGCGACGCGGCCCGACGCGACGGTCGACTTCGTTTTATCGCATCTCGTCGTTCGTTCGGCGATCACACGGTACACATTAACGTTCTTGCGTCGGCGGCGCCTTGTCTGTATTGTTATTTGTTTCCACCGTGTCACCGCACTCTTCAATTTTTTTTCATTTCAATCTTCAACTATATAGATCTTTTCAATCTACCCGTTGGCGGGCTTCCGTTGCATCGTCCGTGCCGTCGATCGTTGTTGATCAACACGCCGCGGACCGTCGGTCTTTCGTCCGTGCCATCACGTTCGTACCGCCACCATTATTTCGTGCGATCGGTCGTCGCGGCTCGGTTCAACATCGTCATTCGTACGTATTGTTTTAATATGATGATATTGTTTATTTATCAATAAGATATATTATTATGACACCGGGCACTCGCCCTGTTAATTGTATTCATGTGTCGATGTGATATTGCGGTGCCTTTGGCTCTTTTTAACGAATCAATGTTTTTTTAACGAAACCATTGTTTTATTAATATTAACCTATATAGCATAATTGGCTGTGATTTATTATTACTATTATTATTATTATTACTGTTATGCTTATACAAATGAATTACGAGTAATCCGATTTGCTCAAGTTCACTGCGTTAGCGTGGCCGCACACAGTCCGGACCACAAAGCACCGTTCGTTTTCGCGCCAAATAACATTTTAAAGCGTGCTCGTGATATTTTTTTATAAAACGTTATGGCCGTTTCGTTTGCCACCGCCGCTGTTGCCAACATTCCCGCGCGTGTTGTAACCACCAGATGCCAGATGGTGGTGGTTGACCACCCGTGTAGAGGATTCGTCGTCTGCGTCGCTGTCCGACACGGATTGTCACCGTGTTTTTTGTAAAAGGGACAAACGAGAGAGTTCGTAAACATGAAAAATCCGAGAACACCGGGATTAGAGAGTTTGAAATGCAATGTATTCTGAACCAGAATTTGTATCGAATTTATAATTCCTCCCTTATCCGAGTGGTATGAATGAAGTGTTTTTATTTATATGCAATTGTCTCGAGTTGCATATCTTTAAATGCGTTTTGCAGGTCTCTGAACTCAATTTTGATGTACGTTTTTTAATTCCAAACCTAATATATGAGTTATAAAGGTTTTTTTCTAAAATTTCAGTCAGGTCTAAAGAAATATAATTATTGTTGCGTCGTATATTTAAAGATATTTATCAAATGCCACTGAACAATCAAACTGTGCGTTATAGAAAAAACGCCAATATGTACAAGATACGAAAAAAATCATTGTTACATAGATTACCCTCTACTACGTTGAACAAATGGTAAAATGAAGTCTCGTGAATAAACGTTCTAAAATCGTAATTCAGAATATTTATTAAAATAGAGTTTAATTATAGTTGTAAATTGAACTTTTTTTTGCAATTATTACATACGATTAAGTATTTGCCCTGAATTATATTTACCATCATATTACATAACGGTATGAGTATAGTTTATAATGAGTAAGGCCCGGATTTTTATGCAAATACATATTCTTTTACAATTCTTCTAGAATAATTTTGATTACAAATGTCATTATTAACGAGGTATAATTAGTATAATTAGGCTCTGGCTCTCTTCTCCCTTAAATGTTACATGTAAAAGGAAAGGGAGAATTTATAGGCGAAAAACAACACACGCTTGAGACAACGTCTACCTACTTTTAATACAGATATATTATTTGGTTTTATTACATTTTAATTAATAAAATGCATTATTATATTATATTTATTTTTATTGAAAAATAATTTATACTTCAATATTTATCGCTCCAGCGTCTCGTTTTTCAAGGCACGGTGTGCAGGGGGAATAGATTATTGAGTGGGGATTATCGTTGCGCTGAGACGTGTCTCGCCGTACGTATTTATTGTAGTGATCTGTGATGCGTGATTTTCAAAAGTCGGTGGCGATGGTGGCGTATTTAGGGATTTTCCGCCTGTAGAAACTTTCTGATGCGTCGCCTCTCCCTCCCCTCCACCTCTCCTAATTTTTTTTACAAAACACATTCGAAACCACAGTTTGAGGATTCGAACCTGCGTTGAACGCGCGCATTTTTTCGCTAACTACATACGTAAGTTGTACAAAGGAAAAGGCACGTAAGAAATTTTTTTTTGGGGGGGAGGTTAAGGTATAATTTCATATTTATATACAAACAATTTTATATAATTGCAATGGAAAAATTATTTATTTCTCATTATTTTCTTTTTTTATATAAAAAAATTTACGATAACAATGCGGCCTGTGCCTATTCACTGTATCAATTTTAACATTTTAAATGTCAATAATAAGAATATCGTAATAAACTAATAAATAGTAATAAAACCAACATATTTTTATCTATTATCTCCCTCATTGATAGAAACCACTTATATTTCGTTAAATATTGAATACTTTTCCTGAAATTTCGGGGGGGGGGGGTTGAACCCCTATCATTATAGGAATTATTTCGTATAAATATCTAACTGGGAGAATACCTAATTTTATATAATTTAATTTAGCTGAGCCTAAGAGTGTTTTTTTATGTAAAATTATTCTTAATAAGTTATTTTGATTTGATTCAATAATTATCTTTAATACCTCTCCATGCTAAAAGTCCATATTGTAGAATGGATTCATTAAAGGCAAAATAAATATTACGTATATCTCTTAGATTAACAAATTTATAAGATATGTAGCGAAGCTTTCCGACCAGATTATTCACATGAAGATTCCACCTTAAGTTGTTATCAAATATAATACCTATATAACGAATTTTAGTAATTTGCTTAATTTGAACGTCAGAAATAGAAACTTTGAAATCACTGTTCAAATGTTGCAGTGAAAATAACAGTGACTGCTACTGCATTATAATAGCTATTTTAGAATCACTGTGAAATATAAAATATATAACTGCTAGTACAAAAAAATTAAAAAAATATATATTATATACCTATATACGGCTCTACATATTATATTTTTTTTAATTATTTAATGTTGTTATTCCGTGCAACTGTAAAATAAATAATAATAGTCAGATACTCCATGTATTAAAATTTAAATGTTTATTTTAAAACCACTGTGTACTATTCAGAATGGAATTTCCATAATACCTCTTATTTTTTACTCATGTTCAATTAGGTGTTTACAATAATAAAAATACTAACACTTGATAATAAATTTTTATGGAGTGAGGATATTTTTCATATTAATTTTATATTATTAAACAATATAATAGTAATATATGTTCATGGCCTGAACATATTATACTATTATCTAATATTCTATCTATCTATAAGTAGCAGTCAGTTATATTATGGGAGGTAGCAGTTACAAAAAGTAGCAATAAAAATATAACAGAGTAGCAGTTACAAAAAGTAAAGTAGCAGTAGCAGTTATTTTTTTCCAATGTGACCAACCTGTGAGAAAAAATTTAGCCGTAACTGTTATAATCATACTGGAGTAGCAGACTGTGATCACTACTTTAAAATCATGAGTGAAAAATCACTGCTCCTGCTATTTTATGCCTTCACTACGCCACGCGCTGACGACGACTACTCCCCGCCCGCACACACACTCTTCCAGCCTCTTTAGGCCTCGGTCACACGACCGTCGAAAGAACGGACGTCGCAACGTAATAATAATAATAATAATAATAATAATAATAATAATAATAAATATAATAATAATTATTATTATTATTATTTGTGTATTTTACCGACAGTGTTAAGTGTATTATACATTTTCAAAGGGGTTTCTATGTATAATCGACTAGGATGCCTAGGCGTTACACTAATTTAGTTATTTGTTACATATTAGAATGGGTGCATTTTATGTATACATTACTACAATATTTACAATAGATTACAGAGTAGAAACAGAGGTACGAACACAAAAGTCTGTACTTCTGCAGCGCGATTATCAGAGTATCATTAACATTAATTATTATGTAACTATTCAGTAGGTATTTTTGATGTAAATATGTTCCGATGATACCAATAAATTTAAAAATAATATCTAATGCGGGAACGGCCAGGATACGGATTAAGGTCTATTTACACATATCCGTTTCGTGTCCGTTCAGTATCAGTGCCGTCCGTTTAGTTTCAGTGCTTTGGATTTACACAATTCCGTGTCCGATTCGTATCCGTTGTCCGTGCCCACTGCCCGTCCAATGTAGTTAGAACTTATCTACTGAGCACACGCACGTTTTTTACATTCCATTTTCACTGTTGTTTTGGCTTTTGAGTGTTTGTAAAAAATTATAATATGGCTGGAATTAGTCATATCAAACTAGATAATATTAAACCTTATATTACGCGCAAAAAGAAAAATCAAATAGGTATAAATATCTAAGTAATGAACTCGAACACATGATTACAATTCATAACCACAATAGTGCGATATAAATTATGTACAGTTTCGAGAAATATTATTTTTATTGATCGAATTTAGAGAAAAAATTGTTCAAATTGTCGTATTAAAAAGTTGTTAAGAGAATATTAAATTTAAAAATGAGTTGTAATTTACAAGGTAAGCTGATGATTTATTACAATTGTATTATTTTCTTATTTACTTGAAATGTTAAAATTTAATTATTTACTTAAAATATAGTCCAACTGAAAATATTATGTACAACGACACTTATATTTTCATTAGATATTAGTTTTGTTGGCCTTTATTTTCCTTAAATATCTAAATTCCTATTTCATATATTGTGTGACGGTTGTTTACATTGTGTCAGTATCAGTGAAATCCCCAAAAACATTGTCTCCGACAAATTATAAAATACGGAGACGGACAATACGGATACTAAACGGACACGTAACAGACATGTATAAACATGCCCATTTAAAACCAAGTAAAAAAACATAAAACGGCGGATACGGAACGGATATGTGTAATTAGAACTTAACAGGATATAATATTTATTAATAAATTCTTGGAATGATTTCTAAGATAAAAATAAATCACGTGGAAAAATACATTTATAGTTCTATGAAACTAAAATTATAACTTAATTAATTCTTATAAATAAATGGATTTTAAATTATTTCGTTTTGCGTCATTTTTCGTTTAATGATATTCTATATATTTTTACGTTTACCGTTATGTTTTGTATAACGATATATTAAATATTTTGTTAACTGTTATGTTTTGTTTTATGGTATTTTATCTTTTTTGTTTATCGTTTTTCGTTATAATTACGTTTCAAATTTCAATCGTTTTTTGTCGTGCATAACGTTTGCAAGCCCCGATTTTAATGTGATATTATTTATTTATCAATACGATATATTATAACACGGGCGCCCGCCTTGTTTATTGTGTTCACGTGTCGATGTGATATTGCCATGCCTTAGTTTGGCTCTTTTAACAAATCAACGATTTTACTATAATTATTACTATTATGTTTGTATTTATGAATGAACTACGAGTTACCCGATTTGCTCAAGTCGACTGAATTAACGTGGCTGTACTTCCGGCCGTTGCGGACACGGTCCCAGCAACAAAACACCGTTCGTTTTTACGATAAATAATGTTTTATCGCATGACCGCGAATGTTTTAATCAACCGTTTGCGTGTGTGATGCAACGCTATGTTTCTCCACTGTCCGATCGTCTCGCGACAGCCTCGGTCGCCGTCACCTCGGTCGTCGTAGCAGCTGCTATTCCCGCGCGTGTTGTAACCAACAGATACCACGGCTAGCCGTTGTCTTGTTTATTGTTATCGCGATTTTCGGTTGTCTTTGGTGGTCAACCATCCATGTAGAGAATTCGTCGTCGTCGTTGCCCGACTCGGTTATTCTCTGCAAATCGCGTAGGAGGGACAAACGAGAGAGTTCGTAATCACGACAAATCCGAGAACACCGGGACTCGAGAGCTTGAAATGTAGGTACCGTCCTTTGACCAGGATTTTTCATCAAGCTTATAATTCTTCTCACATTCGGGTGGTACCAGTGGGGTATTTGTATGCAATTGTCTCGAGTCACATGTCTACATGTGCGAACTCAATTATGATGTTCGTTTTTTGATCTCAAATAGGAGATAAAATGTTTATTTATTTTTATTATTTCGTCAGGTATTGAAAAATATTATTATTGTTGCGGTGTATCTACTTAATGATTTTAATTAAATGACACTGAACAATCAAACTGCTCGTTATTGAAAAAACGCTAATATGCGCAAGATACGAAACAAATGCGTTGTTACATAAATTACCCTCTATTACAGGTTAACCTTTTCTGAGTAGTGTTAAAATTTTCCAAATAAAGTTTTCTAAAACTGTTCGCGTGCCATTTTTTGCAACTATTGTTCCTTTTTTTCATGTAAACAATTTTATAACAGAATATCTAAATTTCTAATTTTGGTAAAACATGTAGTTTTTGCTTTGACTTGAAAAAATTCACTACACATTATAAACTTTCAAAAAAAAATGAAAAAAAATAAAATAAAAGTAAGCGAATTGCACGATTTCCGACATTTCGATGTCTGCATTTTTCACCACTTTTCCATACAGACGATTTATTTGTATTTGTGATATTAGTAAAGCATAAATGTCTAAAGGAATATAATTATAATTAAAATCTGAATAAATTGTTTAATCGTATTTATTTTAACTACGATTTCATAGTTATGATTCAAATTTTTTCCACGTGCCATTGAAATTTTGCCAACGTGCCACTTATGACACGAGAGAGTTCATAAACACGAAAAAAACCTTATACAGGGAGTAAAAAGTTTTTTTTTTTAAATTTTTCTTCAAGTTTTGAGTAGTATAATTTTTGTTGCGTCGCATCTATTTAAAGATTAGGATTTATCTATTTACTGAATAATATTTATTATCTGTTTATTGCAAAATAAATAAATTTTACTACCTATAAAATACATTTGAATAATTACACGAGGAGGGAAATCTATTATTTAATATAATGCAACTACTAGTGGATATTCAAATTTAATTCTCAATAAATAGGTGCATAAAATATGCAATAAATTAGTTACACAAACATTTATATAGAATGCTGAATGTTTTATTTCGTGTAGTTTATTATAATGTTGGAGATTATCATTTCTTACAATTTTTAATGAAAAATTCGTCTTCACATACTCAGAAATGTTTGGAGTTATTAGTTATTTGCGTATATATTAGTTTTAATTTATTGGTAGGTATTTTAGTGTTCATCATTTTGATAGCTAAACAACAACAGTAGGTTTATTGCTACTTAATATTTGTTTTAGTTATGAATCTAGGTTATCAAATTATATTTTAAATTAAATGATAGGTACCTTTATTTAAGTTACCAAACAATTTAGGCTTTATGTACTAAAAATATTTTTAGTTAGGAATCACAAAATATTAAAAGAATAAATAAACTTTTTTGCTTAGATTAATTTCTGTCTAGTTTTCAGGAGTTATATTTTAACACAACATTTATTTCATGTTAAATTAATTTTATTTAGGAAATATTTCATTAATTCAATTAATGTTTATTTTATTTTTAAACAGAGTTATTATTTTTAAATAACATTGAAATAAATTTATTCTTATTTTATTTTCAGATTGAATTTTATTGGAAACCTTTGTGGTGTTATCAATACAATATTACAAATTTGACAAGTGTTTTATTACTTTCATTTTAAAAATGAATAAAAGGTAAGTATACACTTTTTTCTTTTGTCGATAACTAGTGTACTAATAGATATGAGTGATAGTTTATTTATGACAATGAAACGACGCCGAATATCTTTTCCTTCGACTGTTCAACAACTGTGGGATGCAGTGAAAGTGATACGTTTTCAAAAGCAGGTACCAGACATCATTCGAATCACAAGATATATGGCCAATGTCTACAATATGTCTCATGGTAAACTTACAGTATTTTATTTAAGAATAATAATTAATATAACCATTGTATCGTTGTTTTTTTTTTCAGAGGATGTAGTAAGGCAATTAAATTATTGTGTACGTGATGGTCTTTTAATTTTAACAAAAAGAGTTCGTAACACAGGTTTAAACGCAGGAATTGAAGTTGAAGGATATAAAATACCAGAAGAGGAGGTTTTTATTATAATATTAATTACTTTTATATTAAGATGTCTAAATGTATACCATCATCTATGCAATGTTTTTATGTAGGCTGATAAAGATAGCCATGATTGGTACTGTTTTCAATGTCATAGTGGTGGAGATGTTATAAGTTGTACTAATTGTTATCGAGTTTACCATCTTTCATGTGTTGATAATGAGGATTTACCAGGAAATGATGATGACCGAAAGTTTATTTGTAATATATGTAAAGTAAGTAGTTTTCAAATAAATTAATTTTAATATTACTTATGTGCTTTGTAATTTTAGGATTGTGCATCTATTAAAGAAGATTCTATGAAGATTAAAAAAAGTGAACTTAATAAATTACTCCATCATACTACTAACAGACTTAAAGAAAAAGTTATTACTTTTTATATATTTTATATATTTGTATATATCTATAACATTAATGAGTATTAATATGAATAAACGTGTCTTGATAAATTAGATACCTTTACCGTGGGCAGAACGTACAATTGTTCCTCCAACATCATCATCGGATGTAACAGATAAACTCAAGTTTCAGAGTCATATAAAACAAAATAACTTGCATTTTAACATGAAATGCGCATTGAAACCCGAAGAACTGTGGAGAATAGATCTTCTTATATTTAAGTAATTAAATTGTTAACTGTGTTTGATTTACATGTTTATTTTAAATGTTTATTTTGTATTTAAGAGTTATAGATTTTCAAATGATTGAAAATAAAACCGATAATCATGAATACAAAAATGTTGAAGAATTTAGAGCTGATATATTAACTTTTGTTCACAATATTATTATTTTTCATGGTGGTAAGTTACATATATCTTTTTTTCAAAATAAATCAAGTAAATAATCTGAAATTAAATTGATATTTTAATTTTGTAATTTTGATTGTTGGTTTATGTTGATGTAGATAATAGCAGTATGGCTGATAATGGTCGCTCAATGCTAAGAGATTGTAATCAATATTTGGAAGAGATTATTAAGTGTCATTACTGTTACAAGTACTCTATGGAAAAAAGTTCTAAATATTGGTTCTGTAAACCATGTAAGCCACCACATGAACTCGTTTACGCAAAACAAGGAGATTTTCCATATTGGCCTGCAAAAGTAAACTATAGAAAAATAAAAACATTTTTAATTTCATATTTTAATAAATTCAATATTTTAAAAAGGTTTTGAAAATCGAAGGCAATTCTTATGAAGTAAGATTTTTTGGCGGTGAGCATCAGTTGGGAATTATAGATAAATCACAAATACTTTCTATTTCGGTGAACATCCATACCTTGCAAGTTAATATTGATGCATTTTAGTATTTTAATTATTACTTTATTAGACATTTATTTAAAGTATTAATATTTGAAAATAAATCTAAATAAGTTTATTGTGTACTAAAATGTGTACACTATGTTACTACAGCATTTTTTTTGTTTTTAGTCTAAAGGACGTACTTCCAAATGGAATAAAGCATGTGAAGAATTGCGTCACCATCAAGAACAACTGAATAAAATAATGCTTGGTCTTGCTACCCAATCATCATCTTCATCAAGTTCTTCAGAAAATGAAGAAGAACAATCAATAGCTCTGGATTTCCCGGTCCAGCGACACAATAGAATAGAGAAAGCCACAGAAGAAATTAAAATTGAGGCAATTGAGGCAGATAATGATAATTTAGAACTAAACAATGATGAAGACCAGCACTCAAAAGAAATACCTGTTAAAAGAAAGCGTGGACGACCTCGATTGTCGGAGCAACTAAAAAAAAGCCGGGTAATAGGTATAAGACGACCAAGAGGTAGGCCTAAGAAAGTAGTTGACCCCCCTGTTGATACAGATAATATTAATGTAAAACGTTTGAAAACTAAAGTTTATAGCTCAAGAAAAAATATTAGTGAACCTAAGGGAAATAAGATATCAAAAAGTGCATCTCCATTGAATACGAAATCTACCCAAGTAGATGAAAATAAAACCATGAGTTCTCCTTGCCAGGATTTAGTACGTTCAGTTCAAGTACAAACAGAACCTGTGCACGTGTTTTCAAACAGTCATTTAAAAAAGGCAAATTTTATTTGTTTGAATACGTTACATAAACTGAAAAATAAATTGTATTTTAGATCCAAGCTGAAATGGAAGCTGAAAAACGTGTAGCCATTGAACTATTGATTGAAAAACACAATGAGGAGAAGTCTATAATGGAAGAAAACCATGCACTACATATAGCTGAAGTGAAGAAAAAGCATTGGGTATGCTTTATTTTATTTTGAAGTTTTCTACTACAATTACTATAAAAATTATTACTTTCTTTTAATTTAACTTATTCGTGGGTTTTATAATTAAAATATAATACAAATATTGAATTGATTACTCTAATTGAAGATTTTTATCTTTACAATTCTTATCAATTTTAAATCTTAAACTTAAAAACTAATTTTAAAATTCAATTTTTAATTATTTTAAGAATCAGATTTGAAGGAGAGGTAGGAACACCAAAATATAATCAAAAATCCTTTAATATTATTATATTTTACTAATAACATATCATATACAAAAAAAATGTTACACAAGTCCAAATTCAATTCGAAAAAGTTAAATTGTTATATATTATAATGTTAAATATTGAACTTGATACAAAATAAATAATAAACTAATACTTAGTATTCATTTTTATTTTTAGTGTGTAAGATGTGGAGAGGAATCAATTTTTTATTGTTGTTGGAACACAGCATACTGTAGTGTCAAATGTCAACTATCAGATTGGGATGATGATCACAAAGTTACTTGCCGTCGCTTGCATTAAGATATTTGCGGTGGTGTTAAAACTAGTATTATTTTGCTTTTAGTTAAATTTGCCATATATGTGTGTATAAACTCAAACTTAATCAAAGATTTTGAAATGTAAACTAGTTTATCTAGTTTTCAAATTTAAATCAATTAACATGAACAATTAGTTGCAGTAATTATGTAGCTACTTCTTCTTCTTCTTCTTCTTCTTATTCCATGGGTTACCGATTCTCCAGTCATCTCTATTCATCGCCGAATCCTTCCATTTTACTCCGCATCCTAATTCTTCTACATTCCTCTTAACTATATGTTTTCATCTCAATTTTGGTCTTCCCAACTGTCTTTTACCTGCCGGTTTCTGTTCCAGCGCAATACATTAATTATTTAGTTATTTACCACTATTATTAAATATTTATTTAAATATTTGTTTTTTTGTATTTTTCTCATTTATAAAGAATCATTTGCATTTAACCAAATCGACTAAATATTTAGTAATGTAATGATTTTTTTTTACTATATTAAGGATTTGTATACAAATATATTGATCTTAAATATTTATCACACTTTATGTCTAGTAGATGTAGAGAATCTTTATTCTTTTATAATTGTTTTAAGGATGTGTTTGTATTTTTAATATGTTCTAGGTGGCATCTTGTAATTTTTTTTTAGTTTTCAAGTATATTGAGTACAAAACTGAGGGTCAGTGGAGTAATTGTGAATAGGGGTTAATAGTTGTAAATGAGGCTACTATTCTAATAAATTAAAAAAATTATAATAGAATTTTATAACATAATTGTTTGATATATTTTCTTCCATTCAACATATTGAATGTAACATTTTAGAAAATTATATCTTATGTGTTTTTTAAATACTATTTTATTTTAAATAATATTAATTTTCATTTTCCCCATACACAATTTCATGATAACCTTATAGTTTTAATCTGTTCATTTACAATTGTATGAATGTTTAGTGTATATAATTGATTGACACGAATTAACCCAAAATCAAGGGATAATTGTTAATTGCAATTTTTTTAGGTTGGGATTAAAAATTTGCTAAAATTGCATTAAAAATTTGTTTTTTATGTTCACTAGTATATACATATACACACCAATCAAATCATGTAATGTGTAAATTATAAGTTATAAACACAAGTTGAAAACTGTTTTGTTAGATTAATTTACAATTACCCCACCTGACCCTGTATTCTTATTTATTAAAGTAAGACATTATTTTATGTATACATATTTGTATTGTTTTATTATATCTTAGTTTCAAATCTAAATCATTGTAAAATGATGCTTTACTTTTAGCAATTTGGATATTATTTGTACAACTAACCTGACTTCTTTCAGTAAGTGCAGATAATGTTTTAGTATAAGATAAAATATATATTAAGCTTACCTAAACAATTTTGAAATATAAATAAATATTAATGCTTACTATAATATTTGTTTTGTGTGTATCATTAATTAATTGAAGAGCTATCAAACCTTTATGTATAAAACCACAGTAAATATATTATTTATTTATATTTAAAAAAATACTTACATTGTGTTTACTAAGCTTACCTAAACAATTTTGAAATATAAATAAATATTAATGTTTACTATAATATTTGTTTTGTGTGTATCATAAATTAATTGAAGAGCTATCAAACCTTTATGTATAAAACCACAGTAAATATATTATTTATTTATATTTAAAAACATACTTACATTGTGTTTACTAAGCTTACTATAATATAACATAAGAATAGAAAACATTTATTTCTTCTTTTAAATTTTGATAGAACTTTATTAGTTTCACTTATTTTCACTTATACTAAATTATTTATTTCATTTTTAATTTAAGCTTATACTTCAAAATAATGTAGTATATTTGTTTATATGTATATATTTATATTCAATATAAACCTTTGACAACAAAGATAATTAACCTGCAAGATTTACATGAATGGTATTATACATATTGTTTGACAGATAGTGAGGAGAATTTTAAATTCTGATAAACATTCATATTTACATTGGAATTATAATTTGTAATAGGTTTCCAAGCCTAGTTAACTACAAATGACTACAATTAACTACAATTAACTTAAACAACCAAATAACACTTCAAAGATTCGCAGGATGATTTAAAATAAGTCTTTTTTTTTGTGTACTTGGGGAAATGATGTGTGTGGTGTTTGATCATTAGTATTACATCACATTTTTGTAGGTTAGTAGTTTAATTTTTTATTGAAAAGTTAGAAATGGCTAAGAGTGTGAGGCCAGGTGAAATTCTGGTAGTGTTAAGATTATCGTACAGACTATGTTAATGGTGATCTTGATTTGTAGACATTTTTAAAATATTTTTTAGTTTGTTGTCCTTTATACAGTACCATGGAGATTATCACCACTGAGTAAAAATTTGGTTGATCATTCTTATTTCCTAATGCATATTTGTATGGCAGTGAATTAATTTGATTTTATTCAGTAGATTATATACCTTAGCTTTGTTTGCTAATAGGTCGACTTCTTCGTTACCAGCAATAAGAGAATTGGCCTACATAAACTCAATATTTTTTTTTGAGAGATTTCATTTGACTGATTAGTTGATAGTAGAGAAGTCGGAGAGCTGAGGGAGTCACTCATGATAAGTGCTTTTGTTATAGGAATAGCTTGGTATCGATTATTGTACCTTGATGACAGTTATTTTGGCCATGAAGGTACAACTGGCTTCAACAGATAGTTTATAAAGCCTTTTAACGAGTCAGGTATCTACTGAATGTATTGCTTGTGCCATTCATATTTTTGAATGCATTTATGAAAATTTGATAAACATCACTAAAAGAAGTAGTTTTAAGGTATGCGTACATTAAACACGATATTTGCAATATTTTAATGTATACCTACTGTGTATATGGTATAAACCATTTTCATTATACAATAACTTGGTTATTAATTACTCCGTATGCATTCATGTATTTTCATGAATACTTTTGCTCTATATATTATTCTGGTATACTTATTATTTAGGTAAGTACCATAAAAGTGGGTGAATAGAAGTAGGTCTACTCATTTCTGTTGTTATAATATCCCTGGATCTAAATTATGCTCAACGCTTTTAAGTACATCAAAATTTGGGTCTTACTGAGTACTACTAGATAGAAATTTTAATGATTACCTAAATATAAAATTTTATTTTATACATTTTTTTAATTGTGATGTTTCTATTCACTCGCAGGCGTGGGTGAAAAAAAAAACAGCTATTTAGTTTCCATAAAATTTGTCGTTCATCTTGAACGAAGGCGAATAGAAACAAAATTTGGAATTTTTAAAAAAATGCCATTAAAATTACTTAGTTACAGCCTTTATTTAACCTTATTATATACAAAAAACCACATTTTATAACAATAAAAGTTTTTTTATTTTTAACCAACCACATAATTATTTCAGCCTTTAAATTAATGAAGTCTTTAAGTTTCTTACATTAACTAATAAATTTAATTATGTAAACTTACAAAATAACAAACAACATTTTAAACAATTTTATTTCAACAACAGTATTTTTTATTTAACAAATAAAATAATTTATTCAGTTTTTGAATTTAATAGCCTTTACGTTTCCTAAATAATTCACTTATTTAAGTAATACCTTATTTGGATACTTTATTAGGCATATACAATCTATATGATTTTATATTCTGAGTGAAGCGAAGGATCTTATGGTTTTACAATGATGTTTATTTTTTTTTTATTTTTTTTTTTTTCTGTAAACACTTTTTCGTATAGAAATTCTTATCCAAAAGTTTCGTCCAGCAACTTTTTAGATTGGAAATTGAACTGAGATGGTACTTTAAAGTGGTCATTTTTCCAAAAATCTCCATAGTTTTTCCAGTAATCAAGAATAACGATCGAAAAACTGAGTAAAAACGGTAAAATCGGTAAAAATCCGCCGTAAACGAGATTTTCACTGTTCAGATTTTAGGTATTTAGTCATAAATCGAAAATTATTGAAGCTAGAAACTTGAAAATTTTATCCAATATCAAATACATTCTTTTTTATATTGGACAACATTTTCAGAACAATTATAAGTAGCACTTTTGACTTAAATATAGAACTTTTAATTTACCAAATTGTTTGAAAGTTTTTATGTAATATAATTTTAAATATTTGACAAAAAGTTCTGAAAATTTAATATGACCTTACTCATATACCTACCTAATTATCCTAACAAAAGTTCAAAAATCGTGACACAGGATTTTTTTTTTATACACACTAATAAATTATTATACGATTTTTCACAATATTGTCTGATTTCTTTTAAGTTTATTTCTAATGAAATATTGAGTATTTGTTAGAAAGTTCTGAAATTTTAATACAAGTTTACTCTTATACTAAACTATCAATACCGAAAAAATATCGATAATCGTGACTCAAGATTTTTTTTCCAAGCATTTAAAAAATTATAAAAATAACCGTAAAATACGTAAACAGTATTTAAATAATAATATATTATATTACACTGAAGCTTTGCTAAGAATCGTTTTCTACTTAGGCCCGGCTCAAGGGGTAGGCGATATAGGCCCACGCCTAACGGTTAAAGTTGCAAATATCTGTACATTTTTAAATATATTTGGATAAACTTATGGATTGCATAAAATTATTGCTTCCATTGAATTTTTAGGCGTATTTGGTAGTTTAATATTTTTTAAACTCCTTTGCCGCAATTTAAACTCAGCTAATAATACAGATTCTTAACATTCATTTAAGTTAATCATGTACTTTTGTGTTAAACGTAAGAATTGATCTTCATTATTTTCAGTTGAAATTAGCGATTTAAAATCAAATAACAACTAAGCTAATTAAATAGCATTGAAACCACTAATAATAGCCGTAAACACAAAACAAAATTCAAGTATACTACTGAGATTACAAAATTCTACTGAAAATCGTTTATTGCATAATATTTTAACAAGTAATGCATCTAAAGCTGATCACCAAGTCAATAATAAGTACCAAAAATAAGTGCATATAAATTAGTAAACTTCATGTTCATAAAATATGTTGATCGCGGTTTACGTTTCCCGATCGATTTTTGTCACAATTATTATATTTTATTCAGGCTTGAATAACGGCAAATCGTGAGATTTTTTTTAAGTCGGGGGTGTCCAGACAAGAAGGACACCCCCCCTCAAAAAAAAAAAATACGTTTTGGTTTCAAAATACGACCCCTTTTTCCATCGCTTTACATTAGCAATTCTCGTGTATAAAATCTACAATATTAGTTTATGCTGATATGAAATGTTATACTTGACCATTAATATTTTAATTTTGAGTGGTACTCGTATTATTGACAGTTACTACTTTTAGATTTTGAGTGAAGCGAAGGATCTCGTGGTTTTACAATGACGTTTTTTTTTTCATCTGGAGGCACTTTTATCTCAACTTAATTTCGTCCAAAAGTAATGTAACACAGGTAATATTTAGTTAAACTAATTTGCTATAACATTGTTTTTAAAATTAATTAGATTCACTAATGTTGCACATTATTTATTAAAACTGTATCAACAATGAACATTCGAGATGGTTTCTATGAACTAAAATAAAATTTGCTTTGTAAAATACTGATAAAAAGTAATAAGCATAGTATAAACTTATTACTTATAAACAATAAAACCTAAATTCAAGGGGCTCATTTAGACTTAAGAGTAAAGGAACACCCTATACCAAAAACCTGCGCACGCTATATGTCACACAAGATTGCGATAATATCGTCGAAATTCTACCTTTGAACGTGTTCGAAAAAATAACTTATTGATCCAAAGCTTACGGAATTCAGGACACAAACATGAAAATATACGGTTAGTTTTTACTGGAAATTTCACGGAAATCTAGCGGACTACACATTGTTCTGTGCGTTTGGGAAAACCACAGAGCATTTTGAAAAGTGTCCTCATTTCAGTACCAAGTCCACGCATTTTCGATTAATAGAGAGGCTGAACCTAACTCTCAAACCATTATTATTGGCTTTTAAAATCTATGGTTACGCGCATTATTTGTTCAATCGCACACGTTCTCATAACGGTACCTTATTGCGGATAAGTCATTCCATAATTGTCGTTAAGGAGTGATATTTTAACATAATTGTTTTAAACGGCGTAACTTTCTTGAAGTGTTTTCTAAATTCTGTCCAGATGATACCCGTCAAAGAAAATAGTTTTAGCGACGACTATGATCTAATCAACACGATCGGGGCCGGGTCGTTTTCTGAGGTGTGGTCGTGCGTGCAACGGGCGACCGGGCAAAAACACGCGGCGAAAATGTTGTTCGAGGACTACGGGGTGACGACCTTGGACGGTGCCGCGTGGAACGAGATAAACGAAGTGAACTTGGCGAACTCGTTGCAAAAACATCCGTTTTTATTGACGGCGGAAGCGGCGTATCACGAACGGGAATCGGGCAAGATCATATTGATCATGGAATTGATGACGAGAACGTTGTACGACATCATCAAAGACAAATGCGTTCTGACGGAGTATCAGATAAAAACCTACGCGTACCAAATGTTAGAAGGTAGGTGTTCTCGCTCGAGGTTTTTTTTTTCGGTAGAAAAGTGGTTTTTTATTTTAATGCACAGCAGAACACTTTTATTTTGCATTGGAACGAATGAAATGTGCAGTTCACTTGACGAATACGTGTGCGTTTGTATGTAATTTATTTATATTATGAATAAGACGCTCGAGTAACGCAACCTTCATCTAACGTAATCGATGTTGCACAAAATGAATCAACATTGGTCTAACAATGTGAAAACTATAATGAACCGGACAGCTGTATAATAGCAGTGTTTGGAACTATCGCTTAAAAATTAAACTCGTTCACGTTCACGTTCATTTTATTTTAAATGAACACGTTCACGTTCACGTTCCTCGAAAAAATGAACGCGTTCGTTTGGCCGTTCACTTCAACTTTTTTTTATTTTATATTTATGAACTATCTATCTGAATTCTGGTATATAAATGTGACCTTCCCAAAATTAATTTTTAGTGGTAAAATTCAGTGCATATTAGGCACACAACCTAAGGAGGGGACCAAGTCCCCTTCAAAAAGTTATCCTCCAGTTTTTGAGTTAAAAAAAAATGTCCACCTGAATACTTGATTAGTTAACTAACTCATAGGCGAGTACATAATTTATTGTATAATGCAATGAAGATCTTAACTAGCACTATATAGTACATACCTTCCTTTAAACGCAAATAAAGCATTTTTTTCCTTGTCACACACATATACATCCACAGACACACACACACACACACACACACACACACACACACAATTCGAAATTATGAAGGTCTTTGATAATTATTATTTATACATATTTTTATAAGTTGGTTTATAAATTTGAACGCCCCTAAAATAGTTAAAATTCGTTAAAAATATAAACGTCATTAACGTTCACGTTCAATTTGAAAAAAGTGAGTAACGTTCTCGTGTCGTTCACAAAATATGAACGTGAACGCGTGAACGTGCGTTCATGAACGACGTTCTTTCCAAACACTGTATAATAGATATGGTACATTGAAGTGAATACGAACACATTGTTTTAGATTCCGAGGGAATCGAATGATCTATTGGTTTCACAATGATTTTTTTTTTTTTTTGTGAACAACCGAGTAAAATCGGCATTTCTTCATTTTTTACGAAATTTTCAAATAACCATAATCATACACTTAAAATATATCGATGCTATAAAAATTTAAAAATCGAGACTAAGGGTTTTTTTTTTACAAGCGTTTAAGTAAATTAAAAATACGAGTTTTACCGAATAGACGGTTTTTAAATCAATTTTCAAATTAAAATGTTTATTAAAAAAATAGGACCATGCAAATATTTTGAAACTTTGGATGTAGATAGAACAGTATGTTTAAATCTTTCGGTAAAAAATAATTTCTAATTTGTCAAACAAGAAAACTTTAAGCAGGTTTAATGAAATAAAATAAAACCAATATGATGATTAGACTAAAAATAGAAAATATACAAACGGTATACCGAAATTTTGCTCATAACCATTGATTTAATGTAATTGTATATCTTTTTTTTTTTTAACTGAATATGCTCATCTCCGTTATCTTGTTCAAAGAGCGAAGAATTGCTCACGGTACGAAGTACTTATTTTTTAAACATCAAATATTTGTTTTTTTTTATTTATTAATAATTATTTCAAAATAAATGTTAAACTTGTAATATTGTGTAAATTTCCAATGGGTATTTTCATTTTAATATATTTAGTTAACATATTATATATTTCAAAACAGATTCCAATATCAATAAAATATTAATAATTGATTAATGTTGTGTTGGTTTGAGTTACAAAAAATATCGATTATTCACTCGTACATACTTCGAACGTATATATATATTTTTTTTTTATTTCTTTTGGAATTCAATTCCGAATTTGTCGATAAGCTATATTTTGTTAAAACAAACAAAACGAAAAAAACGTACGGGCCCCGGCGATTTTTTTTCAAACCCCTCCCCCCTCTCAGTCGACGTGCTCGCGTGAGTCTGATAACGACGTGCTGCGCGTTTGTCGTCCCGTTAGGTCTGAAGTATCTGCACGAGAACCGGTTCATCCACCGCGACATCAAGCCGGAGAACGTGTTGCTGACGTCGCGCGACCGGTTCCTGAAGATCGGCGACTTCGGCACCGCGTGCCTGGCCGAGACGGGCCGGCGGCAGGCGCTCGACGAGTACGTGGCCACTCGGTGGTACCGCTCGCCCGAGTGCCTGTTGACGCGCGGCCGGTACGGCAGCAAGATGGACGTGTGGGCGGCCGGGTGCGTGCTGTACGAGACGGCCACCGGGCGGCCGCTGTTCGACGGCGCGGACGCGGTGGACCAGCTGGCGAAAATCGACGCGCTGCTGGGCGGCCCGGACCAGCGGCTGATCGACCGGTTCGCCAAGCACGACGGCGGCTCGGACGCGCTGGTCGAACGGTACGGCGGTGGCGGCGGGACCGCCGGCGGCCGGTGGCGGCCGACGCGCGGCGCCGGGTTGCACACGGTGTACCAGCCGTACCGGCCGGCGTACGACGTGCTCAAGGACATGATCGTGTACGACCCGGTCAAGAGGCTGTCGGCGGACCGGCTGCTGCGCAAGGAGTACTTCAACGAGATGAAGTGCACCGAGTTCGAGCACGCGCTCCGGGAATTCAAGATCTCGATGTGCTCCGGGCCGTACCGCGACAGCGCGTACGTCGACGAGCCCGCGAACAGCGCCGACGGGCCGGACAAGGTGAGTGTTTCGGCAAACCGACGTTTCGACGAGGGCGGGGGGAAGCGTTTCGAACACATCACATAATACGGATTTTACCGCACCCTCCGTCGAAATATACTCGGTGTATTTGTTTGAACACACTGTTTTTGACATGTATATGTCTATATGGCTGGGGGTCGTTCTGTTCATTTGTCCGGCACCGAGAATGTTACCATGACGTCGTTGGTGCGTTGGTCGTGTCCCGATTCGCCGAAATCCCATTTCGCCGACGTTCCATATCGCCGAAAATTTCGTTTCATTTTGCCGACGTTCCATTTCGTTGAAAGCATTGCATCCGTATGCTTGAACACTTATGTTGGATCTTCCCTCCAAGTCACTATGTTTACAATACTTTACTATACCTACACTGTATAAAGTCGATAAAACAGATAGTGTGTGGGAAACTTTAAGTAATCTCACCTTAGGCATAATTCATATATTATCATCTTTATCTTACTACCGATAATCTATATATATATATATATATAAGCTTAAATAGCGATGGACGCGACGGCCGTTCAAATTGTAGAAAGAAAGAAAACACGCTAAAATTGAGGATGACATGAAACTTATCCATCGTGGAAAAAAAATTAAAAGAGTTTATAAAGAGTATATAAAACTCGAAGAGAGAATATCTATTTTAAAGACAGAGTCACGAGTAACCAGTTAGAATGGATTGAATATTTAGATAATATTAGCTATTTTATCAAGCATAATGATTAATAATTTTTTATATTGTATATTTTATTTTTGATTGATATTGTATAACACTTTTTAATGACTTCGCAACTAAAAAAATATATGTTGCATTTATATTATATATAAAACAAGTTTATTATAATATAATAACCACTAACTTTTGTTAATTTGCCATAATCACTTGTAATAAATATTGTAATGTTACCTTATCATTTATTTTCGTTAACTTTCGTTACAGATATCTATACGTATCAGGGGCGTGCCTAGGGGGAGGGTTTTGGGTGTTCAACCCCCCCCCCCCGAAAAATAAAAATAATTGTTAATAAAAGTTTTACTTAATATTATAATATATATATATATATATATATATATATATATATATATATATATATATATATATATATATATATATATATATATATATAAAATATATGTGGAATTTGATTAGGTTTGGTTCTTTTTGTTTTTTTTAATATTACTATTGAATAATATGACTCGATCTGACATATTATGTATGTTGTTTGAATATTGTATATATGGCCAATTAATATCTATTATCTAGTAAAATAAATACACTTATACACTTAAAATAGGTACGTGTTAGTAAAAATATTGAACCCCCCCCGAAAAAAATTTCTAGGCACGCCCCTGATAGTATAATATGATATAGATAGCTATCTGGGATTTTCGTCAAGTCGACGAGTTCGTTATTGTTATATGAGCGAGTTTTATTGTAGCCGTTTTATTATTATTTTAAAATTAATATTGATAAGGGTTACCGCTATTTGAAGGTCTCCCATTGAAAAGTAGGGAAAACTTCCGCTGCAGAGGGGTTTCGTTATTGTGAGGTGTCTCTCATTAAAATTTAACTTTACATATAAATATTAAAAAAAAAAATCGGCGAAATGGAACGACGAAAAAAAAAAACAAAAAATACCAATTCGGCGAAATGGGATTTCGGCGAATCGGGAACGGACCGGTGCGTTCACGTGTGCGTGTGTGTGTGCGTCGACCGGTGGGGGCCAGTTGAAACCTGTCTTTGAAAAATAAATAAATAATTCCTGTCTTTGAAACGTGTTTATTTTTTACACGAATTAAAAAAGTTACCTACAGTTTAATCCTCGTCTCTTCGTAACTATATTCAGTAGAACAAGACGTATACATATATCTGTATGTAGTGTAGATACTCTTGGTTTTTATTTTTTCCTTTTTTTCGTCCCTATGTAACGTAGTTTAGTTTACTATGTAACGAGTACAATGGCAAACAGTTATGAGGGGTAGGTATGATGGAGATCGATCCCCCTTCCAGGGAATTTTCCTCCACGTCATATCCGTTCGTAAAGTAAAAATACTACATCGTTGAATACATAGGCGCCAGGTTTTGGAAATGTCACGGGGGGCTAAGGGCTGAGTTGAAGTCAACTCATTGTTTTTAACAAACCGTTCAGATTTATTAATTTAAATTAATTTACCACATTCGTTTAACATAATATAATAATATATTAAAAAACCAACAAAAATTATTATTATTGTTATTATTATTATTATTATACATAGGTAGTCAAAAATTACTTTTATATGCATTATTTTTATTCAGGCTAATGAAAAAGTATTTTGCCTTATTTTTGTTTGGTTGATAAAATTGTTGGAAGCTATTGATAGATCAATTCCTTCATCTCTATAAACATGAATAATTGAAGTATCATTTAAACGTACTTGAGACATTGTGGATCTGAGATATGTCTTCATTCTCCGAAGTGCAGAAAATGACCTCTCTGCTGTACAAGATGATACTGTTGACACAATCCTTAATAATTTATTTAATTCTGGTAATAAGTCACATAACATTTTATCATTTCTGAGAAGACCAACGACACCTTGAGTGTTGAAAATTGAAGTACCTCTTGTTTTTGCTATATCTAAAATCTAGTGTTGTCTAGTGTTATTTATGTTAATTTATAGTAATCAAAAGATAAGTGTTGTAGATATCAGTTATTTTCACAGGTGCAAATATATCAGCTATGGTTAGTTTTTTTTATAGATTTTGATTATAACATAAAAGACTAATGCTTTTCATGGGGGTGGAGCCCCAGTTTTACTATTTCATGGGAGCTGCAGCCCCCCAGCCCCTTCGTACTTGGCGCCTATGATTGAATGTATTATACGATACTCAATAAGGATATCTTCAAACCATCACTCCCTTATCTATCTTTGTTCTCATAATATAGTTAGTGTCTTTCGAATGTGAAAAGTCCCTCAGCAGACGAATTTAGAGAAAACTTAAAAAATGGTGGTGCAAGTCCTTCGTTCCACTGGTCCTCGGACAGGATAATGGTGATTTATTGAATTTTATAGATACGATCTTTTCTTTTAAGTAAAACGATTCCGAGCAAAGTTTCAGTATAATTATCCCGTTTCCGTATTTTACCGTTTTTAGTTCAATTATCGGTAGGGTTTTTTTTGTCTAGTTTTTCAAACTCTCAGTTTGTATGTAAATGTTCGTGTTATGCGGTGAAATTTCACCGTTTTTATACAATTTTCGGTCAGTTTCTCCTTACGCTTGGAATAGTTATTGCGAAGAAAGAAAATTAACCCTCAAAGCACTATTTACATGCAATATCGGATCTAAAAAGGGATAGGAGGAAACTTTTAGACAAAATTAAAAACAACAAACACCCGTGTAAAACCAATAGATAATTCGCTTCATTTAGAATATAAAATATGCATTGTAAAATAATTAAATTAATTTGTTTCAAATTTTCAGTTAAGCTATATATTATACAATGAAATTAAACTGTGTTCAGTTCTAAGTAAAAATAAAATATAGACTTGCTTAGCGAGTATTTTTAAAATCACATTATATTAATCTCCTCAATACAAAATCATAACTACGCCATTGGATAAGTATATAAATTTGTTTATGTATGTTCGGTTTATGGACGATTTTAATGATTCCTTTAGTGTTAGGTACAGTATGGCTCCGAGGTGATCCAGTTTTAATTTAATTTGTATAACTTGGAAAATTTTCCCCTCTGTTTCACTTGCCAATCGTCATAGAATAAAACCAAGTCGACAGTGGTCATCACATTTTTTTGGTTAAATTATCGAAAATTCTAGTTAATCGATGCTCTTTTTTCGGTCTCCTTGAGTTTCGTGTAGGTATTGATTTATTTAAGCATACACTCTCATATCTGACAATTTTTTTTCGCGCTCCTGTGAACTTTTATTCATAATTATTTTATTTTCTAATTTTATTATTTCCGTCTTTTGTCTTCCGTTTACACTAGCTGTCGTTTCTTCATTCGAAAGCTGTCCTGACGGTTTCTACCCATCACTTTAAATTGTAAAATAAATTTTTGTTTTTTAAAATTCTTCGTAATAGTAACGCATAAGTTAATTAAAAAGTAATAAATAAATATTTTACTCGACAATTTAATGATATTCGGAAAAAAATGACTCGGAGAAATAATAAACGTACGCCGGTAATATTGCATACGGAATAAAATACACGAAAACAAATCATGTCTAATTTCATATATAGCTAATTGCACACTTGTTTGAGTCATAACATTAAAACTGTTCAGAATGAATTCAAGCATTTATCTATATGGACGGGTGAATATATAATGACGTATTTTTATTTCCATGTAATTAAATATTCATGTAACATTTCACTATATTACGTTATGAAATTTTTTGAAAAATTACCAGTACTTAAAACAAATTGAGAAAATTAATGTAAATCAAGATAATACATTGTTTTTAAATATTCAGTAGATGTATAAGAAAAAAAATCATTTTAATATATTTAAATAGGATAAATAAGAAATTCTATAATACAAATTTCAATAATTATTTTATAATAAAAGTGAAAAAACTATTTCTAGCTACTCAAAATATAAAAATAAAGGTTGGGAACCGTTGATATGATTTGTAAATTTTTTCCGTGGGTTATTTATTTTACCGGGGTACGTTAATTTTTTGATTATTTTTCATTAAGTAATTTGTATTCATTGTTTCATAATGTTGAAGTTAGTGCCGATCATTACATACAAATTATGTACCTTGCTATAATAGTCATTAAGAATATTATACATTTTTCATGACTAATTTTCTATTGACAATTTTCATGACATTTATAATATAACACATTTTAATCGATTTCTTATGTTTTTCTCGGCACAGAATATAAAACAATTAATAACTACAGTATAACCAATCATTTTCAATAACATTGTACGAAACTACAAGTACGTGTTTAATTGATGTGTAAAACATTTAGTTTTTTGTTTTTTAGTAAACTTATGTGTTACTTTTGAGTTTTAGATTACGAGTGAAGCGAAGGATTTCTTGGTTTTGGTATTCGGTAAATTAAAAAAAAACTGTTTTATTAATGAATATGTGATTAACATTTTTAAATTAAATAATAATTTTTGGCAAAATTATCTGAACAAACTTTAGACCATTTGCAAGTTCATCAATGATTTCAATGATTTCAATGATATTTGTTTAGAGATGTGATTTTAATTATTTCATTTTGTTATTAAATATTACTAACATTCATTGTTTTAACATGACAACAGTTATTTCGCGTCTTTAGCCAGTTAATTGTTTACCCCGAACGCATGAAATAGATGCTCGCCAATTTTTACAATAAATATGATAAAAATAACAAATGTATGTTCTAATGCTTATTTATTCATTGGCGGTTATTACAAATATGTCATCAAATATCTTATCAAAATAATTTAAATTATGTTGGCCCATGGCTATTCTAAAATCCGTTTTACTTTTTAGAGACAATCGGCCCTCAAGTATAAAAAAAGACACCATCAAACAGGGGCGTTTTAAGCTTTTAACACCTAGATCAGCCCAGCCTTGCAGTCTTTGATCTACTTTTATTTCTGTAAATTTTTTATATTACGAAGTTACCGTATTTATTAATATAGATGTTATAGATAATAAATTGACCAACCATTTAAAATAGTTTATTCAAGCAACAATCTAAATAAAAAAATAAAAAATAATTTTAAAATATTAACTTGGTGTATACGTTCTTGTTTTTTACAATCCGATATTGTTCGATGAAAACACAGCAGTCTTCTACAAACAAAAAACATGGATCCGATGGCGATCGCCAGTTGAATGTCCAGTTGAAACGCACGGGGCCACGTGAAAAGTCCAAGGGCTGTATCATAGATATAAACCAAAAACCTAATGATATTTCTCGCCTGGACGATAAAAAACAGAACGTGTTTAAGGACACACGAAAACATTCAACTGTTCAGGAATCTGTCAACGACTCTTCGAAAAATGAAAAACCGTATCCTCCGTCGAAATTAAATTTGAAGGATATTTTAGCGAAAAAACCACAGCTGGCGACGAAATCTCTGGTCACATTTGAAAAAGTTCCAAAGACAGAAAAAAGCGAAAATAACCAGATGACCGCAAAGAGACCGATCGAGTACGTCGTGTCCGACCGCATCCTGGCATTGTCCAGGCCTCGCATCCGCAACGGTGACCACAACACCGGACTCAATAAGCCGAGAACGAAGATGGCGGCCCGTGGATTTTAAAATCCGCAAAAAACACGAAGTCGGAATGTTGTTCGTCAGTCACGCATCATACCGAAGGGTTCATGCAGAACTTTTTCTGTAATTTTAAGCTACCATAGTCAAACCGCTGTAAGGAGAGATTTAAAAAAGCGCGTTTCGACCGCGTACAACGCGCGATGGCGAACTATTTTCCATGTGCGATAATTGTTTTTATTTTCATGTATATTTACAATGAGATACAATGAGATGTTTTAATAAATAATTAACACAAAATGCTTTTGATTACATTTAGGGATGGAGAATATATATATATATATGTGTGTGTGTGTGTGTGTGTGTGTGTGTTTCGTTATAAATCGGGATAAAATACATAATAATAATCATAGGCGAAATTAGACATTTGTGTAAGGTCAGGCCAAAATATTAAAAAATTTCCCTCTCTCCGTTTAAAAAAAAAATCGACTTTTCAAATTTTGTTTATTTTTAATTATATTTATACATTTAAAACTCAGGGCTGTGTTTTTATATAAATATTTAATATATATCTACATGTCTTTAATAAAAATAGTCACAATATATTGGAACTTAGGTATATAGACCAAGAAAATTCATGATATAAATATTTGTTTCATAAAAACAATTGAGTCATCTTTTAAAAAATCTTGAAAAAAATAATTTATCAATTTGAGCTTTATAAAATATAGATCATAGATAAAAAAATTCGCCGAGTTTATTGGTGATGGACATTTTTTTACTGAATGAATAAATTAGGTACTTAAAATTTTATAAGCTTTTGATTGAAAAAATCGCTATGTAACGTAAAAACGATAATTCTCTTTAAAATTCAAAAAATTATTTTAAAAAATTAAAAAAGAGTATAAAAAAATCCTAACAGTTTTTGAGATTTTATCAGTATTGTTAGAAAACTACCTATGCGAATAGGATAATGTAAAAAAATACCCACGCACACACACATTATTGTGATGAAGCCAATACAAATTTGAACAAAACTTAATTTATAATAAACAAAATCAATATTTTGCGTTATAAATTAGAATTATTATTAATTTAAATTGTCTTATCTGTATTTTAGTTTTCTTTTAAACGTAATTTTTTTTTCAAATATGTCCCTCATCTGTATCATTTCTAGGGTCTTGTCTGCATTAGGTCATCTGCATATGGCCTGACCCATATTTTCGCCTATAATAATAATAATAATGATGATGATGTTTGGTAACTAAATAATTAATTATGTCTTGAGGACATCATCACCTATAGTCTCATCATAACCCGGAAATTTCGTGGTGGTCCTATGTTGACGTGTCTTCACCACGCACATTCATTTATTTTATACAGACAGGCTTTCTCTCCTGTTATCGCGTCTTTTCCTCTGAGGCTTACTATTATTTACGTTGATTTAATTTATTTAACTAATAAGACTATACGTTTCTTATATCAACGTGATGAATTTGAGTTTTTTGGCTTTTTTTTTTTACTGGTAGTCATTATTACTACTATTCAAAACATGATAATACGAAAAAGAATACCTTTTTGGTAATGTTGATACTTGAATATTTTTAATTAATTCAATACTTTAAGACTAGAGTAACGGGAAAGAGAAGCGCAGTAGTACACCATGATATGTACTGTTACTGTTTTAAATTTTATATCCCTATTTGCCATAATATGGCTATATCTTTCCAAAAAAAGTATTTTACATTGTAATATTACATTATAAATAATGGCAGCCATTTAAGAAAACTGCAAATATCTACGATATCTCGTAAAATAATATTCATAGCTATAAAATAGTAAAAAAGTTATTTTTCAGTAATAGTGTTGTTGTTTTAAACTTTACATGGAAAAAATTCTAATTTGTTCTTCATGCACGGTTAGATTGCGTGGTTTAAATCTCACTGCAGTGTAGTTTTTCACACGTGATTTTTAGATATCTATGAGTCTTTTTATTCGGTTTACCTATATTTAGTACTGACGACCTCAGGCAAACACTTTTTCGGATACATTTTTTTTTTTTGAAACATTTGAATACGATTTTCGCATACAAAGTTTTTTTTCAATCATACTCGTATAATATCCAAAAATTAAAATTGACATTTCAAAAGTTATTAATCAATTAAAAAATTATTGATATGTTAAAAATTGAATTAACGCATGCGTATCGTGTTTAAGAAACGATGATTACATTTATTAAAATATTTCCGAAACTAATAATAACACAAGTAAGTCATAAATTAATAATCATTTATAATATTATGTTCATATAAATAATTCATAACACAGGGTTAATTTGTATGCATGTCACCTTATTTTTAATCAGTGTAATACACTAATAGGTACGAAGCATAGAATTATTTATATGTAAAATCAAAACGAACAATAATTAAACTTCAATCGTTTGAATAAATTGGATCTTATCTACATGTTATATGTCTATAACTTAAAAATTGGCCAAATTCGTTTGCTATTTTATGAGCAATTTTAATTTGACATTATAAAGTCTATGAGCATATTTTTGCTTGTTAATTTTATAAAACTATTTGAATCTTTAACATACTTATAATTATACCACAATTAAATTACGTAAAAATATAAATGATGGTTAAGCAAAATGTTCTATTTTTAAAGTTCCTGAATCGTCTATAAATTCTTGTACGAATATTGTATTATTTGAGTAAATGACTTTGATACTAATGTAAAGTTTGATTTACTTGTAAAATATTGATAAATGTTGAATGTTTTGAAATTTCTTATGAGATTAAAACAATTTCATCAGATATATCAGCTAAACATTCAATTGAAAAGGCAAATTATATTTAATGACATAAAAAAAGTTTTATTGGTACAAAACAATGTAACACCGATGAGGCGTGTGAACATTTAAAAAAAAAATATTTAAGGTATATTTATATAAATGAGTCAAATCGAAACACGCAATAAAAATTATTTGTCAACGGTCACATCAAACTGTGCACGTGATACTAACACAAAACTCGAAAACGTACCTACCCAACTAATGGTAAGAAATGAAATAAATAATGATTTTTTTCTTTCCGTAATTTTTTTTTATTTTTTTTAAGTACTAACAAAAACTACTAATAATACTTATTATTAAAATACATACTTATAAAGTAAATTAAAAAATTAAGTAGTTCACTCTCGAATTTACAAAATAAAATGAAGCATTTAGGTGATGGTTCATTTCAAAATATTTGTGTTAATAATAAAATAAGTGAACTTGAACTAAAAAAATTACTTATTAAAGAAAAACTGAATAGTAGGAAATACTTTCACTTCACTCAGAATCTAAAACGTATAAAAGACTGTGAATGTACAGCTCAACAGCTCAACAAAAAAATCATTACTTTTGGAGTTTTTGAAAGTACTTAAATAAATTAATAATTTAGTAAAATAAAAATTTATTATTCAAAATAGAAATAAAAAATAACTCGGTGTCAATTCGTTGAAAATATTGATATAAATTTTAAGAGAACCAAATAAAAAAAGCTGGTAAGTGAGATGATGGTGGTACAAGTTCGTCCTTCGTCCCTTCGGTCCTCGGACAAGATATTGGTGATGAATGTATTAAGTTTTAAAGAAATGATGACTCATTTTTTTAGTATAAAACGATTCTGAGCAAAGCTTCAGTGTAATATAATAAATTATTATTTAAATACTGTTTACGTATTTTACGGTTATTTGTATAATTTTTGGTGAGTTATAATAATTTATTAAAGTGTGTATAAAAAAAAATCCTGATTATTTTTGAACTTTTGTTAGGATAATTAGGTAGGTATATGAGTAAGGTCATATTACATTATCAAACCTTTTTGTAAAATATTTAAAATTATATTACATAAAAACTTTCAAACGATTTGGTAAATTAAAAGTTCTATATTTAAGTCAAAAGTGCTATAATTGTTCTGAAAATGTTGTCCAATATAAAAAAGTATGTATTTGATATTGGATAAAATTTTCAAGTTTCTAGCTTCAATACTTTTCGATTTATGACTAAATACCTAAAATCTGAACAGTGACAATCTCGTTTACGGCGGATTTTTACCGATTTTACCGTTTTTATTCAGTTTTTCGATCGTTATTCTTGATTACTGGAAAAACTATGGAGATTTTTGAAAAATGACCTCTCTAAAGTACCATCTCAGTTCAATTTCGAATCTAAAAAGTTGCTGGACGAAACTTTTGGACAAGGATTTCTATACGATAAAGTGTTTACAAAAAAAAAAAAAAATAAACATCATTGTAAAACCATAAGATCCTTCGCTTCACTCAGAATCTAAAAGGACATACTTCGCACCACGGGATATTCTTCGCACTTTGGGGAGGGTAATGAGTCAATTACTAATGACTAATGAGTGAAACGAAGAATGTATTGGTTTTACAATGACGTGTTTTTTTTTTGTGTCATCACTTTTTTGGTAGTAAATATGCCCCAAAAGTTTTATCCAATAGCTCAACAGATCAGATATGTCATCTAGTTGGTGCTCTAAATAAATGTCTCTATTCTTGATAGTTTTTCCAAGCGTAAGGAAAACTAAATAAAAATTGTGTAAAACGGTGAAATTCACTGTATATGAGGTTTTCATAAAATCCATTTTTTATATTTATCCATAAATCCAAAAATAATAGTGATAGACCATTGAAATTTTCACCAAATATCAATATGATCCTAATATAGATTTAAAAATGTTTAAAAACATTTTACGATTATTGGACTATATATAAATAAATAAATAAATATATATATAGGTTTAAAAATATTAAAAAACTTTTGTTTGTTGAAAAATTTTATCTAATACAATTTAAAATATTTTGTATAAAACCTGAAAATTCAATATCATTTTATTTATATGCCAAACTAGCAGTTCTGAAAAAAATTTCAGTCAGGAATTTTTTGTATACTAATAATATGCGTTTTAAGTTTGAATTTCAACGAAAGACATTAATTACACTAACACGTAAATTAGCAATATTTTTCAAGAAAAACAATGTAAAATTTAATATTGTTAATCCGGTAAAAATATTCACTATCCAATAGATATTCCTCATATATATCTATCTATGGTTCAAGTTTCATAAAAATAAATTCAATCAATTATATTTTACGTGCGTTTAAAGTTGGAATTACAGCAAAAGGTATCTTTTTTTACGTAAATGTCAAATTTATTTTTATTTTGATAACATTAAATTTATAAATTTGAGTTATAAGGCCTGACATTTTTAAGAAACTTCTTAAAATGTAGTTTTAACTATATTCACATTTTTATAGTTATCTGATCTGTCAATTTTTTTTCATACAAGCTACAAATGTCTAAAAAAGAATATATTAAGTCAACACGGATTTTCCTTGTTATTATTTTTTTACATTTTTGCATGAAACTTGCGCCAGTTGTTAATCATGACATTTTTTATTTTTTCGAAAACTTATACAGTTGATACTAAAATAAGTTATTACTTGAGTTTCATTCAGAATTGTTTTTCGAAAACAATGAACTATCATTGAGTTCAAATTTAAATAATATCATACTATACGTACCGCTCATTAATCTTAAAAGCAGCTTATCTAAAGTTCATTAAATCCTTCACCATGTTCTTGTCCACGAATTAAGAATACCGATGGCAAGTGTATGCATTATTTTTAAAATTTTTTATTCTGATTGAAGTAAATATTCCAATGGTTAAACAATCATGTGTTTCTATTTTTATTTAAAAAAAAGATTTTTTTCTTCTAGTATTTAAATTACCAAAAAACAAAAAAACAAATGAAAGAAACAAGACACACATAGTTATTTAAGTGACACAAAAATATAAAGATTAAATGGTAATAAAAAAAGTATTTCATAATAATACTTACATTTTTAGAGTGGTTAAATTAAAAAAAAAAAAAAAAATAATAAACAATGAATTATACTCTCATGTTTTATTCGATTTTTAAATTTGTATATTTTTACTGTCACCATGATATAAGAATATTGAATACGAATTCATAATCAATGCCTATACGTATAAGATCGAATGAATGTTTTTGTTATGTTTATAAATATGTGACTTAAATCCCTATAATGTTTATACTTGATAGTTAATATTCAATAATTATAAAATCATAAAATGTTTGTGAATTTTAAATGCATGAGTAAAAAGCAAGAATATCATTTATAATTCGAAATATTATTTATAACGTTGATTGAAAGTTATTCGTACGACCATTCGTCATCGGACGAATATATATTTCCAGGCATGGCAAATCTGTTTCGTAATCTCCCTTTTTTCAAATTGTTTTCATAAAATAAACATTGACTTTGTGGTACATGTTTGTCCACTGTTTTCATAACGGTTTCCGAAAAGTCTCCAGCGAACTTTCTAGTATATGAAAATAAAATACATAAAAAGTCAGTTTTAAATATTCAGTAAAATCATCTTACTCCGACAAATCCTCCGAAAAACAACAGTTAATCGATTGAATCACTCGATATAAATCTGAATCAACCGTTGGATTCAGGTTTTGAATCATTTTCAAGTGACCATTTACGACAAAACTATGTCGTGCTTTAGAGTTTTTCGGTATAATCTGTAAAATATGTAGATAGACTTACAGTAAACTTCACTATAGGCTGACATTTTAGACTTTTATAATAATTAGTATGTATGTTAATTGTGACTATTGTGAATATGTTAGCTATAGCCGGAGCCTGCAGAAGGTGTGCACTGTGCGGTTGCATCTTCTAATATAAAAGTTCTTTACATATGTCACATTTTTGAATTTGTTATATATTAATTTTAATTTTCAACATCATAATTATATTTAACATAAACATTGACACATTTTATACATTATCGTATTATAAATAAAATTATGCCAATGCTATTGTTGTCATTACCGTAATATTATACATGAAAAAATTATTGAATGCCTATCAATTATTCATTTCAAGTCATATTTTATAACATATTTGATATGGGCAATTTGATGATTTGTAGTTTTTGAATAAATATGTATTTTTTTTTGGACATGATTTTATGCGACTTAAATTAATAAATAATATAACACAGTATATATTATAATGACATTACAATTATAAAAGTTTTTATGAACGAGGGCTGGAGAGGGGCTGAATGTTTCCAGAAATATGCATCTCTTAATGAAAACTGGCTTCACCTATGACGTAAGATTTTCATAATGTAATTTAACCATGTATAATGAATAAATTTGAATTTTTTTTTTTTATGTATAATTTTAAAACAGTACCTGAGAGAACAAAATGTGTATGAAAACAATATTTTTTCAACTGTTATCTATGTGATTTCTTAGTATTGATTTTTTAAATGGTAACATGTATAGAAACATAATGTATATAATATGTATACCGTATCATGGATAGTAATAATAATAATAATACATAACATAATATTATGAAAGAAAATAATTTTTTTTGGATATGTTGATTCTTAAAGTTTATTAATTGAATATATAGCTTAAGAGATATGAAGTTTAAAATATTGTGTAGTATTGACATGGAAGACATTTTATTTTACACTTAACATGCTTAATATAGTCTAACCAAATAAGAAAACCAAAACACTTAAAACAAAACAAGTAGATAACAAATATCTAGTTGAAAAATCATTTTCTTCGTGGAAATATAATTCTAATAGTGTTATAAATAATTTGTGCATGTAATATAATTCAAATTTATCCTTTGTTAATTTAGGTTAGACGATCTAACTTAGATCACATGGTCGAATTCTTCTTGATACCACCCTTATTCATTCCACATTTTGTATATAAACCATAAGAAAAACTCCTAAACTGCATTGGTACCTAATATAAAGTGTTGATTATAATGAGTTTCTATTGCAATCTGGTTGCTGTAGTTTAATATTATGATATTTACTATCATTTATTATTTATTTACATTGATACTTGATGGTACAGATATGATTATAATTTTGTCAGATACGTCAAGAAAAAAAATTATATCTCGGAACAAATGAATTTCAGTCCCTCCACGACATTTTGAATTTTTTTAAATAACTTACGTAACTCAATGACTTAATAACCGGATTTGACGGAGGGTTTTAAGGGTACTTGCTCCGGGTAGCAGATGTTTGGAGGCATCTGAATGCTGGAATACTTTAAAAATAAATTTTTAAAGGTTTTGACATTTGGTTTAGAAAATGTATGAAAAAAATTATCAACTTCAAAAAAAAAAGATATTGCACTATTTAGTATTTACTATATATTACATTTAATTAAACTGAAAATATAATTGAATATTAAACAGTGTGAAGGTTCAATTTAAAATTTAAATAAATAAACTGTAGTGATATTAATATAATATTTTTCACTCTTTAAGTTATAAAATTTTAATAAAATAATTATAAAATTGCTGTCTTTAAATAAATTTTGAAATTTGTGAAGTATGAACAGTGGTATTTTAAATTTGAAATAAAAAAGTTTAGGCACATATAGTTTTAACTGGCAAGTTTGCAAATTTTTAATTTTTTTTCCTTTACTACATAGATATTGGATAATTTTCATTTTTCACTGCTAGGGACCTCAAAAATCGATTTTTCCCTGGCATCGGGAAGTCTAAATCCAGCCCTATTTAGAACGATGGTGCAATCAAAATTTTACGTTCGCACTTAATTTAGAAACTATAGTCATTTTAATTTCAACGAAATACAATGTATTATATATGCACACACGACCACAGCATTCGGTACGCAATACGATCTGCAAATCGAAAATAACCATCGACGGCTTCATCGCTGTTCAACGTAGGGATAATTCAATTTGATAAAACCATTGTTTTTTACTTATCGAGTGACGTAGGTAAGAAAAGATAAAAAATTTAAAATGGCTAAGAGGAACTAAATTGCATTTACACCAAAGTTGTATAGTATAATACACTCACGCAGTCACGCTACACACACACACACACACACACACACACACACACACACACACACACACACACACACACACACACACACACACACACACACACACACACACACACACACACACACACACACACAGGGTTGGACTGGCCCAACATTGGTAATAGGGCCGATTTCATAAATGGATTCCTAATACCTACATTTTTTTTTGAGAAATTTGAAAAATTGCATACGAACAAAAATTCTTAAATTATTTCAATTATATGTATAAAAAAAAAAACAGATTTAAAAATTAAACTTTCTTAATAATAAAAATAGATGACATATTTATCTCACTTATTATATAATAATTTTGATGATAATCGTGATGGTTTATTTTTATTTTTGTTATCGAACATAAAAAAATACATGTTGTATGTGTGGGTTGCAAGTTTGCGACTTCCGTCAAGACTGTCGAGTTAAATTTTGTATTATCACGTGATGGCTATATAAATAATTATCGTAACCACTGTACAATTCCGATTTTAGATTTCTGATATGTGACTTCTTCGTTTCTACATGGAATTATTCGGTATGTATTAACTATTTATTTTATTCATTTATTGGCCACGGTGTGGTTGTGCGGACCTGCGGACTTTCCGAGTGTGCATATTACTGGTAAGTATCAAATCTATTTTGTATTGTTTTCAGTGGCAGCTCGTGTATATGTGCGATCTGCCTACCTACCTATTTATAACCTACGTTTAAAGTGTATTTTATAATTTTTATTGTTCTTGTACATATGTGGTATGTGGTGTGTTTTTATGTACTAAAAATATTAATAAAACTAGAATTTTTCTAGTATTTAGTTTTTTGATATATTTAAAATTTTATAAAAGTACCTAATCTTTATTACGTACGCGCACCATGCACGACATATTTTAGTATTTTTAATATAAAAAAAAAAAATAGCATTATATTGAAATTCTGATACTTTATTGTCTTGAGCACAAAAATCACATATTTGATATTTCTATGTAAATCAATCATCAAAAATAAAATGTTTGTGTTGGTAAATAATTGTGAAAACCGAACAACTTTTCGCTAGGTAGTAAAATTAAGTTTCAAAATAAAAAAAAAGCTGATATTGAAATTCAGAATAAATAATACAGTAAAATTAAAATAAGTCAAATCACGCAACCCGCGGTTATAGTGGAATCGATGTGTACGTAAGACATAGGTAGCCAATTAAATAGTTTTCAGCGAATTATTTTCAACATCGTCGTTGCACGTCGATATTTTAATTTATTTTTACTCCCTCTCATTTATTACAATTTTCCAATTATCAGTTGATAAAGTATTAAAGTTCGTCGATAATTATCGTAAATTCAGAATAATAACCGTGTTTTCTATTGACCTAAACTTGACTTCAGTTGTTTTACTTGTGAATGTATTAATTTAATATGTACAATTATTGTACATACCACATTCTTAAGTGTAAAAAAAAAATATGAAAAAAAATCTAAAAATTAAATTGGCTTACCAGGTTTTGCTACGTAGCCGACGATATTTTAGATTTCAATTCTAGATTTTTAATTATATCATATTTATTTACATTATCATTATTATTTAACAGTAAAATGGAGGATCATTCGAATAACTTAAAGAGAAAATCTAAAGGTGGCGCTGAAAAAATTAGGGAAAAAAAACAAAAAAAAAACTACAAATAGAGGTCGACAGTTGTTTTAAAATTAAAGATATGTTTAAAAAATCTTTTGCATTAAATAAAAATAGTAATGACGATCTGCCAGAGCTTAAAGAAACAGATAATGACCAAAATAATCTTAAGACAAATGAAACAGATAATTTAAATACACTAAACAAGATAGATGTAATAGATGTTAGTATAAAAGTTGATACTCAAAGTTTAGATGTTGATAACAATGTAGTTTCCGATGACTTTAATAATATTACAACTAATGTAGACTTTTATGAAAACCCTTCTAAGGAATTAACTCACCAATTTTTAAATTATCACCCTTGTCAACCCAATGATATTGATTTTAATACGGATAAGGTATATTTTACAAATAAGAAAACGGGAGATACTAGAAAATGGATAAGTTACAGTCTTGATCGAAAATCATTTTTTTGTTGGATTTGTATAGGATTTAGGTTAAAAGATGATCAAAGTATTTTTGTAACTGGTTATAGTGGCGTAACTAAGCATTTTTATGACAGAATTAAAGAACACGAAATTAGCAAAACCCATATTAACAATTTAAAATCATTTATGATGTTTGAAAGTAATAAAGATATTATAAGTTATTTCAGTAAAGCAAGAGAAATAAAACTCAGAGAAATACAAAATAATAGAAATATTTTGGAACGTATTATTGAGACAATCAAAATGATTGGCAAGAGGGGTCTTAGTTATCGTGGTGCTAATGAAGCAGCGTATACTTTAGATCAGTGGTCTTCAACCTTTTTGGACTCGCGACCCACTTTTTTAGGCCTACATGTTACGCGACCCACATAAGCTTTATAAAAAATCTAAAATTGCTAAATACTTTGCAGTAGTACTATTAAAACTGAATAGATAAAAATTGTATTGTTGTAGTTAGAATATTTAATTATTATTAATTGAAAATGTATAGGATTCATATGAATATACGAAATAAAATGAAAAATATTTTTTTACCTTTTATAATTTTATAAATTTAATTTTTATTTTAAAAATGAGACTTATTGCGACCCAATTTTTAAGATTACGCGACCCAAAAATGGGTCGCGACCCACCGGTTGAAGACCACTGCTTTAGATGATGATACATTAGATCATGGAAATTTGCTTGAAATATTAATGTTAATTTCAAAATTTGATCCTATACTAAACAACCACGTGCAAAAATGCATCGATAAGAGTAAAAAAATACACAAAAACCAAAACACCAAAGGACGAGGCGATCTTGTTAGTTTTTTTTTCGAAAATGTAATAATTGAAGGAATAACTAAACTAATAAAACAGAAAATATCTGAGGAAATTAATCAAGCCAGTTTTTTTACAATTCAAATTGATACAACGCAGGATATAAATGTAGTCGACCAGTGTTCCATTGTAGTTAGATACATAAATAACCAAGTTCATGAGCGAGTTGTAAGCATTGTTAATTGTAAATCGGGTAAAGGTAAAGATATGCACGAACTTGTTTCAACCGAGTTAAAAAAATTAAATATAGATATTAAAAAGTGTATTGGGAACTCAACTGATGGTGCTGCTAACATGCAAGGCCAATATAAAGGATTCACTAAGTGGTTAACTGATGATTCACCCAAACAACTTCATGTATGGTGCTATGCACACGTACTAAATTTGGTTATATCGGATGTAACTCAAAAAACTAATGAATCTATATCACTTTTTAGTCTATTGAACAAAGTTGCAGTATTCGTTCGTGAATCATATTTACGAATGAATTTTTGGAAAAATACGACAGAAGGTAAAAATATTAGTTTCATAAGTACGTTAGGTGAGACAAGATGGTGGTCGAAAGAAAAATCGTTAAGGAAAGTTTTTGGATCTCTAAATGACTCTCAAAATTCAATCTTTGTTCAAATATGTCGAACGTTGTTTGATATTTCGACATCAGAAAGTATGAACTCTGATACATGGTTTAATGCTAACGTGTACTTACAAATGTTAATAAAATTTGACACAATTATGACAGCACAATTGTTTCTTCTTATTTTTAAAAGTACTACTCCATTATCAAACTATTTACAAACATCAGGAATGGATTTGCTTCAATCATACAAAATGGTTGAAAACACAATAAAAATGTTAAAAGATGTGAGTAAAAATTTATTGATGTGTACGAAAAAGCTAAATATTCTTCGTCTGCTATGAACGTGATTTTTGAAAATGAAGATACAACATTCAGAGTTGAAGAAGATTTTAAAGAAATTAGAATTAAAAGAAAACCAAAGTTTCACGACGAAATTATCAATGATACCCCTTACAATTGTTCCAAAAAAAAATATGAGATTAATGTTTATAACATAACCTTGGATACTGTTATTGAGAGTTTAGAAAATAGATTTTCAAAGCATAAAGAAATGTACATAGACTTTGAATGGCTACATCCTACTAACTTTAAATTAATTAAAAATCTACCTGAAATGCGATGAATAAAATAGCTGAGCTTTTGACAGACTTTTCACCAAATATCGATAAAGAAATATTACAAGAACAATTAATAGATTTTGCAGGAAAATGGGATTCACTTTCAAAAACATTACTTGAAGAATATAATTGTATGACACTGGATCTAGAAAAGGACGATCAAGAAGAGGAACCTGAGTTAGCCAAAGAACACATTGTACATAAAAAGACGTGTAAAAATTGTATATTTTGGTGTTATCAAATTTTATGGAAGTATAATTTGTATGCTACAGCATATACAGAATTGTTTTTAGCTTACAAGTTTTTGTTAACACTATCCATAACTCAAGTTCAATGTGAAAGAACATTTTCGAAATTAAAATATATTTTGAACAGATTAAGAAGTAATTTAAGTCAAGAGCGTGTGGAAGAATTTATTATAATGTCGTGTGAAAAAGATGTACTATATTCATTGAAAAATTTAGATATAATTGAATATGTCGCGCAAAGCAGTAACTTAATGAACAAATTACTAATTGGATAAATTAATTAATAATTAATATATTTTAATATATAATATCTATAGCCTAAATGTGCTACGTAGATAACTATGTTTTAGATTCTGAGTGAAGCAAAGGATCTTATGGTTTTACAATGATGTTTATTTTTTTTTTATTTTTTTTTTTTCTGTAAACGCTTTTTCGTATAGAAATCCTTGTCCAAAAGTTTCGTCCAGCCACTCTTTAGATTCGAAATTGAACTGAGATGGTACTTTAAAGAGGTCATTTTTCCAAAATCTCCATAGTTTTTCCAGTAATCAAGAATAACGATCGAAAAACTGAGTAAAAATGGTAAAATCGGTAAAAATCCGCCGTAAATGAGATTTTCACTGTTCAGATTTTAGGTATTTAGTCATAAATCGAAAAGTATTGAAGTTAGAAACTTGAAAATTGTATCCAATATCAAATACATACTTTTTTATATTGGACAAAATTTTCAGAACAATTAAAGCTATTTTGACTTAAATATAGAACTTTTAATTTACCAAATTGTTTGAAAGTTTTTATGTAATATGATTTTAAATATTTGACAAAAAGTTCTGAAAATGTAATATGACCTTACTCATATACCTACCTAATTATCCTAACAAAAGTTCAAAAATCGTTAGTCAGGATTTTTTTTTATACACGTTTTAACAAATTCATATAAATTCGTATATGAATATCGACTGTTTTTACGTTAATTTTCAACTTAAAATCTGTATAAATCTTTTTTGGTGTGTCCGATCACAATGAAACTTGGAATATAGATATAAAAACATGTTTCAAATCTTTTGGTAACAGAAAATTTCTAACGAGTTAAAAATTGAATATTTTATGAGGGTTTAATAACGAAAAAACTCACCAAAAATCAGACAAATAACCGAAAAATACGTAAACAGTATATAAATAATATATTATATTACACTGAAGCTTTGCTCAGAATCGTTTTATACTAAAGAAATGAGTCGTCATTTCTTTAAAACTTAATACACTCTTCATCAATATCTTGTCCGAGGACCGAAGGGACGAAGGACGAACTTGTACCACCATCATCTCACTTACAAGTTTTCTCTTGTTTACAATAAGTAATTAGTAAGTACCTACAATAATTAATATAGCCATTATTATTATATTTAAAAATAATTTTTAATTTAATTATTGTATTTGAAAATAGAAAAGAACTTAAATAAGTACTATTATAATAATATACAATTTTTATTTAATAATTATTATATAACTTTATGTCTATAACTATGCATAATAATTTGTAGACATTTAATATTTTATATTAAATAAAGGGTTGTCTAACCAAACTTTTAAGTTTTAATTAATGTAATAAATTCAATTTTGAAATAAAAATTGAGATTGGTGTCTTCCAGACCATCTTCTCTATTGTAATATGAATGTAAAATAATTTCACTTTGGTAGGGCCAGTAAAATTTTTCAGCCCGGGCCGGTTTAAAGACCCAGTCCAACCCTGCACACACACTCACACACACACACACACACACACACACACACACACACACACACACACACACACACACACACACACACACACACACACACACACACACACACACACACACACACACACACACAGACATACACACACACGCACGCACGCACGCACGCACTTATATCCGAGGATGGACAATTTAACTAAATTTTTAACTCGTCAATAAAAATTCTGTTAAGTTTTAAGTTAAAAGTTAATGTTCTTTTTATCAACTTGTTTAAATTACTTGTTAAATAGAAAAAATAAGTAACTTAACTATTAGTTAAAAATCAGTTTTTTTTTACACGGGTCTTTACCAAAGTACAATAAACAAGTTTTATTAAAATATATTCATAGATACACAGAATTACACGGATTAAATAACTATAGAAAAATAATCTTATATAATCCATATTACAACTACACAAATAATAATATTTCCATATTATAGTATCTATGTTTTTTCGATGTAAAACCAATCGTTTGTACGAAAAATATAAAACATTAAATTGACGTGGATATGAAATCTTAAACTGAAAAATAACGTCATAAAATGGGTAAAAATCACACTCGTTGGAAATCAATTGAAAAAAAAAAGTAACTCGTTAACTAATTTAGTTAAAAGTAACTTTACTTTTTAACTTGACTCTAACCTTTTAACTCGTTAAAGCCCAGCCTTGTCTAAATGTAATTTACAAACGTACCTACGATCTGTCGTATAATATAAATCAGGTATGACGTTATACAGTACGGTTGTAAAATAATCCACGTTAGTCGGAAACCACGCGTTATTTGCCGTCACAAAATTACAAGTAATGTAGTACACACAGTCGACTGATAATAATACTTTGTTGATTTTATCGAGGATGCATAAGAAAATGTCGCTCGGAATCGATGGCTTCAGTAATTTGTCGAAAACGAAATAATCGTCACATTCGTTCAATATCTGTAGCAGCGCACGTCTGCATTTTTCCCGGCTCTCGCTTTCCGAATCCGACTTGACGTACATCTGAGCGAGAAACGTGCGCCGATAAAACGTCAGTTTAACCCGTTGTACGTTACTCGTTGTTTGTCCGTCTTACATCCATCATAACGGCGACGGCGTCACCGGCGCAAATAGATCTGGCGTGTTCGGGACCATGTCGTCCTATCATGCCCAGCGCCCAAACCGCGACGGCTTTTGAATACTTGTCCATATCGTGATTTTTCAAAATGTCTGTGAAATGCGTCAGTGCCTTGAAATCGTAAACGATCGTTGTACGGGTATCGTGCGGGTTTGATGAATTATTATAATAATAATTGAAAACGCGTCGATACCTTGGATTGAATTACGGACGACGCGAGTGGCGGGGACATGGCGCCAATATAACCCAAAGCGAGCACAGCGGAAACAGGAGAATACTCTTCTCCGCACAAAATCACATTTAACAACGAGGTCAGTCCACCGTTGGTGACCACCAGTTGAGCGATCTGCAAGGTGAAAGTCGATATGCTTATGAGCTTAGGTTAGAATAGGTAAGGCTTGGTTAGAGAAATTAAGAGTATAGTCATGAGTAAGTCAAGCAGTAAATAATATAATATGTAGAAATCGTTTGTGACACGTGTCTTTTTGTAACATTTTATAACTACTGTCGTATTGTTGTAATAATACCTCACGTAGCAACAACTTAATAATATAATTTTTTTAAAACTGCAATTAATTAAGGATTGCGCTTGTTAAAAGCTATGTTTCCCCTGCCTATACGCAGTCACGTTATGAACGTTCAATAGACAGAAAACGTGTCCTTATTTAATGTTGATTTCAACTATTTACTTTGATGTTTATCTATCAAAAAATAATAAATAAATAAGTGAACGAAAAATAAATATATTCCAACTTCACTTTTAAGTACAAAATAATAGAATTTATTACACCTTTTTAAAATATAAAATAATAAAATATCACCTTTTTAAATATAAAATAATTATTTATAACCGCTTCTACTCGCACGATGATAATCAATAATACAATCAAAAAAAGATACACTTATTCGAAGGGAGCCTCAAGCCTGGACTGACTAGACCAGCGTTTGCCTTTGCCTTTCCTGTCCGAGACGTCTCCTCCCTTCTTTTTTAATTTACATTATTTGATTTTACATAATATATATATATAAATGCGATGACAATAAATTTTTTGTTAGTTATGTGGGAAATATCGATTTAGCAAATCATCATTTTGTGCGATATTATCATTATTTAATTTTTAATTTGTAACGTGATATATGATACACAATGTGTATTACACATATTATATACGACACTATATACCCGAACAGTGGTGCGCCCAACGATAGTTTTGAATGGAAGGGCCCATCTACAAGTTGTATTTTTATTTATACATTATTTAAACAACACACACGTGTGTATTTGTACGAATTTAAACTTAGACTTGAACGTCTTGAACTGATTTATCGTTTCATAATAAAAACATATCGTATAAACTATAATACGCGCTTGGTACTTCAAGAAATAAAGTGCATATTAAATAGGTGTCTACTCACATGACATACATTAGTGTTTGAATATTTTCAATAAAAATGAGTATTAAAAAAAAAAAAAAAACAGTAATGTTCGAAAAGAAATAATAATATTTAAGCGCTATAGGTATGTAAATAATTACGTATAGTGTATACCTGTTATAACAGACATGTACTCAAATACTTGACACATTTTTTTTAAATTTGAAAATGTCTCGTATCAGTATACGTATATACAATATACATGTTAATTTATATTGAAATTAGCTCGTGCATCAAAATAATAATAATAACTTATGTTATCCTCGAATACGTTGCACTTGGAACATGTATACGGTCATTTAACTAGATAATTTTAAGGATATAAAAACCTAATTCTTAAAAAAAATAATACGTATTGAATAAGGTTGTCTGCTGGAGAGGGGAAACCAAGTGAGATTTAAAAAGAAATTGCATATTATATTGTAGCAGCTCATAGAGGCTACATCACAACGTTAATGAGAACACGTAATACATAAATTATGGTTTTACTTGAACACTGTGTTTAACCACTTCTTGTATGACGTTTGCTGCGTTGATACGAACACATTCATCCGGGTGTGCCATCAACAGAAATATATCTGAGAATAAGTTCGATTCAATCGCACTTTCGGCCAGAAACAGCGATTGTTTAACGATGTCTTTAATCAATACCAATGCACTTTTCTGTACACAAAATATTATTTCACATTTATAGAATATTGAATGATGAAGTACCAGCTATAAAGTTATTCCTTACGAGCCTAAAAATGCGTTTATCGTTGAGTGCATACATCAATGGTGAATATTTTTCACGATTATAAATAACTATGTTTTGAAGTTTAAATTTTTTACTCGATACGAACATCAAATGAGTAGTGCTTGATTTATACAGAGTAAGAAAAAAACGCGGTCTTCATATGCAAGGTCATATCAGAGGGTAGGGTCCATGGGTCCGGACCCCTCCGAAAGGAAAGTAAAAAAAAAAATGTATTATTAGTAGTAAAGTATTGTAGTAATATAATTGTACTAGGAAAAATTCGGATTAAGAAGTGTGCAAAGAAAACTGTAGCCTGGGTGGCTCGGAAAAAGACTGATGGTTTTTTCTACATCTAATTACATTGCAGTTAGTATGTGAGCTTAAATTCAAAAACATCAATCCTATATCCAACGCTTTTTCAAAAATGTAAGATATAATTTTTATTAACTAGGCCACTAGAGCATCTAAATGAAAATAGAGTATTATTAGTATTTAGAAAAATGTTTGATTTTCTAGTGCTTTTATTTTTTTCTTGAATGACGATTGAATAGGTAGTTAACGAAAATCAATGTAATAACTTTCTGAATTTTTTTGTTCTTATTACTAAACGTAATTTTTGAACCTAAATTACTAACTAAAAACAATGATGACTTACGGGTTCATAAATGAAAAAAAGGATACATTGTAAAACTAATACGTTTTTTGGTTTTACTTAAAATCTTTAATTAAACGTACATGAAAACCATAATATTAAGAAAAAAAAAAAAATCATGTTTGCATATTTATACATAAACTTAATTTTAAAACAATTATTTGTATTTTTTTCTATAATAAAAAAACGAGTTTTTATGATTTGGACGTAAAAAATGTCAACTCCCTCCGAAATTCATATTCAAACACGTTTTTGCCCGTATAATGTTTACATTTTTTTTTTCTTGCAATTTAACGAAAAACAACGGTGAAATCAAAACGAATGTTTGAAAACTATTCAAGAATTATGTGTCAAACTCTGTTTATGGCATTTTTGACATCAGCAATTGTCTAGAACTATGGTGGTGTGAAAATTATGGATATAAAGTCACGAGAGAATTCTGTGGCAATACCTTCTGCAGATTTTTTCGAAAATTATTTGGAAATCATATGACACAAAAATGTTTGGTTGAAAAATAATAATAATGAAAAAAGCTGCTGTTATAACATTTACAAAGTGAGTAAAAATGTCACATTGAATACCATGTTTTTCCACTGTATTTACGTAAATTTATAATAATATTTATGCATTGAAACCTCTGAATACCGGACACTCTCGATCGCCAAAATATTGTCCGTTATTTCGAGGTGTCCGCTATACAGAGGGAAAAATAAAGGAGGTGACAATATCTTTGTCCTCATAAAAACGTCCGCTATTTGAAAGTGTCCGTTAAGGGAGGTTTCACTGTGTATATACAGTGTTTATACAGTAGAACCTCGATTATCCGAACCTCCGTTAACCTCCTCTATTATCCAAACTACAATTATTAGAGTATCCGAATGTTCTGTTCTCCGAACGTTAAAATTCGTTGAAGCACTCGTATCCGCGGCCGGTTTATCGAATTTATCATAACTTTTGCCTTTGGTTTATTATTAGTACACACGTATATGAATGTACGTGTGTAGATCGTTAGTAGATAATCAAAACGTAACGGGCTTATAAATTAATTAAACTTTTGCGAGGCTTTGCTGCAAAAAAGCGCGTTGCAGCTTGTCGTCAAATGAAATCGATAATTTTGTCAAAAAAATATAATAAACATCATATGTTCCTATGTATGTAATGAATGTAGTTCTGATAAAATATTCATAATGATATTAATAATAATAATAAATATGTAATATAAATTATTTATTGTTTAAACAAATAAAATTAAAAAAATATTTCCAACATCCGAACTAGGTTATAGTTATAATATCGAGGTTCTACTGTATATATATATATACACGTATATATATAATAACAATAATTACTATTCTGATGTTATGTTTTGAAATAAAGGAAAAGTGTGTAGTATACGAAGTTAAATAGTGTGCTACTTAAATGTCGTTCATATAATGTACCTGAACTTTTACATCTGTAATGCTTGGCGATAACAAATTTATCACGTATAGCAGAGACGGTATTTCCACAAGTGCATTGGCTAAATCTTCGTTGTCTTTGACGATTTCGTCTAGCGTGGATAACGCGTGTAATTGTAATTGTTCTTCTTTTAAACATTGAACGATATGAGTTAATACGCCTGTATAACCAACATACATTATAAAAGTTACCTACACCTAGTGATGGGCTGTGGGTAAATACCCAACGGGTAAGAAATATAATTTGGGTTAATACCAGGGTATTTACCCACGTCATTTTTTCCTTTGAAAAATTGGGTATTTTTTTTTTTTTAATATGGCTATACTGTTTTATCTTAAATTATAGTTGTAACCAAGGTGGATATATCTCCACCTTGGTTGTAACATAAATATTAAAGTATATTAAAATATCACATGACTACAATACACACACGGTAGAAATGTAGAATATAGATATACCGTTACGCTTACGGCATTAAGAATGCGTTGGTAACGCGGCGTTAGTCTTGTTTTTGCGCTTTTTTTCGTTTTTGCTTTGTTAATGAAATACAAATTATTTAGTTTTATTGTTGCTTAAATTTGTGAACTATAAAATAAAATTATGGGAAGAAAAAAGGACATAGTGCGTAAATACTTTGAACAATTCATATCTAACGATAAACGTCAGTCATGCTAGTTTTGTCAAAAAGAGTATATTAATACGAATGTGAATAAAATGAAAGCACATTTACTTAAATGTTCAAATTGCCCACAACAAATAAAACAAAAATTTTATTCAAATACAACTTCTAATGTAACTGAAGATCAAATACAAACAGTTGATGAATATGATGCTCATTTAGCTGTTAATTCGCACAAGCCTTTAACCATTAACACATTTTTTGATCACGTGAATAAATCAGAGAATGTAAGTAAAATAATTAATTTAAAACAGTAGTTGGGTGGGATACACGAGATGCATTGCTAGATTAGGCATTATTGGATAGATTTTGGAATTATTTTATATTATAAAAAAAAAAACGATTCTGAACGAAGATGAAGATGTCAGCCTTAAATTGTAATATATATTTTATTTTAATATCCTAGATTGGGTTAAATTTACATTTGTCTATTCATGTGACTTCTGCTCGTGAGCATTGGACAAACCAGGATGTGCATAGATAGGGCGTAGGTAAATACCATATTATTTGCCTAAATGCACTATCGTGACGGCACCACCCGACCCCGCCGTCCATATATGCTGAATGCTCCGTGGCTACGTCTATTTAAATATTAATAATTAATAATAATATATAAAATCCGCATGTTTATGGAACTGATACACACATTAAAATAACTGGAAATTGGAAGTTAGTAACGTTCTATTCAACCATGTAAAGGTACGTTATACACCTTGTGTTTACAATCTACCAATATTTTGTATAGAACAGCTGTCAGCTACTGATTATATTATAATAAACTTAATCTATTTAATTATCTTTATCAGCTGTGATATTACATAATATTTTCATTTCTTATCTTTGAATACAAAAATTTTTATACATTTTCAACTACAAAATAATTTGCAAATATTCGTGATTTTGACAAATTTTGTCGATTTTTGAACTTCAACTGCTTATAAAAAAAAATTGTGCCTATGTATTTGAATAATTTTTGAATCACTCTTAGATCAACTTATTCAAAACCTTCTATTAAATTTTCAAGCGATTTGGTAGGGCCAAAAAATTGTTATCGACTTTTATAAAAAAAAAATCTAAGAAAAATCGAATTATTCAAATGCCTATAAATAGCTAAAAAATAAACGAAATATTTTGAAAATACAACTATGTAAAGAAAATGCCTATTTGAACATTTTGTAAAAGTTTTAAGTTTCTACGACCTATACTTTTTGAATAAGAACAAATATCAAAAATCAATGATGCCTAAATTGTTATTTTACGCGATTATGTGAAAAAATTGTAATTTCAAACACTCATAAAAATTTTTGATTTTATTCCAGTGCAAATTTTTTTACAGATAATTGAAGGAAAACGTATGTCAAACTTTGTACCGAATTTACAATTCTTAGTTTTGAATACTTAAAATTTTATGAATTTTCAACTGCAAAATACATAGCAAATATACATGATTTTGACGAATTTTGTCAATATTAGCACTTATAAACGCTTATAAAAAAATTTTGTGCCTATGTATTTTTATAATTTTTGAATGGGAGTTAGAACAACTTATGTGGACCCTTCTATTAAATTTTCAAGTATTTCGTCCGAGCTACATTTTTTTTATCAACATTTATAAAAAAAAAAATAAAAAAAATCGAATATTTCAAATGCCTATAAATTGATTAAAAATGAGTGAAATCTTTTGAAAATAAAATTATATAAAGAAAATGCCAATATAAACAACTGATAAAATTTTCAAGTTTCTACAACTTATACTTTTTGAAAAAAAAAACAATTAGCAAAAATCGTTTGAGGCTAAACCGTTGTTTAACGTGTTTTTGTAAAAATTTAAATTTCAAACACTCATAAAATTTTTTTGTCTGAATCCGGTAGAGTTTTTTTTGCAGATAATTGAAGAAAAACTAATGAAAAACCTTGTACCAAATTTTCAAAACTTAGTTATAAAAGAAAAAAATTTTACGATTTTTCAACAACAAAATTATTTGCAAATTTTCGCAATTTTTACATATTTCGTATAAATTGGAACTTTGAGCACTTATAAAAAAAAATTGTGACTTACGATTTTGGATTTTTTTTTATCAGTTATGGAACAACTTATAAGAAACCTTGTATTAAATTTTCAAGATTTTCTGGCAAAAAAAAAAAATTTTATCGTTATTTTAAAAAAAAATACTTAAAAAAATTGAAAATTTCAATTGTCTATAATTAGCTCAATAAAAGTCAAAAGTGTTCAAAAATTTTACCACGTATAGATGATTTCAATATAAACATTTGGTGAAAATTTCAAGTATCTACAATTTTTGGTTTTTGAGTAACGGCTAAATAAAAAAATCGATTTCGTCGAAAACGGGTTTTGCACAAAAAGTACCGGTTTTTCCTCATTTTTTGTTTGTTTTTCCCGTGGCATTTGAAAACTTTTGGGAATTTTCACTTGTGACCTCTCTAAGGTACCTCCGATATTCGTTTTGCCACCGAAAACATACCCTGAAGTTCAAAATTGAAGCATTATTTCGAGTAGTTATGGTGTACACAGACACAAAAACAAAAAAAAAAAAAAAAAACAAAAAAAAAAAAAAAAAAAAAAAAAAAACACACATCATAGTAAAATCAATACATTCTTCACTTCGTTCAGAATCTAAAAATTATATTAAATAGTAAGCTTATTTTGTTTATCATTTATTACCAATGTATTATTATTTAAATACAATATTTGCTTGTTTAACACTAAAAACTTGGTACCTACCTGTGTAGGTATAATGTTTAATTATATAAATTGACAAAAAATTTTTTTTTTAATTTTACATTATTAGATATGTATTTAAAAGCAGTGGCGCCGAACTCAATTTTTATAGGTAGGGCAAAGTACAAAAATTAATACCTACCCCACCCATACACCGAACAATTCCCTTTCACAACTTAAAAAAAATGGTTATCAAATTTGTCTTTGTTTCTCCGTCCCACCCCCCCCCCGCCCCTTCTATATATATATTCTTCTACATACGTTTTTCTCTATCTGCCCAAAATGGAAAAATCATACAGCCTCACCGTGCCACCAATTTGGCAAGGATTGACAAAAACAGTGTATACAGTATACTAAATGGTTCAAATATATGTTATTATAACAGACAAACATTGAAATGTCGTGTTTACTTTAATGACGAAAATATACATTGGGAACCGGAAGTATTGTTTAAATATTTCAACTAAATTTCTATTTCTTATATAATAGTGCAGATGAATAGAATATACACGCAGTTATTATTTAGTTTGTATTATTTATTTAATTGATACGTATTTATTAATCAGTTTTTGATATTAAACACTTTCAAGTTTCAACAATTTAACTTTAATAACCCTAACTACCTAGCACCTACTACCCAAACCACCTAGCACCTACCACCCACCCACCCACTTTCAAAGGTGGGGCGATCGCCCCACCTGTATATAGGGTTCGGCGCCACTGTTTAAAAGGTACAAAAAATCAAAATGTTAAGGATTACCTATATAGTATATGAAAATTACAACTTATAATAAATTAAGTACCTACATAAATAATATTGTATTCATGGCTATTATAATTTATATGAATATATACAAATTATAATTTATTATTTTAATACTGGTGTTGTATCTTTCATAATATTTTATATTTATAAATTTATAAACAATCTATGCTTATTAATTTATGTTTTTTTTTTTTTTACTTCTACTTATCATAATATTTTTTCATTAAGTAGATATTTAGGCTTAGTTTAAATCTATTTGAATTAGGTAACATAGTTCTCAAAGTTGTTATATAATAACATTTATTAAACTTATCTGTTTAAATAAAAATTATAAAACTATACCTAATTTAGGTATTTTGGCTTGGATCACCACATTTTAACATTTGCTCGTTGATGAACAAAATTTTATTGAATATTTTTTGTTTGAAGTAATTACCCAAATTACCGGGTATTTATTTTAAATATCGGGTAAATAACTAGGGAATTTACCAAAAATATATTTACCGGGTGTTTGCCCATCATTACCTACACCTCGATACGGATAGGTAACATTTTTGATTATGGACATTGGAAACACATAGATAGATACGCGTAAGTCGTAGTGTGAATAAAATATTTATTTTTTTTTTTTTTGGACACGAGACGTATTTTCGCTCGGCGCATCGCGTTTGAGTATGTATTTTCAATACATTCAATTATATTCATACGATTTTTTATATTTTATTTATTTATTGTGTTTATATTACAATTTTTTATTTCGTCGAAGAAATAGGTCGCGTGGTATAGTTATACCGTTCTATTTACGAAAAAAAAAAAAATGAACAAAGGTTTTACCGGATTTGCTCGATGTTCAGGTCTATGGTTAGGTCTGTGTCGTAAAAAAAAAAAAATAATTTTTTAAACACGTAAATATTCCGTATTTTCAGTCAATCCATTTACCGCCATTAGATGACGTTATAAAAATCGTACGTGTTATTACTATAATATTTTGTTGTCTGTACCTACCCATCATTTTTTTTCGTGATCTTCAACTTTTCAACCAAATAAATCCCTAAAACCTGGTATTTAGGTATACGAGGTAAATTCATACCATATCACTTCATTTACATATTTATGTGATAACTATGAGATTCTAATGAGATAATTCATCCATTTAACGTGTTTAGATTAGTGCCCAGTAAGTGTAGAGGTCTACCATGATCAGAATGGAGATGAATTATATTGGCTTTTGTCGACTACCAATGACAGTATCACACATTAGTGATAATTTATACAATTTTATCCGTACTAAACTTGAAACTTATTATTAGGTAAAAAATCGGTCGTGAATTAAAATTGAGAAACTAAACACGACTGAAACGAGTGATTGTGAATTAACGTTAACGACGAGTTAAAATGTATATGACATATGAATACTAGAATTTTGGAGACACTTATTGGGTCTCTGTAAATTGTGTCCCATTTCAAATTTTTTATGTAAATTGCGGCCCGGGTATATTTTTGTACATATGCCTATCTAACTATTTCTTATTAATATGTAAATTACGTCTAAGCCTTTTTTCCACAAAACCAATATTTTCCTTCCCATTTTTCAGACTTAGGACTATAACTACAACAGACTTAAAACTATCTATACAAATATTATTATCATCAAATTTCAAAAAATACTTACACGTTTTAACTGTGCAACACCAACGTTGAATATCATTGTTTAAAAATTTATGAAAACGAAATTTGAAACCATTAACTATTTTCAACGTTTTATTCCTTTCACTTTTCATAACGTCCATTTTTATTAGATTGAAAAAAAATACTGTAAACTGTAGAGCAACCACAGATATATAAAACAACTAGATAGCCGACTCAACGAATAAAATTGAAGTCTAGAATCCATATGCGAACAGGGAAAAATATGATTGATTAATCCATGACATTTTATATTATTCCATGAAATATAATTTTTCTGTGATTGAAACCAAAGATGTAATATAAAAATGTTGTTTTATATATCAGTTATCTTTTTATGTGGATTCGGATTGAAACACAATTTTTCGATTATAATTTATAAACTATAAACTACGATTATATACTATACTCGTATAGATACTTTATACCTATTACGTATAAAGTGCAATTCAAGTAATTCAACATCATGGTGGTTTCTTGTTCTGTGTCTGGTTGTGTCAATAGGAGACTGAAAGGAAGCAAAGTTCATTTTTTTTTCGTAAGTTCCCGGGACGCAATTTACGTATGTTTTAAAAGTACGCGGGCCGCAATTCACATAGTTTATGACCATGACCGTACTTATAGGAACGTAATTTACCGACTCCGCACTTATTAGTCACTCTCCGTGATCAAAGTTCGTAGTATAGTACATAATACATAGTATGTCGTGTAAAATGTCATGGTTAAAAGAAGGAAGTAGCGGTGTAGCATATACTCGCGCGTATACGACGTACAAAAACTTCTGTGTTATTTCGCTAATCCGTACAATCTTAATACAGTATGATACGCAAGTATAAGCGTTTTTAAATATCGTTTTTCTACAAATTTGAAGTTAGTTCCATAATCAAACAAATTTTAATTATGATTTTGGTATAGTTCAAACATATTTATTTTTTCAAAAAATGATTTATCATAATACATTTTCCTATTTATCAACGTGATACTTCATTACCTAGGTATTTCATTAAAAGAGTATCGTGATTGGAAAGTATACCTCTAATGTCTATAAATATACTGTAAATATTATTGTATATTTAATACACCAAATTAATATTAAACGAAATTTCATAAAACCATAATTAATTAAATTTTTTTAAGAAAATAATTATGTGTTTTATTTAACGTATACTATTTTAAGAAAATCAAAAAAAAAAAAATGATATCTTTTTCCCTGGTTCATTTTTAAAAAGAAAGCAAATATAAACACTTACTCGGAGCACCATTTTACCTTACGTGAGCTCTGATCTTCACGCATTAATAAATTATATGTATACTTAAGATTTTTTTACGACTATGGAGAAGGTGTTTATTACTAGAACCAATACTGTTCAAAACTAAAAATATAAAAAACATATTCTCAAGATGTATGAACCACTTTTTAATCAGGAAAAAAACTTCGTATCCATAAAATTATTACGGACTCAAATTAAGATAACTTTATTTTTCGTTATTATGTCACTTCATCATTCAAATTTGCAAGTGTAATGAGGATTCATTGGCTGATAAAACAAAAAAAAAATTTAGAAGTTCAATGCTATGTCATTTGCTATAGATTCTTTATAACAATGTATTTTTTAGAGTTCCATTTCTTAATTTTTGTCACACAATCCAATATGTAATAATAATGTTTATTTAAAATCATAATTCGAAAAACCGCTTAAGTGATAGGGCCTACGTCACCTACCCGTTGAGTCAAATCTGACTGAATGTGTCAACGTATAAGAGCACATAATTAATACTGTGTCAGTTGACTTACTGTGACATGTGAAATAACTACATAACTAAGGATACTTTGTACGTACTTACACCTAAATTGAATTCTAAATCATTTTAATCCATACCCGCGGTGACAAAGAGTTGTAAAAGGTTCATGTCTTGACGAGCAATGGAAGTAATTATTTTCATGGCGCCTTCTTTAACTAATGCATCATAATCCTTCATGCACGTTAAAATAGCGTCGATTCCTTCACATTGTTTTATAACGATTTCCGAACTTGCTGATGAGTATTTACAAAGATTTTTTATAAGACTCATACAATTTTTTTTGTAATATTTCTACAAAAAAAAAAAAAAAAACATTTATAATAATAAATATAAAATAAAATAAGAACTCATTATAATATACTCATGTTCAATAAGGGAGTAAAAATATATTGAAAGCCATATAATAATTTGAGACTTGAATAACCAACCTAAAAGAAATAAATCATAAAATGAATTCACATTACTGTAGGCGGCTCCATAAAATGTAAAATTTTAATGTTTATAACAATATTTTAAGGTTTTAAATTCTTTATACTTAGTTTAAAATGCGAACACATTTTCGAAATAAGCATAATTTACCGAAATTTAAAATAACCAATAAAATTGCGTATTTTTCACCATAGATATTCTTTGCTTCTCGGACAAGATAATGGGGATTTGTAGTAAACCGATACTACGCATACATTTATATTTCTAAGAAGATACAACAAGTTGTAATAAAACGACATTACGCATACATCAATATTTCCAAGAAGACATAAATATTTTTATGATCCCTTGCCATTTAAAAGTCCTTGCCAGAAACAACTATCTCTCCGCATCTAGTATTGACTCACCTGTTTTCCTCATCCAACGTCTCGATTAATGTATAAGGAAGGGTAAAATAGAGCCCAATGAATTGTATAAATACGGACTCTATTTTACTGTAAAATTAGATTAAGTCCGATTCCCAAGCCTCGAACACTACCTGGTCGTAGCCCCGCGCGGTTACATCGCCGCCAGCTCTAGTGTTCACGAACCTACTTATTCTCGGGCAGACCATAACGTCTGTCCTCACATTTCTTTTATTAAAGTAATTATTTTAAGTTACATTTTGTCTTACATTTTAATGAACATTATTACTAATCTCCAAACATTGACTTCGTGACTCCTTTATCTCAACCTGTCGAAGAACACGCTCAGAGCCGTCAGTATAATAAATATTGAGTATAGTGACTAGTCTCCTGGTTCACTACATACTTTTTGGTGTCAGGTGTGTGGGGTACTCGTTGAGTGAAAACGTTTGATTAAGTTCAAACAAGTAACTTAAGAGCCCAACTGACGAACTCTGAACGCTACTTCGAAAAACCCAATTGCTTGCCAGTTGGTCTACGTGCATAGCAGTTCCGTAGCGAGATCATCGAGCCACTTCGTTCTACCATTTTTGCTGACGCAGGGACAAGCGCAGTACACGACCTCAGATAAACACGAACTTCAATCATTTTTCACTGACGCAGGGACAGCGCAGTACGAAGTTTCATTTTTTTTTCACGACACTCAACAAACATGCAGTCACTGTGAGTTGTTATTTTATAGTATATTTTTTTTATCTGAGAGTATTTTTTTCTTATTTTTTCTTTTTAAAGAAACCAACGTAACTTTACAAACTTATGACTTACTGTACTAGAGTAGATGTTTACTCAGGCAAATAGGAACGATAAACCCGATTCCGATTTAGGTACGTCGATTGATACGACAAATACCAACGACACACTTACTAACGATAATAGTGATACTGAAAACAATTTTAACGTGAGCTCCGACTCAAACGAAATTTTAAATCGAACTTTTGTAGATACCCCGAATATAATGGCCAAATCAGCTATAGGTATCGACTCAGCCATAAGGCTCATCCCCACATTTAGTGGAGGTACGGAAAATGAACTAACCTTTTTTGAAAATAAATGTGAATTAGCACTTGCAAACGTAGAAGAAACTTCTAAGACTTTTATATTACAACACATTTTATCACAATTAATAGAGGGGGCTTTTGAAAATATTAAATATCATGAATTCACGACCTGGGAACAGCTAAAAACACACCTTAGGTCCATTTACAAACCTGCTCAATCTATTAATTATTTGCAAAAACAATTAAGCTCTATGAGACAAAAATACGACGAAAACGTACACTCCTTTGCTAAACGTATAGAGAATATTTATCATCAACTTACAAGCGCATTAACAGTAGGAAAAACGCCTAGCGATTCACGAATAATCGCAGAAACTGTATTAGTTAACGCACTTAGCGTATTTCTTGAGGGTATCAACCCATCAATCCGATTAATTATAGAAGCGCGAAATATTACGTCTTTCGAAGACGCAGTAAGACTAGCGATTGAAAAAGAATCAACCGCGGATAAATCTAACTCGTGGAGAAATAACAAACCCAATAATTTTCGTAATAATAATAATAATAATAATAATCGAAACCGCGGGATGAATAAAGCGCATATTAAATGTAATAAATGTAGTAAAATGGGACATTACGCAAATGAATGTCGATCAAACCAACCGACTAACTTTCGAAACCCGAATACGTATCGCTTCGAACAAAAACCGAATAACGTAGGGACCGTAAAATTTTGCAAATATTGTAAACGAGCAAATCACGACATTTCCGAATGTAGAAGACGACTATATAACGAGAATAAAAAAAAACAGGATCGCGAAAACGAAACTGAAGAACGTACAGTCTCCGAAATAAAAAACAATGTGCGTATCATAACACCGATTCTTAATAAGGGACAAATTAATATTAAATCACATAATTTCGTAAACGATAAACTACGTTTTCTTATTGACACGGGCGCTGACATGAATTTAATAAAAATATCGTCCCTTCGCGACGACGTAAAAGTAAATGAAAAAGATAAACGTGATATAAAAGGCATTAACCCATGGCCTATTAAAACTTTAGGTATCGTAACCACTCCTATAACAATAAATTCTATAACGCTTATTGCTAAATTTGAAATTGTACACGACGATTTCCCAATACCAGAAGACGGTTTAATCGGGCGTGAATTTATAATAGAAAACGAAATTATCCTTGATCTAAGCAAAAACGAATTTATAATACCCGAGAAACAAACAGTAGAACCTGTTATTATACCGCCGCGTAGTAACTGTATTTTTCTTATAAAGAATAACGAAAATATTGAGCATGACACTGTTAATGTTCAAAAACAAGAATTAAAGAATGACGTAATTTTGGCGAATAGCGTAAGTCCAGTAAACCAACATGGGATTATAAGTAATACCATAAAAATTTCGGACAACCATTTATAATTGATGAAATTAATTCAAATAATATAAACCGGGAACCATGTACAAACGACAAAGTACTATTAACTGAAACCAGTTTAGACGGCGATAAAATAAATTATTTAACTCGTACAATTCCTACGGACCGTCTAAATAACGAAGAAAAGGAAAGTCTTATCGAACTAAAATCCGAATATTCCGATTTATCTCACAGCGAAGGAGAATACCTCCCCGCTACTGACATTGTAACGCATAATAATAACACACCGCGTGTAACTAAACCCATCAACATCATGCGATGGCGGTTACAACTCGAGGAATACGACTATTCAATGATTTACCGGGCCGGTTCCAAACGTTCTAATACCGATTGTTTGTCACGAATTCACGTAGTACAAGACGCCGCCGCAGGCAACGTAGAATATAATAAATTTTTAGACGCAGAAAAAACACCGATATTCAATTCGAAAATAACAGAAACCGACCGGAGCATTAAACACGCGAATAGTAACGAAAACTTGTTTATCCCTATTCCGCGTGACGTAATTATCGTGCATCCCGCTGTTAGGAAACTGATCCACGACAACAATCTCGATGCTATTAAATTCAAGGACGACGAGACCGTCATAACTATAAAACAAGAAGATAGGACAATATTTTTTTTACGCTATAACTGAGACACACTTAATGAAATTTAACACACAAGATATTTATAACGCGTACTTAAAGATGCGCGAACTATGCGTACAAAATAATCTTAAAACCTGTTCCACTATCCGTATCGAAGGTTCCACAACCATGACCAAGTACGAACGAGTTCGTACGATGTTAAGATATATTTTTCGCGGGACCGACATTTCAATTAACGTATACACTGAACAAAATCTCTCACCTGGTGAGAAACGTAAATAACGTAAAGAAATTTAACAACTAAACATATCAACAAGACATTACAAAACTTTTTCTTCTCTTTCTATTCTTTTTTTTTATGGTTCCAGCAACCAATATTTAAAGTATTCAATAATCCCGTAATTCAATATACAGTTTTTTTTTATTATTTTATTTTTTTTTATTATAATTTCAGACTTCTTATTACCGTAACTTACTTGCAACTCGTCACCAGTACATCGCGAATAACCAACGAAAAACTTAACCAAACCGCAGGGTTGTATTACGAAAACCGAGGACTAGTCAACATAGTCACTTCGAAATGGGATTTAACCACTTTCATAGATCTTGCTAAACATACCGAACAATGGGAATATATAGATACCTATTTAACAAAAACCAAGCAGGCTTGCCGAAACGTGAGTAATAACGCTGAGGCTAACTGTCATCATTTACTTTATCCGGTAACTAGTATTGCCAGACAATATAAAAATAAACGAAATTTAATTTTATCATCAATCGGTCATAAACATACGTTTACTAAACGTAGTGTAATAGGTACTATAAGTAAAGTCGCCCAAACAATTTATGGTTTATGTAATCTCGATTGCATAAAGAAATTCGATTTCGGTATTGAAAAATTAATAGCAGGGGGCACCACAAACACAAACTATGTCTCCGAACAACTAAAAGTCGTTAAGCTTAAACAAGAAATTGAAGCACGCGAAAATTACGACATTAAAATTATGGTAAATGAAATTAAAAACGCAACTATGGATCAGCAGATCCTAAACCATATAAACAAACATTTTATTTACATGAGTTTACTATTTACAAAACACATGTCGGAGTTAGACATATTATTTAACATAATTGAAAGTGCAAAAATAGGTCAAATTCACCCATACTTACTAGGTCTACCAGAGTTAGTAAATCATTTCCAAGATATAAAAATATCGTTACCACATGGTACAGATTTGCCATACCAACCCAGTTTGTCAACTGTTTATGATTTAGTAAAACTCTCAGATTTAATAGTATACTATTCTAATAACAACATTGTATTTGTACTAACCATACCATTAGTTTATCAAAATGATTTTATATTATATAATCTTATCCCTAAACCTGTATGCGAACAAACTAATTGTATGTATATTAAACCTAGCCATAAGTATTTAGCTGTAAGTAAGACTAAGGAACACTACACGACCTATAACAGTTTTAACTACGCACAATGTAAACATACTCGAGATTTCCTTTTATGTCCTGAAATCCAATACCTTCATCCAAGGACACTTAGACCAATTTGTGAGGTACAACTACTACAGGATCCCAAAAATGTACCCGACTCGTGTAACATCAAACAATTCACGTTACGATCAACCATTTTTCACAAATTAAATCGACAAAACAAATGGCTATACGTAACGGATAATGAGGTAATCTTCATAACATGTGAAAATGATAAAGAATCAACAACCCATACCTTAGAAGGCACAGGTATAATTACACTTAACGAAACATGCAGAGGATATGGAGCAAGAGACGTTCTCGTACCAGGAAAAATAGAACATGACGTAGAATATTTAGACTTTGTTCCACATTCAAAAATTAAAAGCAACATAAACCCAGATCAATCAATTGATTTAGTATTAAACGACGAAGACGTCATCAACAATCACATGGACGATCTAGACTTAATTTCCAAATCAAGAGAAGAACTTTATCAAATGAAGAAAAACCAAGAAACTATCGATAAATTAAAAGAAAGTCATTTTCTCCAAAGCTACATGCTATATACTATAATAGCGAGTTTTATAATTATAATTTTCATTATTACAATATACCGATTCAACAAGATGTTAGAAATAAATAAACCCAGGGCACAATACTTGGAAGAAATACAACAAGAGGAAATGCAGTCAATATGCCTAGCCGATGAACCAACGGGACAAGAGCCAACGGCACCTCCAACAACGGAAGAAGAAAAAACTAATATATCGGTTTACCCGGCACTTAAGATTAGATTTTGAAAGGAAGATGGTATCTTCCTTCTTTCAGGGGAGGCATGTAGTAAACCGATACTACGCATACATTTATATTTCTAAGAAGATACAACAAGTTGTAATAAAACGACATTACGCATACATCAATATTTCCAAGAAGACATAAATATTTTTATGATCCCTTGCCATTTAAAAGTCCTTGCCAGAAACAACTATCTCTCCGCATCTAGTATTGACTCACCTGTTTTCCTCATCCAACGTCTCGATTAATGTATAAGGAAGGGTAAAATAGAGCCCAATGAATTGTATAAATACGGACTCTATTTTACTGTAAAATTAGATTAAGTCCGATTCCCAATCCTCGAACACTACCTGGTCGTAGCCCCGCGCGGTTACATCGCCGCCAGCTCTAGTGTTCACGAACCTACTTATTCTCGGGCAGACCATAACGTCTGTCCTCGCATTTCTTTTATTAAAGTAATTATTTTAAGTTACATTTTGTCTTACATTTTAATGAACATTATTACTAATCTCCAAACATTGACTTCGTGACTCCTTTATCTCAACCTGTCGAAGAACACGCTCAGAGCCGTCAGTATAATAAATATTGAGTATAGTGACTAGTCTCCTGGTTCACTACAGATTTGGTATTATATATATCATTATATATCATTTTCAGTCCAAATGTTGGTAGATTTTATTTTCAAATTTGTTTTGAGTTTTCATGTTTTACCAAAAAAACATTTTTTTAACCAAAAGATTCAAAACTTATTGTTCTATCCGTATCAAACTTTTCATAATGATTGGATATACGAATAATTTTGTTAAACTTGGAAATTGATGTAAAAATAATCTATTCCGTAAAAATTATACAATAATTTAGTTGAACGAATATAAATATAATTCTGAGTCACGATTTTTGTAATTTTTTCAGTATCGTTACTTAAGTTTATAAGCATGTTCATATTAAATTTTCAGATCTTTTTATCGAATATTGAAAATGCTATAAAAAAATAAACTTTAAAAACGCGGTATTTTCATAGTTCTTTTTCAGCCCAATAGTCGTCATTTTTTTTAAAAACTTTTGAGAAGTATGCAATAATATGTCATTCATACATAGTGAAAATACCAAGTTTCTATTAACGTCACATTGGAGTTATGACTAAATAACTAAAATCGATTAAGTGAAAGTTTTTTTACGATATATTTTTGCTCTTTGTACCCGGTTTTTCGATAGTTCTTCCTTGTACTTGGAAAACTTTTATGAAAATATAAAAATAAACATTTAAAGGACCATATTATACATTGTTAAGTGTAATAAAAATTATTTTCAGAAAACAAAATGTTTTAAAAATATCTTTTAAAACTAATAGTTCCTCCGTTTTACTTATAATCTAAAAGAATATTTAAAATAGAGCATTATAAAATCTACTTATTATTATAAGTACCTATAGATACTTTATGAATGTTTTACCACGTGGATTTCGTTGGTTCATACTTTTTTAAACTAATTACAATTTTTCAATAGTCTTTATAATATCATATTATTAAAATTTACTAATTCAAGAAATTATGAAACACAGACGAAAAACCAAGGTAGCAAGCAGGCGACAACCACTCGGTGACTTCCACCGTGGACTCTGGTAAATTCTACGTGTAGCATGTCTTGAAAATTGTCATTTGTTTGTTGCAATATATTTATTGTAAAAAGTGCTGGTTATCTAGTCGTTTTATAATCGCTATCTTTAATTATTACCTATTATCATTATTATTATTATTTTGTATTAGTTATACGTTTAATATATTATCATAAATCTAGAAAAAATATTTCAACTAATCGTTTAGATTAATTTAAGGTTTGTATAAAAATTAAAAATGTGACCAAAGACCATGTTCCAATCATTTTGCATACACATTGGTAAAGTTTACGAAAAATTTGAATGTTTTTTTTATTAAACTTAAGTTGGAGTTCGACCAAGATGTCCCCCTTCTACACAAATACGTTCTGGATACTTGCCTGATAAATTACAAAACTACTATACGTATCATAAAAAGTTAAGGAAAAAACGTATGGATATGACACATTGTTTACTTTACTTACGTTCTCTTTTGTTACTCGTCCGAATATCTGATTCAGTACATTCTTCGAACAAAATATTTGTTTGACACACGACTCGCTGTTGCCAGCCAATCTCGCTAAACTCAACACTGCGTTCAGTCTCACCGTCGGGTTGTTATTTATTGCTAATGGCATGACGGCCTCGACCACGTGGTTATTGATTAAACATTCGACGTAAGATGATTTGGACGCTAGTTCTGATATGTTCTGCACGAACGCCAACTGGCTCTTTGCGTAGTTGTCGAATGCTGGTGTAAAAAACGGAATCGATTAGTTTTATCGTTATTACTCGTGTCGACGACGAATCGATGAACGGCATAATGAAATATACGTTATTACTTTGTGCAACGACATTCGGATATGAATTCATTGCGTGTCGAGAAAAAATAGTACCAACTATTTTACAGCGAAGCGTTCGCATACGCCAGTTCACACAACACGTAATGGGAAAATATTAAAATTTACGAGTGTGTTGCGGTGGAAACATTTATCGGTTCCTATCCGAAATGTTAATGACATTGCTGCTAGTATTTTGTACTCGTACTAATATTAAATCTCTATGATTCTTGTTTTGACAAATTAGTTTCGAACAAAAAAATTCACAAAAATTACTCGTTCGTTCATTAATTGTACGTTTGTACTATTAAAATAAAAATTATAGTAAAATCATTTTGTATTAAACTAAATTATGTATTAATACAACAAAAAAATAATAAAAATGATGACTCATTTCTTTAGTATAAAACGATTCTGAGCAAAGCTTCAGTGTAATATAATATATTATTATTTAAATACTGTTTACGTATTTTACGGTTATTTTTATAATTTTTTAAATGCTTGGAAAAAAAATCTTGAGTCACGATTATCGATATTTTTTCGGTATTGATAGTTTAGTATAAGAGTAAACTTGTATTAAAATTTCAGAACTTTCTAACAAATACTCAATATTTCATTAGAAAGAAACTTAAAAGAAATCAGACAATATCGTAAAAAATCGTATAATAATTTATTAGTGTGTATAAAAAAAATTCCTGAGTCACGATTTTTGAATTTTTGTTAGGATAATTAGGTAGGTATATGAGTAAGGTCATATTAAATTTTCAGAACTTTTTGTCACATTTTTAAATTTATATTACATAAAAACTTCTGAAAATGTTGTCCAATATAAAAATGTATGTATTTGATATTGGATAAAATTTTCAAGTTTCTAGCTTCAATACTTTTCGATTTATGACTAAATACCTAAAATCTGAACAGTGAAAATCTCGTTTACGGCGGATTTTTACCGATTTTACCGTTTTTACTCAGTTTTTCGATCGTTATTCTTGATTACTGGAAAAACTATGGACATTTGGAAAAATGACCTCTCTAAAGTACCATCTCAGTTCAATTTCGAATCTAAAAAGTTGCTGGACGAAACTTTTGGACACGGATTTCTATACGAAAAAGTGTTTACAGAAAAAAAAAAAATAAAAAAAAAAAAAATAAATAAAAAAAAAAAAATAAACATCATTGTAAAACCATAAGATCCTTCGCTTCACTCAGAATCTAAAATTGTTGAATTTGTATAAAATTAATTTATTGGGTAGTTAAATTTATCACGGGAATGGTAACACTGTCGTAAATTTGTCATTGCTGTCGACCTCGCTCCGGCGATTAGCGAATAGCGATTAACGATGCGACGAGTGGAACGAGTGAACCACAGGGAATGTATATAGTTATCGTTTTTATTTCATTCTCTAATTAGTCTAATTTACGTGGAAAAATCAGTCTATGGACGGAACAGCCCCGCGCAACACAGCATTCTCTATGGTGACACGGTCAGTAGGTAATCGATGAATTCATTACGATTTTTTTTACTAGGCTACATGCATTTAGCATTAAAGAAAAAAAAATACAAAATCAATTATTGTAATTGGTACTTTTATATGATTAAATCATAGTCAGGAGTGTTAAGCAATATTATAATATTATATTTTAGAATTTTTGATGCGCGATTTATAATTTTATGTTAAACAATTGTATTGTTTTTATATTTTTCGTAATTATTATCATAACATAACAGTTTTTATTTTGTTTAGTGTGTTTTTGTTACTAAAATACGAGTTTGTTCCGATGACGGCACTTGAGCTTCAAAACAAGTTTAAAGTTGTCAACAGAAATTTACAATTTTTACAATTAAATAGTCAAGTTAAGTAAGTACAGTAATATTATAACAATAATATAATATTAAGTTAGGTTAGTTAAGTAGTTTAGTTAAATGTTTAGCTAAGTATACCAATGTACACTATATATAATGGTCGAAATAAATTGTAAACCTACAATGTTTCTAATAAAAAAAAAAAAAGTAAGTACAGTGACGGATAATTTATTAAGAAAATATAATGATATGATAATTATAGATGGTATTAATATTAGCACCTGAGTTATATAATTATAGGTTATCGATATAATAACAATACATTTAATTAGAAGATAACATTTAACAATATGAAATGGCATTATTCCAACGAGGATAGATATTTATACTTGGGATTTATTTAATAATGCAGTGAGAAGGGAAAGAAGTGGTTTTATGATATTGGAGAATTCGGAGATAAATGAGGTTAGTAATGTTTCAATATTTGAGGAAATTTGAAAATGATTTAGACCAGAGGAGGTAACATGAGCATATGATGGCTGGGTTGGGGTGGCAATAAAGGAGGTTTTAGGAGGATTATTTTTGGGTGAAACAGTAGGTAGGTATATGATTTTGCCTAAATAAAGGATTAATGCGTTTAAGCTTTTTAAATTCGGGGCAACCTTTGTAGTTGACGGTGTTGCTGCCGTTGCATTGATTGTTGGTAGCTTTTTTTGATGTCAACGAAAAAAAGTGACAAGGGTGCTTTATCCGAAAAACACTTTGTGTTATGTATATTGGTGACGTTATGTCCCAATTCTGCAAGGCCGGCAATGATATCTTCATGTGAAGTGGTCGGGTGGATATAACGAATGACTACGACCGACAGCATTTGGCTGGTAGCCTATGTTTCGATACGTATGTATTTTATACCTAGGTGTAATTTCGGGGTTGGCCGAGGGAGCTTAACAACCTCAGATTTTCAATTAACACCCCCCCCGCCCCTAAATTTACTTGTGTTAATTAAAAAAAAAATACATGTATACGTATTACCTATTCATTTTTAATTGTTTTTATCTGTATCAATGTCTTCTTATTAAAAATGCACAATTAAGTATATAAAATATAAACTTTAAGCTATGTGTACATATTGATTAATCAATAATAATTTACATGATTATATAATATTTAGTAACATATTACAAATTTGTTTGTATTACTTGATGAGTGTTGTAGAAAATGTTTTGTTGACATCTGTATGTGACTAGATGTATAAAGGTGGGTCGGGCCAAGCTATTCGTGGATAATGTTTAAAAATAAAATTTTTGTAACTCAATAATATAAGAATTTGAATACATAATAAAATAAAGAGCCATAATTTTATTATTATTTTGAATTTTAAGGAGCTATACAAAATACAAATTAACAATATTTTATTTCATTAGCATGTTAATTAATCAAACTTAATATTGTCAAAAAAATATATGTGTCCCGTATTTTTGACACTGAAAGGTGGTAACCCTGATCTGCAGTCATAACGCAAAAAGAGTTATAACTCCACAAAACAATAAATCTCAGTAAATGGGAAACTATTTTTTGCATGTTTAGTTTATCTCCTGACAAATATAAATTACTTATAGATATTGAATCGGCTATTTTGGGCTATTTAATAGGTAAATAATATATTTAGGTATACTACAGAATTGAAACAGAATGTGATGAAAGAATAGTCTTCGAAGAATCATTGGAGTTATTGAATTATTTCTTCTGATTTGGAGTTATCGTTTATTTGACAATATTAATTTCTATGATAAAAACATGGATTTAAGGCAATTTTATGAATAAAGTTGGTACACAATTTAAGAAGCTTTAATTTGATACCAAAATATCAAAAACGGTGGAAAGTGGAGTTAACTCTTTTTACGTTATGACGGCAGATATGTCATTAATGTACTATTTTTCAAAAAGTTTTTTTGGTACAGTCTAATGACCAGAGACGTATTTAGGCACAGGCCCGGGCCTAGAGCGGCAATATTGGAGGGCGGAAAATTTCAACAATTTTTTTCACAAAATTATAAAAAGTATTTTTCATTTGATGAAATCAAACTTAACTAATTTTTTGTTCACTCAAAATTAAAGGACATCACAACACTAATTTTTTTTCAATTTTTAAGTTAATTGGTGTATTAATATAGTCAAATTAATGAAAAACGTTTTGATAAAAATCCGAAATTAAAAAAATTAAAGACAAGTGGCATTCGGGGACTGCCGCGATAAAGCTATTGCATATAATTAAATAAATAAGAAGTTGATATAATTTTAAATTTTTTTATTATTCTAGTTATTCAGGTATTTGTATCATAGAAACTATAGGCCTATGATAACTAAAATATGAAACATAAATATTTTTTTCTCATAAAATGAGTTTGTTTTGTTGGTATGACAATACGGTTCGCCGCGTGGTAGACAGAGAGGGGGATTACGGGATTCCACAGGTAGTGGTCACGCTTTTTCGTTACGAAAAATTTTTTTTCAGTCACTACACCAGACCTGCGATAAATGCTATGCAATAACTTAAAAATGATTATCCAACGAGATAATGAGAGTTGATGAATAGCCGCGTGACGTCAGAGAGCCGACGAGTGAGCAGCCGCCAAAGTTTTACGTGTAAAAGTAGTTAGATTAATACAATGATTTAAGATTTGTTTTTTTTTTCATAATCCTGAGTATACTTATATGCTTAAGACGATTGTGTGATTTGAAATTTAATTTTTCTTGTCATTGTATACTTATTTTAAATTATAATTAAGTAACATTATTGAGTTTGCGACTCATTGATGCGCGATGTCATTTATTCACGCACACACACGTCTTCTTCTGTCTTCTGTCTGTAGCTCACGGCACCGGCCTATATTACCATTCTGGGCTATTTATGCATACTATTATTGAACACTGTTATCAATATTGCTGATGTGCACTATCGCCGCTGCGAATTACAATGACAGTGGCACAAACCAAAATTTACGAAATTTACTGAAATAGTTTTATCTACAATAAAAAAAAAAAACTATAAAATATATCAGAATTATAACTACACCAGAGTCATGAACACGAAAAAACACTTAAAGCCGGTTACACACTGGAGCATTTGGGTGTAATGTAACTGTAATGCTCAAGTGTGTACGGTGTTACTGTAACATTCGTGCGTGCTCGGCTCGCGACGCCGTCGATCCACCCGGGTGTCGGTATTTTGACGAACATCAAGAGTAATTTTTAAAAGTTTACAATCTTTGGAAACAGCATTTTTAACCGTTTTTTGGACATATGTATTAGAACAGTTTAATATAACTAACAAAACTTTACAAGGTACTGCAATTTGATATTGGTACTGCTTCAAAGTTATACGCATCGCTTATTAATCTTATTCAAGAAACTCGGGATAGATTTGACTATTTTGAAAAACAAACAAAAGCTATGTCAGGAATTGAATTATATCAAGATGTAAAGTCCCGTCTAAAAAAGAGGAAAGTATTTTATGATGAAAAAAGCGATACTGATACATCAATGAATGGTCGCGAAAAGTTTAAAATATTTAAATTGTATGTGGTTATTGATCAAATAGCTAGTGAATTAGGAAAACGGTGACAGTCTTATGATTTTTACTACGCTAAATTTATCGTACTCCACAAGCTTATTTCTTTAAGTGTTTTCGGAAATAATAGAATTTGCCAAAAAGTTACAAGAATGTTACAAAGATGGTATTGAAAAAGCATTTGCAACAGAATGTACCTATACATTTTAAATCTTATTTGGAATCTTCAAATAAACAAATGAATTGCATTTCTCCTCTTCAAATGTTTAATTTATTTAGAGAAGATTCTCTTACGGACGTGTATCCTAATACAGATATAACACTTAGAATATATGTTTGTACTACAATTTCTAACTGTACTACTGAGCGTTCTTCATGTCTTAAACGAGTTAAACGAATCAAAAATTATTTAAGATCGACTATGGGTGCTGAAAAACTCAATAGTTTGGCTATATTGAATATCAAAGCGGATTTACTGTCGACTTTAAATTGCGATGATTTAATTGATGCATTTGCTGAGGAAAATAGTAGAACAAAAAGTTAAAAAATGTAATGTTTGTAATTTAATGTTCATAAATAATGTATCTTTTTTAATATAATAAATTGTATATTTAAATATGTTTTATAAATAATTTTAGGAAGGATGGAGGGGGGAGGGGGTGAATTGGAAAGTGCCTATAGGCGGAAAAACATTAAATATGCCACTACTAATGACGAAGTAAGACCTGCGTTGCATTTGCCTCCTCTTGTACCTCAAACCAATCAATACATTTTGATAACAATGCTTCTACTTTTGCGTGACTAGTTGATGGTTTTAAGTCAAGCACTAAATCTTCGACGTCGTCATCAACTTCTTCGTCAACGGTAGTGGCATTAAAAATAATTTGATCATCACATAAAATTTCAAATCCTCAATCCTGTTTATCACTTTCTAAATTTTTTTTTTACGGTGACCGATGACGGATAACAGAAACTGACGGTAAATCGAGTGACGGTTAATCGAGGTTCTACTGTATATTGATAAAGTTCACAAACCATGAGACATAAAATCCTCTTTCTACTGGAGCATAGTGCATGATTTTATTTTTACACGTTTTTGTTTTAAAGTTAATCATTGAACTATTTGAATTATTTTATTTGCATTATAAAATAATGTAATGCATACAACGTACCTAATTATTTTAATTTCAGTTTGAGTTTATTGTATATGTATACAATAATGTATGAAAAATGAAAATATGTATGAAAAATATGACTTGCTATAGGAGTTCTCCTAAAAAACATTGTTTGAACGATTTGAGGACAAATACCAGCTTAAACGCACCTACCGAAGATGAATCCACTGGTACCTTGATAATAAATATATTTGTATTAATGAAACGAAAAAATAAATTATGTGTATTTCTATTTACAGTAGAATCACTTACACTCAAATATCTAGATGACAGTGATTATGATGAAGCTTACAAGAATTTATTATGTTCCACGGAATTGATTGCGAAAAAAAACCACTGTGAACCTCTCCAGTATAATTTTCTTAGGGTAAATTAGTATTGTAAATTCTGCAAAAAAAAAAAAAAAAAAATATAACAATACTTAGTATGTTGATTTCAGGAATTGGATTCATATTTAAATCACTTAAAAAAATCATCGGTCATTGACTCTTCAGGTTTTGTTGAAGCTGCATTAATATTTCAAAACGTTTTAGTGCTCTATCAAAAAAGAGCTGATCATTTAATGAATGTTATGATAAAACTTATTGAGAAATTTCGAGCTTAGTGAGTTAAAATTTAATATTAAAAAAAAAAAAAACAAACAAAAACTGGTACGCTCTTCCCTTTTGTTTCAATATTTATAAAAGATTCACGTGTTCTCCTTAAATGTATCATTTTCTATACAATATATAAAATTATTTAGCTTCTGTTTACTTTATTTTTATGAGTTCTTTTAATCTTAGAAAATTTTGTAAGCTGTGTGATAAAGATACGTTATGTATTATATGTGTAAGCTATAATTATTGTTTAAATTATCACAACAAAAAATAAATTTTAAGACTTCTTTTAAAAATATATAATATACATGTATACCTGCCATATAATACGCCTTTTATTATATTTAATTAATTTCACAATTTTTTCAATGTAAATATTTTTCATGTTAGTCGAATGAATCAGTCTGATAATACAGATGAATATTTAGAGAATGTAGAAAGTAATAACAAGAAAAAAAAAGAAAAAAAAATTAAGTTTTATCCTTTCTTTGATCCGATCAAAGTAAAAATTTCCGGAACTTGTAAGTATATAAACAAATAAAAGTTATAACTAGTTATAATAAATAATATAAAATATATTTTAATTCTTGAATTGTTACCTTAAAGTCATTAAATTATGTATGTTTATGTTTACTTAGTAAAAAATATTGACTACAAAGTAATTGACTTGAGTAAAAAATCAACTGTTCCAAAAACAGTACTTAATTTCAATATTAAGGTAGAAAATAAATACAGTCAAATATTGCCCTATATTTTTATTGAAAATGGAGAAAACATAGGGAAAAAATATGACTTCATGTACGAATAAGTATTATAAATCTTGAGGAAAGATGTAATTATTTTTATTTATTTATGTGTATGTATATAGGGTAAATTATCCTCTTAATTACAATTATGCTGTAAATGAAGAATTTGATTGCACTACCGAAGAGTATAGAAAATGTGGATCTTCACTCAAATATCAAAAAAACTTTTCTCCAGTATATTTTTTAAATTTAATATTGTTATTTAATGTACTACATTTTTAATTATATATTTAATTACGATTTAGTTTTCAATGAATTTAATGGATGTTGATGAAATCGATTTTGGTAATATACTTTCAAGTACTCCTGATGGTGTTATTTTTGATCAGACTGTGACAGATGAAATCCGGGTAGCCAATGCAATGACACCAAAGTAAAGAAAATACATTTATTTGAAAAATTGTACTTAATGATTCATTTGTCTATTATTTCTAGTCCGCCTAATACGTTAAATGTTAGACGAGTACCCACAGAAATGATTGATGATGATAATGATGATGATTGGTCTACTGCTTTTAATAATGAGGAAACAAATTATTCTGATAGACCTTACCTAAGACCTTCAATCTTGAAAGACCCTATCAACAATGTAAGTTGAAATTTATCCCAAATTAAATTTTATTTAAAATTCACCGAAACTTATAAATTTGACAGGACGGGGTTTTCAGAAAAAAATTAAAAAACTAAACACAATATAAAACTTCCCTATCCTAAGTTTACAACGTGAATATTTATGAAATATTATCAAGGAACTATAAGTGACACTTTTAAGTTAATAGGATTTTATTTACTCACATTTTTTAATGGATAACAAATAATTGATTTTGTTTTGTTCACAAATTTAAATCATAAAAATATTGTGTTTTAACTGATATTTACTAAATAAAATGTTCAGTAAAATAACTCAAAGGTACTTACATAACTTTCTTGAAAATTAAATCATTTTTGTTTTCAAATATAATGTTATGATATTTGTAGTCTTTCTGAAAGTCAAACTATTATATTACTTTCTAATGTGTTTTAGGTGATATTTAAGTATTCCCACTTTGATTTATGATTTTACAATATTTTTGTTTAATTTTTTACAAATCACAGGATACTAGAAAGACGTTACCGATATTCATATTTGGAGAATTATGCGATCGTTTAAAATTAGAATTTGATTTATATGGTGATCCCGTTTTTAGAAAACTATTTAATATGGCTTGTGAAATTCGACAACCAAATGTCAAAAAGAGAAACAAGCATATAGGTGAATTTGAACTTTACTAAAAGAAAAAATTATAATTTACCATAAGTTAATGATTATGTTGATTTTTCAGTAGCAGAAAAAGAAAAATTCAATTGTAAGTTTTTAATTTAATTTTTATATGATGTAATAATTACTGATGTTAGTTAATGAATTATCTAAGCTAATGAATCGTATTTATTTAATATTTCGTAATAATATATAAAATAAAGTAGTTTAAAATCATTCAAATTGGGAAAAATAAGAGAATAACTTGAATTTTAAAAAAAATGTTGGTTAAATTTTTAATTTTATGACGTTATTTGATAAATTTCTTTAAAGTTCAATACATTTTCTCCACTTAAAAGTTTTCTCAAAAGATCATTATTACAAGTTGTGTTTTGATGGAAAATACAACTTGGATAATTGAAAAAGTTTGGCCATATAATTGAAACGATTGGTAATTGACTAATTACTGCCAATTGATATAAATGTTAATGACAATCATTTGTTCGGAGTGGGTTATATGTACCTAATGATTCAAAGCATCTTATTTTTTAATTTTTCTTATAGATAAGAAAATTTCAATGTCTGTAAACGAATTGCAGCGCTTATTTGTTGCTACATAATTATCGTATTAATGTAGCTCATTACTTTATTTTATATTCAATGATTAAAGCTTAATTATTATAAAGTCTTCTTGTATTAAAAATATAAAATGAATAGATTTAAATATAACAAAGTAAAATATTTTTGAAGTTATACTTCTTTACGCAGGGTAGTGAGGAGAAAAAAGCGAACGGGTGGCCGTACGAACGCGAAAGCGTACATGTCCGTAAATAAATAAATATTGTCATGGTAATGCTGTTATATTATATATATATATATATAAGTGATGCATATTAATGAGAGTTAAACGCAACTCTTATAAAATAAAATAATAAAATATGTGAGAGTCAAATTTAATGCTCATAGCCCATAACAACAACCATATTGTGTATCAAATTCAACTCTCAAATCTAATACAGACGGTTTTTAAATTTCTTATCGAACGAAATTGCAAGGTAAGGTGAGAGTTGAATATGATGCTCGAGACATGTGCATTGTGCAATGGTCATGAGTGGCGATTTCAATGCTAATTTTGCATCTTCTGATTCAGCACCTATCGTAACTTTATTGCAAGACAAATTCAGTTTGCAACTGAATAATGATCCAACAATATCGACTACTAAATCAGGCACAACAATCGATGCAATTTTTACGCGATATATGGATAATGTTCAGTCACAAATGTACGTTTCGTATTTCATTCATCATATGCCAATAATAACTACTATACCGATTGAGCAAAATGATAATCAATTATTAGCATAAAAAATAATAATTAAAAAAAATATATAAAAAAAAAATATAATTTACATTGTTTCTTTTCTTTCTTTATTATCCTCATTACCCAGTCTATCCCATGTCTTTCTTTCTTTTTCACTCACTCACGTGTACCATTCAAAAGAAGTTTAACTTCCCGCGCGCGTACTGGTAACACACACACACTTCTTTTTTTTTTCATTCTAGGCTATTTTGAGGAAATGGAAGAAATATTGAACAATGGTAGTACGTTAGTTTTAAATTATAAATGTATTGTGTCTGTCGCTAAAATATAACTTCTAATGCTACTGAGAAGTTTGATAATAAGTTACTTATATCCAGGGGCGGCTCCAGAGCCTAGGTTGGGGGGGGGGGGTTAAGTTATAATTTCACAAAATCTTATAATAAAAAGAAAACAACAATTTGTACAACACAAATTCAAGACGTCTATTTTTTAAATTGGTGAAAATATCAATAATATGATCTATTTGATCTAGAATATTAATTTTATTATAAACATTAAGTAGGCATAATGCTGATAGCCTACCTTCACTTATCCTTGAGCGAAGCCAGGTTTTCAGTCTTTGAACATAATAAAATAATAATATCATAGTATCAGATCATAGAAAATTTTATATCAATATAGTTTATTTATAGCCTTATCAGGGGCGGACCCAGAGGGGGGTTTGGGAGGTCAGCTGACCCACAGTTTTTTTCTTAGTAAAATGTGGCCCCTCAAAATAACAAACTACATACATATTTTTTCAAACAAAAAATATGTACCTAAAATACTACAATAATCAACAATAAAATAGAATTAAATAACAATTATTTATAAAATGTACACGGGCTAAATAGTATTTCTATAAAAATATAATTATAAATTTAATTTAATTTAATTTTTATGTCGTATAAAAAAGATTCTATAATAAATAATAAATATTAGTAAAAAATATAGCTTGTTAGATATCAAGCGGCCGGGCGTCGCGTATTAACATTATATAATATATTGTAAATAAATCGAAAAACCCCGAGTTCCGTACGCGGTACTGGTATAATATTTGGCAATATTGAGTATAGAAAGTAACATAGCACAAACAATAGACTTTGATAATGTAATTAGAACATTTTCACTAATGAAAAAGCGCAGAAAGTTATTGTAATGTCCTTTATTATAACTGTACCTACTTTGTTTAACTTACTCATATATATTTTATTGTTATACTTATGTTTATTATATATTATGATAAAAATATAAACTTTATATTATATGTATTATTTTTGTATTGGATTAGAATTTAGAACCACTTTCTATTACAAAAATGAAAGCATTCGTTGAAATCTAAAAAAAAATATATATATACTGTAACTATAAATTATAAGTATAAAAATAAAATATCTAATAAATATGTATACCTAATCCATTTTCAAAATCTAAAAAACTCAAAATTATTTAAATATTCCAGGTAGATTTATTAATTAAGTAGGTATACATTTTAATGTGACAAATAAAAATAACAATTAATTAATAATACCTTAAGATTCTAAGTAAGTTTTAAATTTTACTTAAAAATTAGTTATAGACGTCTTTTAGTTATATTGCATTTTGCCATGTTGGTAATCATAATGTGATATAAATAAGGTAAATCGTAAGAAGTCTCTTCTTGGAAAGTGACTTTTTAATATATTATAGTTGACATAGTTCACAGAAGTTACACAGTGGCCTCTCATAAGTGATTCAGACCCACCGTTCAAAAATCCTGGGTTCGCCACTGAGCCTTATTAGTTCTTCGTCAAATAGATAGCATCCAGCAGGTACATCGTCGATATATACACCGTCGTAAGCTCTATGGCTCATATTATAGTCCATATTATGACAATATTATAATACGCATTTTTTGTTAACAATATAAATTTTTTTATAAATACGGGCTTGGGGGGGCCGCGGCCCCTAGGGCCTCCCCCTTGGAGCCGCCCCTGCTTATATCTTTAATTAAGTACATGTTATTATAAGGTATTACCTTAGACAATTTTATTATTTTAAGAGAAACGAAAAAAACAACTATGCAGTTCTATAACTTCAGCAAGTTGTGAGGAACACTAGTCATTAGTGATTAGAGAGACCTGCAAAACATTGTTCTCGTGTTTTTAATCAATAATCAAATTTTTTCGAATTTCAATAAACCGAATAATTTTTATTTTTATTCCGTGAGGTTTTTAATTTTCATTTTTTAAGTTGAAAATTTCATACAAACTTACTTTAAAAAAAAACATTACATTTCAAAATATTGTGAAGTAAATAGCCTCTAACAATTAAATAGATAATTAAAATCTTAATGATTTTTTTTGACACGTACATATTTCAATTTATAGACCATATTATGAATATTCTTCACTGGTATTTTTAATAGATCAGTGAGTCCATCTTTTTATTATTATTTAAAAAAAACCTCTCTCCCCCATACTTTTCTCACCGAAATATATTATAGCAAATACAATAGTTATGTGTTTGATTTTTATTTTTTCTAAACAACAATGTATGTATTTTTTCTATCTTCATTAAATTTATTGTTTTGAATATATATGTAGTGATTCCAGAATCTGAAGGTTCCGATAGTCCTATTTACAGCGAAGAATTTCATGACAATAACTTTATAAATGCTGATGAACATGAACTGCCACTAATGATGTCCCAAGAAAATGTTGAATCATGTAAGAAAGATGTGGATATGCATGATCAAAATCAAGAAAAAATTGTTAGTAAATTAATTTTTACACTGGTTACAGTGCTTGAGAAAAATCCTCATCGTGTGCTTTTTAAAGATTGCAAACTTATTTTATTTGTATTAAAAGTTACGCAAATTATTTTTTTAAAAATTCGAAAGGTATAAAGAAGATGAAATATATAATTAAAATAATCTAAGTAAGGATTTCATGTACTAAATTTAAAGAGCTGAAAGCGTCTTTATTACTTTTTAATTTTTATACTTTGAGAATCTTTTAATTTTAAATTAAATTAGAACAAGGTAACTGTAAGTCTGTAACATTTAACTAAATAATACTCAATAAATGTTCGATTGTGAACTCCCCTATAAAACCATTTAGGTTTATAAGAGCAAATCACACATGACGTATTACAATTACCCTTCTAAAATTGTTAAATTGTTTGGTGAGCTATTGGAAATAAAAAAATGCAATTTTAATAATCATCTGCCAACAGTGAAAAATATTGTATAGACGAATTGGAAAACATTTATATATATATATATATATATATATATATATAGATGATAAATGGTGAAATTAATTTTAAATTTTAAATAAATAAAAAAAAAATTTTATTGTTATAAAAAAAAATAAAATTTATTTGAATTCATTAAATATATTGTTGATTTTCAAATTTATTATTTATAAATGGTTGACCCGACAATATGATCAAAACCATTACGAGTATTTGAGATTCAAATGTAGAAAATACATACGTATCATAATTTCATGATTCATCAAGAATCAATTAATTACTGTAATAATGTATGACAAGTATTTTTTCATCAAATAAAAAATCAGTATTTCAAACCCTAAAATTTAAAATCTGAGATATATCACCGTCCTAAGACACTTTTTCGGGACACCGGGATACTAAGTTGAAAATTAGTAGTGTCCTGATAAAACCATGTCGTCTTGTAACCCTATTTGAGTGAAAAAAAGGATCTATTGGTTTTATAATGTCAATATATATATATTTTTTTAAGACACTTCGGGTACCTGTTTGACTTAGTCTAAAAGTTATGTCCAGCAACTTTTTTAAATCAGAAGCTGTATGTAGATGGTACCTACTGTTTTTTAGCATACAGAAAAACAGCCAAAAATTAAGTTAAAAATGTAAAACATGCCTTCACAAGAGATTTTTATTCAATCGATTTTAATTATGTTGTCATAACTCAAAAATTAATATTGCTAGAAACTTGATATTTTCATTAGGTATATCAAAACTGCACTAGCTCAAACTGAAATGTTTGAAAACATGATTAGTTTTGTGTTTAATATAGAACATTTAAAATAGGTAATTTTTTAACGTTTTTATCTAATCACAAATAATAATTTAAAAAAATTCGAGATGTTAGGATTTTCGTAAATAATATGTATTACGTCGGAAGTAATTGTATTTTCTTTTAGAATTATCTCTTAAAAAAAGTTTTGTCGGTGTCATATTCTTCGTGCCGTTTCAATATTGAAATTATTTTTTGTGATTTATTTTAGATGAATAAACAATTGGAAATGGTGAAAAGAGTTCGAATTTGGCATGATAACCTTCGGCCAATTTTAGAAGAAGAAGAAAAAAGAAGTACTTATGATATACATGAATATGGAACATACATATTAAATTCTTTTGAATCGAAAGGGGAGCAAAAATCATTCAAAGAGTTATTCGGAGGACTAAAGCAAGAAGAAGTAGCTCGTTATTTTGTATCTACATTAATAATGGTAGTTGATAAGTGAATAATTATTTTTAATTTTAGGGAATTAATAACAATTTTATATTTTAGACTAATACAAACAATTTGAAAATAATAAATTCTTGTGACGAATCTGATAGAGAAATTAAAATAGAATTATTCAAAAATGAAAGACATCATGAGAAACTTCAAAACACTATTGGTAATCAAGTCAACCAAAAAAAATAAAAGATTTATAAATTGAATATTTATTTTAATTTTAATTTTTTTTTTTTTTTTGAGATATATTTTATTATTAGTTAGTACCAACTGTATTTTAGTGAAAATAAATTAACAATGATTTTAAATTTGAGATGTAAATAATAAACAAATATTATTTTAAGTTTACGCCGAGTATGAAAAAAAAATGTTGAAATTACAGATCAATGATAGTACCTAAATAAGTGGTTCTCGCATGGGTAATATTTTATTAATGACTGTTATTAGGCTATATTTTAGCCACGAAATATTTAAACCTACCGAATTATAATCGATTGAAATTTCGAGTAACGTGATAAGAATCCGATATAGGTATCGAAAAAAAACCTTGAAAATCTCGAAGGTAAAAAATAAAACGATTTCTTTATTAATAAAAATATAGTTCTATTAAAATGGGAACATTGATAAAAAAAAAAAAAAAAATAATAAATAAATTTATTCACTATACAGGATTATGACAAAAAGACATAAGAACAGGTAGATACTAGCTGACCTTATTTCGTCAAATTCTACAGTGATGGTCAGTTTAAATAAAATGACTGGCAAAAAATCGCGGCCGAAAATATTTTCAAGTTCCAATAAATAATTTCGGTAATTTTCGCGGTCGGTATTGAAACGCGCACCACGCCGTCGGCATACCAGATGTAATCACGGAAATCGCGTTAGGTTCACTGTTCAAACATCTCACTTCCGCCGGTAGTTTTTTTTTTTTTTAATCTCATGATATTATAGCGTAGGAATATTGGTGAAAACAGAAAACAGAGCATGTTAAACATTAAATCGACAAAACATAAATGATTTACGCAGTGGTTAAAGTGGAAAGTAATTGCAGGAAAAAAAGGAGTCCCCTCAACCAATTTTGTAGCCAAGGGTAAGGCTATGCCCCCCCTGATTTTTTAAAATTATACTTTTAATCTATGTTATTGTTAACCTAATTTTTAAAATTAATCATGGACGTATATAATATGTATACACATATTATTATGTATTATGTACATACTCAGTGATTATAACTCTAAAACAGGGGTGGCCAACCTGCAGCACATTTGACGTTATTGAATGGCACACTATAGCGGCAGACAAAATAATTCATAATTTTTAAATATTTTGAAATAACGATTTCCAATTTTAAATAAATCATAAAAGTCATCACTATGATATTATGTAACATTGTGTCAAATAATATTTATAATGTTGAATAATAATATAAAATATTATACCATAGCGACACACAATCTCATAAAATATAATCCTAATATGCAATTAGAAATTATTAAACTTCAGAATTCAACCATTTTAAAATGTAAATAAAAATAGTTGTCTGAGACAATAGAATTTCGGAAATGCGTGCCCGAGGAAAATTTTCCAGAACTGCATAATTTAGCGTTGAAACTGGTTTGTAGATTTGGCTCTAAATATTTATGTGAAAAAAGTTTTTCCCGGATGACTTTTATCAAAAATAAGTATCGTACCACACTAACAAATACTTATTTAAAAAATTTAATGCTCATTTCATCAACTAAACTTCCACCAAATTACGAAGAGATAATGGATATCAAACAAATTCAACATTCTCATTAAATAAGTCACATTTGTCTCAATTATTTCAAAAATAGTATAAAGATTATGTACATTAAGAAGTAATAAATACATTATTATATTGTTGCAAAGTAAATAATAATTAATAATTTTTATTGCACTTTCTTAATTTTTTATTTTCTATTTGGCACAACCAGTGCCGTAACTACCCTATGTGGCGTCCTTGGCGAATTTTATTTTGGCGCTTATTTTTGTTTTTATTTCATAGGTATTAATAATTTTTATACAAATATAATAATATTACATTCTTACGTGTTAATCAAAATGCTTCCATATTTTTTTAATAATTGAGTTTTATATAGTTGATGAGTTATACTGAATTATTAATAATTATGTAAGTCTTAATTTACAAAAATAAAAAATAAAAATAAACCAAAAATCACAACGTTTCTTATTATATGTAAATAAATTTAATATTATATAATACAAAATAGGACAGATATTACAATAAACTATTGTTATTAATATTACAATTTTATCTTTCTAGCCTTTTTTGCACTTGATTTTCATAAAGCTTTAAATAATTTATGGGAAAAAAAAAGTTACAACAAAAATGTTTTATTTAACTCGAATGCGCCCCTTACTTTACTGCGCCCTTGGCAAGCGCCCATGTCGCCAACCCCTAGTTACGGCACTGGGCACAACATAGAAAAAGGTTGACCACCCCGGCTCTAAAATATAAATTACCTATATTCTGGCCAAGGAGAGAATGTCTCGAGAACAAAGATAAATCAAAATAGTTTTTTATTTATAATATAGATCTTGCAACTAATTTATAACTAATTACCATTTTTTAAATTTTTTTAATTTAATTTTTAAATATTTTGTACAAAACAACAACTTTAGTCTCAACTTTTAAATAAAAATTTAGAATTATATAAGTTTAACATTACCCCTAGAAAAAAAATCAAATTTAATCTTATTAAATACACCTTTACACCTAATTTCTGATTTATGAAAATAAAATATTATATTATATAATGTGTAATTTTAAAATATACTTAACAATATTATGAAAATAATAACATTATATGAATAACAAAAAAAAAATAAAAATTACCTAGTTTTAAAATCAAATGCAGTCTCAACTTTTAAATAAACATTAAAATTGATCCTTGGTAATATATAATGCAGTAAATGCAGTATTATTGCCTTATTAATGATTTTCATTAAAATATGCATTTATATCTATAAGTACTATACTGCAGTATTCATAATTTATAACAATATAAGTATAACATTATAGAAAAAAATAAAATAAAATAACACCTAATTTTTGGTTTATGTAGATAAAAAATAATAATATTATAAAAGTAATAGTTATATGAATAACAAAAATAAAAATGCAGGCTTCATTAAAATAAACCTTTGTTTTGGTAATAAATATAAGATCATTAGTCATAACATAATATAATATAATGTGTTTATTCAATTGCGAAAAAAAAAATAGCTTCATTAATTGATTAATTATATGTTTAGGACTGATGATTACTTTTGTTACATTTCATTTTCATTTTTCCAAGCATGACCAAATGGATTAATTGGATATTTCTTCATTAACTTTTAATCTTTTAGGACAATTTTTTTTGATTGCACTTCTTTTTCCAGATATTAGCCAAGTTTTTATCTATGGCAATGGTTTAAATTATTTTTTCTCATTTCCAATGCTATGCGATCAATAATATTTGAAGTCCTCTTCCCATGTCAAGCCCATTTAATATTTGAAGATCAGTCATTTTTGGAAAGTCTGTAAAGGGACGTTGATATTTAGCAATCGAATAAGCTGTACGGAATATTCTAGCTGTAGATTCATGTTCAGTTGCCTTAACTTAAAAAATATGTTCATCCATAACATTCTTTCCTGACTCAGTAAGGATTTTTTGGGCATTTAAATGAGCAATAGAACTTTTGTGTTTAACAATTTTATTTTTGAAAAATTGAAATAATAGATGTATTTTTAGACCAAACACAAAACCAAATACACCATTCAATAAGTAATGTAATCAAAATTGGCACAGAAGAAAAAAATCAAAATAATCAAACGAATATATTTTTACTCTATGTATAATATACAAATAAGTGTTATGACTTTAATAATGCAATCAATAATCATCGTTCATTATCACTTTTACGTTACCTACCTATACTGAAATTTATAATTTTTTTTATACGTTTAATGTAGATATTAGCATTCATTTTGTATGATTAAATGAATATTTTAGCCGTCCCCCCGGGAAATTAAACTTAAGGGGACGCAAAACTAAAGCTAAACAAAGAAGGGGAACGCCGTCCTCCTCCGTCCCCCCCACTTTTACCAATGGATTTACGAGTACTTACTAAGGTCTTAGTAGTAATTGTATTTTCTTAACAGAAAATACAATTTCCAATGTACTATACAATATATTACATTTACGTTTACCTGTTTGAATAAAATTTAAAAAACGATAATGATAAAAGTGATAAAATATCATGACCATATGATTCCGCGGGGGCGCTCTCGTTCCAAGATAACAATAACCGTTAACCGTGTGGCGCGTGTGATAACAGCTCACCGTCCGCCGCCGACGCCACAGCGGCCATTTTTCGAATCGCCGTCGCCGATAGCGGGCGGCACTTGCTGACGCAACAGGTGAGTCGTTATTTTATTTAATTAGTAATTACTAATTACCTACCGACCACGGATTATCTCGATATTCGTGATTACGCCCGTATAACGCGTCTCGTCATTGTTGTATCGTCACGTTTGGCGTCTGATAAAATGTGGATTAATCGTGTGTCCACGCCGCCGCCGATCGCTCACAATGACGTCATCCGAATCCCAGTTAATGTTAATGTTAATTATTACCGTTTTTACCATATTTATTTATTGCCGTTATTATCGTTTTAATTATGCAATATCGTTATCATTACCGACATCGACCCGTTTTGTTGTGAACGTCAAACGATATCGATTTCGAACCACACGCGAGTCGACGTCGTGATTACACAGTTGATATCGCACCGTCATGGCGTCGATTGTAGTACGCACATCGTCCCAGTGTCGGCGGCGCCCGTTTTCTTTCTACTTTTAATTCCTCGGCGCTCACGACGTAATAGTTCTTAACCACGTCCTGACTACTCGTTACCTGCGTGTGTCTACCGTCTACGCCACGACACCGGCACCGTTCAGCGGTGTGTGTGTGTGTGTGTGTGTGTGTGTGTGTGTGTGTGTGTGTGTGTGTGTGTGTGTGTGTTGGAAATTCCTACACGAAATTCCGACATTCCCCGACGGCGCGCACCGAGTGCGGTGTACGCCGCCGTATCGTCGCGTTAGCGTTTCGTTATCGTTATCGTCGTCGTGATAGCCCGCATCTAGTATTACTACCGCGGTTATTGTAAACGCCGTACCGACGCCGTACGTTACACGCTGTTGCCGGGCCGTCCGCATTCCGGGCGCAACACCGTGCGTGCGCCTCGACGCCTTGCGCCCGTGACGTCAGACGACAACGGTGACCCGCGATTCAGAGAGATCTGACCCGTCTGAGTATTGTTGCTCGTGTTGCACGTTTACGTTGCGTATGCCCGATGTGTGTTTCAGCAGCGTTCTGATTCGTGTCTTACACTCGTCACAGCGGCGCAATGAACAACGTATCCGTAGAAGATGGCGGTGGCAATACCTGTGATGTAAGCTCCAGTTGGACCGCATACATGTCGAACCCCGAGCAGATCAATCACGTTAATTTTTTGGCCAATGACATCGGCAACCTTTACCTGGACGACAGGTTAGATTACACGCTTCATTATTATTCTTTTTTTTCCTTTTATTTGTCAATTATGGATGATTTAGATTTAAGTGCTTGTGTTTTTGATTTGCCCCGTTGATTCATGATTTCAAACGTCTTTTAAAAATTTATTTAAATCAAAGATTCAATTTATTTTTTCATGTAGTTATTTATGGCTGTATACACATTGTGTATGATGCTACATTACGTATATTATATGTATGCGTATATTTTTTGGTTTATAGATTTTCAGATGTTGTGTTTAAAGTGAAGGGTGAACGTGTTCATGCACACAAAGTGATTTTGGCTACTCGCAGCAATTATTTTCGGTAATTATAGTAAATTTATTCTAAAAATTATACTCAGATATAACTGTATAACTTCTCATTCGATATCATACTACTCATATGCTCATTAATATTTAATGTAAATAATTCTTTAATTTTTACTGATCTACTAATCATTAATATACTTTGTATAAATAAATAAATAAACAAATATATATAACATTTTCAGTTTAGGTACAGATCTTTTCATATTCTTGTTTCATATAATATGCAAACATGGTTTGAATCTTTGACATTTAATTAGCATTATACATTTATTTTAAACTCTTACAATATTTGTTGTGTCAATATAATGTTAATATTACAATAAGTGATTTATAATAAATAATAATAATAAAAAAAAAATTAATTTTATTATTCTGAATAGTATGGTCTATATTTAAGCCAAATAAAAATCTTAACGCACCATAGAGAGAAAAAAATATTTTTTCATAAAATTTACTCTTGTTCTCCATTAATACTTTTTAAAATAGAATAAAGGAACTCGCGTTGTATCTACATGAAAAAATGTATCTACCACAATTGTTTGTTGGCGTTGTATGTTATCTACAATTTTCTACCTCGCATTATATATGTTACGGGCAAAGTGGAAAATTCGGGCAATGTATACAATGCCCGGGCATTGTACACATTGTCCGATGCATATTGGGCAATGTGAATTGTAAAGTATTTATACATTAATAGTATTAATTTTTATATACAATTTATTTATAAAAATTGTGAAATAAGTTAATAATCATTAAATGCACTATATAACCCGATAACGAAACCGATAAATATCTTATCTCATATAATTTTGGTACGTACAGTTTTACTTTAGTTGTATACTGTCACTCAGTGTATATTGTGCTTAAACATTTATTTTTTGTTATACAGTGCCTAACCAAACATTTATTTATTTATTTTCTACATTTTATTTAAAATGGAAAATTTTAATAATAGTATAGTAAATAGTATAATTAGTAATATAAAATAAAAATGATTTTAAATCAATTAGTATAAATAAAAATAATTATAATATAAAAATTAATTAATAACGGGATTAATAATGTATAATAGTTAGTGTTTAATCAGAGAACAGACGTAGCATTTAATGATTATTAATTATGTAATTATTAGAATAAATGTACTTCACAATTTTTTAAATGTATAATTTGTATAAATACTTTACAATTCACATTGCTCAATATGTATCGGACAATGTGTACAATGCCCGGGCATTGTATACATTGCCTAAATTTTCCACTTTGCCCGTAACATATACATTGTAGGTGTCTGGCATACATTAACAGAGGTTGAAACACCACGTTGTTTTAAAAAATTGGTGCATGTTTCGTCATTGTAAATAACATGTCTATAAAAGTCAACAAAATGTTCAATTTTTATATAACAAAAAATAATTACATAAAAATAATTGACTTATACTAAAACAAATTAATTTGAAAATTAACCAAAGTCATATGTCTATTAGCTGAAGTTATAAATATGATATGTATAAAGTGTACAGGTATTATTGATGTTTATAATAAAGTTATAGGGTTATACCTACAATGTTGGTTACCGTACAACGTAGATATTACCTGAAACGTAGATTACATATAACGCGATTGAAGTTTATGTAGATAGTATACGACACGAGTTCCAGAATAATATACAAAAGTTATTGCATTTATCAAATAGATAAATTATAGTTACATGACATGTGGACATGCCAATACATCTATTGACTATTATAGATGTGTGTTATTAGATAATTAATATTTTAGTTATTTTGATACATATTTTATTCAATTAAATAATTAATGATAGATTTGTATTCTATTTCTCTCTTGAAATGTAGAGCTTTGTTTTATGGTGGTTTCAAAGAATCTCATCAGTCTGAAGTGGAAATCCCTGAAGTTTCTTCTGCAAGTACATTTAGAATACTTCTTAAATACATTTATTCAGGATGTATGAATTTGAATTTAAAGGTAAAATTAAATTTTTATTTAATTTAATTTATACTAAATTATGTATTATAATGTTATAGATAGTATAAGTATTTTTTTTTTTATTACTATTTGTAGGATAATGCTATTATAGAATTACTCATTCTTTCAAATCTATTTGGTTTTCCAAATTTGGAACTCAGCTTGTTAAAGTATTTAAAATATAACATCAGTGTGCAGAATGTATGTATTATATTTGGGACTGCTCGTCTTTGTCGACATCAAGAATTGGCTATGGAAGCGTTGCAATTCATAGACAATAATGCGCTAGAAATATTTCAAACTGATGGTTTTCTATCACTGCGACCTGTAAGATGCTCCTGGAATATGATACCTATTATTTATTATTTATGTATTTAATAATTATACACATTTATTTTAGGATGAACTTCTTGAGATTCTTGGAAGAGACTCGTTGTATACAGACGAGTTGGATATATTTCTGGCAGTTAGTCATTGGATTGAGGTTAATCAAGAAGATACAGAGACAGAATCTAAAATATTGTCTGCTGTCAGATATCCTTTGATGTCTCTAAAAGAATTACTTTCATTTGTTAGGGATTCGCAACTTGTGAGTTCTGATGATATTTTGGAATCTATACGTTTGAAAACCTTACAACCAAATGATATTCGATTTCGGGGACAACTAAGTATGTTTTTGAGTTATAATCAATTTTGCTTTTGATTACAGCTATGTATGTACCTACATACTTTTTTTTTTGTGCAATTGAAAGTTTTCTATATACACTTAGTTACTAATGATTCATTCTAGTTTTATTTTATTATTTCAGAGCCTAATATAAATATTGCTCATCCTTCCCATGGTGGTCAATTAATACAAGGAAAAATTTCCGTAGGAAATGTTGAACAAGATTCAAATGATGGAGTTCAGAAATATGGTTGTACTATACATTCTGTTGGTGAAAACAGCGGTATAATAATTGAGTTTGATTGTCCATCAATTATTAACTACATTAAAATACAGCTATACGATGATGATTTCAGGTAAATTCACGGAAGAGTTCGGTTTGTAAATACAAATTAATGTTGTGTCAAATTATAAGTATACTAATATTTACATTTTGCAATCAAGGTCTTATTCTTATTATATTGAAGTGTCAATGAATCAGCAGGAATGGAAACGTGTAATAGATTATTCTGATCATCTTTGTCGATCAACACAACGTTTGTGGATTAATCCTTTGGTAGTGAAATTCATTCGTATTGTGGGTTCTGATAATACTGTTAGTAAAAGTTTTCACTTGGTTTCAATTCAAGTAATGTACAATACTGAAGACAATGATAACATAAAGTTGGATGATAAAGGAATAATAAGTAAGTAAAATGAAAAAAAATCTAAATTCATTACTCATTAGACACATTGTACACGTAATTAATAATCATGCATTTTTTTTTCTATCCATGAGCATAAATTGATAATTTTGAGAAATTCAAATATTGTTAGATTTAGTTCAAATATTTACGATGTTTGTTTTTTTTTCCAATTTTAGCTCCAAAATACAATGTTGCTACTCTTTCTATGAATGCTGCTGTAATTTGTGGTTTTAAAAATTCAATGTTGGATGGCAATTATAAAGATTATTGCTTGAGTTACGGTTACACGTGTCACTCTTTAGGATCTGGACGTATAATAGTCCAACTTGGACAACCTTATATGCTTAGTTCAATGAGGTATTTTTTTAAAACATTCTTTGTTTGTTTGTAGTAATTAATTTCTGAGTTGAACTTGTGTTAACTAACTAACCTATAGTTATGAGCTAAATTATATCATACCAGCAATATGTACATTTAGTTTTTAAATGTTTATGTTCTCTTAGATAATTTAGATTTTTTAATATTTTAACAATGCTCATGAAGTCAATATTTTCATTCTTATTACAGAATGTTACTTTGGGATTGTGATGATCGTCAGTATAGCTACTATGTGGAAGTATCATCAAATTTGTGGGATTGGGAAACTGTTATCGATAAATCAGAAACATTGGCTCGGTCTTGGCAATTAATCACATTCAAGCCTCAACCTGTTGCATTTATTCGTATTACTGGTACATATAATTCAGTCAACGAAGTAAGTACTCAATAAAATAGGACTTTAAGAATATTAATGATATGTAAGCATTTACATAAATTTTTTTCTTTCAGACTTTTCACTGTGTTTATCTAGAGGCTCCAGCCCAAGTTCCTGGAGAGACTGACATTGATCAAGAATTTTCTACTTTACAAGTTGCAAATTGAATGTAAAATTTACAGTTTAATGTATAATTCCATTATTATTAAATGAAGGTATAATTACCTTTTTTTTTTTTTTTGCTAACCGCTATTATGTACTATCATAGTTTACAAGATACATTTTGTTTTTATATCAACATAAGACAACTGTAATACCAATAAGTTACAATTTTTATTTAATCTAAAATTAACAATTTTCAGATAACTTTCTTAAATAAATATGGTTTTTCTTCTCTGTAAAATATTTGTTATTCATTTTATGGTTGATGATATATTTTCACTAATACTGCTTTCTGGATTATCATATTATATTTCTTCCTCTTCTCCATCAGCATCATAAAGTTAAGCACCTACGTTAATATCCATGACAAAAAACTGCATAAAAAAAATTTACTTGTTTGGTCGCGTTTAAAGAATATCTCTCACCTTGTGCATACGAGTTAGTTAACAGAGTGATGTCACTTAGATGGATTCTGGCAATATATTATTAATTGTGATTCCGGTTAATGACCATATATGTTTTTAGATTAATGCATCTGCTAAGCTATAGCACAACTATTACCTAACCTAACCAATTTAAAAGACAGGGGTGCCGAAAATAATATCAAGGTGGCAGAATTTCTCACCATGCAACCAAGAACAGGTTAACGATAAACAGATATACACACATTTAAACAGAGGGCCCTTAGTTTTAGGTTAAATTTCCATTGGTTGAAAGTAATTAGTCTGTTGCCTGATATTCATATTGCATACTTTGTCTGTATTTTGTAATGTGCATTGAATAACAAGTAACAACAACACAAATTCATCAAAATATAATTTAAATAATGAATTATCTGATGTATAAACACTATATTATAAATCAGAAACCTTCAGACTTTATTTGTAATCCATATATAACAATTAAAAGCTTAAGTATAAATAAATTATAATCCCTTAAAACAATCATACAATTTTAGTTTTATAGAAATTATAGTTAACAAGATGAGCACAAGAACAGTATATTATTGTTAATAATAATTTCAATTTACTTGTATAAAAATATTGTAAAATAGTTTAACATAATGTATACATTATTTTTAGATTTAATTATTTTTGTACTCCCTATTGAAATATTTAACGATATTACATAGGTTTTAATAAGCTAGTTTATCAAGCTGATTTGTTGGCTGTTTTAAGCCGTTGAAGCGTATACTATAGTTTGAAGATCTCTGCTGCAGAAAATAACCTATGATTTAAAAATGATAATTATTGTGAGTTGGAAAAGACTTAAGCAAATATAATCATAGAAAACCATAGCAAAGATTTTAATTATCATTTTAAAATATTGTAAATTCTAATGAGAATAGAGATCAACTTCACACAAGTAAAAATGCACTAGAAACATATTTTATGTGCTGATTGAAATAAATAATGCCTAATGCTCTCTAACTTAGTGTGAAAACTACACATTTTATTAATTTTAGTGTTGTGTGTACCTATTAAATTATGCTCATTTAGAAAATGTAAATAACTACTGATAATAAATTACTGTATTATGTTAGGTCAATATGTGGCTTAATTAAATATGTGGATGGTGAGCTCTTAAACAAATTTCAATATTTTTTTCTTCAAAAAATGTTTCCTGTATCATTTGTATTGCAATGGTAAAATCCTATTAATTATTAATGTTTGTATATATGGTTTTAAATAATAATGAAAAAGAACTGGTGGCCTCAACTTAAACAAATTTCTATTCTTGTCGCTTACATTATTTATAAAATTTCAAAATATGTACTATATAATATAATGAATTTTGATTAAAAAAATAAATTATCATTTGTATTTATTTTTAACTTATGAAAATGATGGTTTTTGTTTGTGAGTATATGTTGATCTCTTATCGCTAGTTACATCACTACATATCCAAATTAAATCCTCAAGACTTCAACACTATCTTTTTGTTATGTAGATGTTTTACTGTCTTATATCATTTACAACACTTTGTAAAATTAGTTTTCACATCATCATTTTTATCACAAATAAATATAATATTAATTTACACATTCTCTTTGATTTTTAATGTCTGCTCGCACTCAACTACTATGACTATTTTTATCATGTTAAGTAAGGATTTTTTTCTGGTTCATCAAACACTATTTGAATTCCAAATGCTATTGTAGTCTTACTTTTATTTCTGTTCCCAATTATTCATTCATTCTCAAAGTCAATTTTATTGGTTAGGTATGTTTTATTTTATTTTCACCAATTGTTATTGTGATGTTTAACCTACTTAGACCTCATCAAATAAAAATAAAATATAAACTGTAACTGAACAGAGTTCACAGGGATAGAGAAAGAATATTGACAGATTCGTTTCAAGTTTCAAAGGTATACTACTGTATTTTTGCACAACTATCATTATTGCTGAGTAAGCCGTACTCTTGAAATATTGTCACTTATCGTTTCTGATAGTGATGGCATGAAAAATCAATTATTACAACACAAATCTCAAGTAAAAATCTACAAAATTAAAATATTTACAATGAAGTAAATATGGAAACTTATAGCCTTCAAACATATTAATATTGTGTGATAAAATAATAATATTTTTTTTTCTTTGCTTCAGAAGTGTGTTAAATATATTTTTGTGATGTTTTTGACCTCTAGTGCATAATGTATTTTTATTTTTCAAACAAATAATTACTTATATTGATACAGGTATTTTTTGTGTTCTGAGACTTACTGGTATGCTGTAGCTGCAAAAATTGATGAGAACAAGTAAAATAAATAGTAAAATTTGTATTTATAATGTTTATAATTTTAATTAAATATCCATACACTGGAGTTGTATGTGGTATAAATCAATCATGGATGCAATTAAATATTGTAATCAACACATACATATTTACATAAAACATACTGAACATAATTGAAGATGCCAATGGATAAAGGTGATAACTAACATTAAAAAAAAAAAATGCTTTTTATTTCATGGTAGCAGTTTTTCTATATTAGGTATGATATATGTGATTGCAAAAATATTTGGACGATTTTATATTATATTACATAATATCAATAAGGTAGTTTATTAATTCAATACTTTAAAATACTTATTTATTCACAAAATGCAATTTGAGATTTGTTTCTAATTACCTACCTTTATTCACTGACTCCTTCAATTATCTGTTGGTGCATATGACTACGATTATATAGTATATTATCTTATTTACTATATACTCTTGTATCTTATATACTCTATTTTATTTTTACATGTATGATTTTGTATTTTATGTATATACCTTTGATTTAATTTTAAAATTTTGGTAAATTATAAATGTATAGCTATCATTATATACCCATAGCTATAACAAAAAAAAAAAAAAAAAAAAAAAAATGTAAATTGGAATTATATTTCCATTAATAAAGATTATTATTATCATTACAGAGAACTAATGCATCAATAGATTATAGAAAAACACTGACGATGTAAAAGTCACTCTGTGGAGTTTTTCATAAATCATAAACACAAACCAAGATTTTTCTTCAAGTCTAGTGGTTTGAAATTCACCGTGTCAGGTATAACAACATTTTGAACAAGCTCTTGGCAGTGTTCTGTGAGTAAAATACTGTAGTACATCTAAAATAACACCGTAGAGTTTAAGGAATGCCATCGTAAAACATTTTTAATTACCTTAAAAATGATAAAATATATAATCGATATATTTTTATACTGAAGTATTCCTCAAAATAGATTAACTAAAAAAATTATTTCTGTTTCTTTAAAATTCAATGCATAATACAAAATATATAATATATATATATATATATATATATATATATATATATATATATATATATAGATTATTATACCTGACCTAACCAGTGTACCACCCTAATTCTGGTCAAATTTAAAAATCACTAAACCGTGAAATCATTTTCTGTTTGGCTATAACAGTGGTGCGCAACCTTTTTTGATCCACGACCCCCCAAAATGATTTATTTTTATAATACGACCCCCTTCCTACCAACATTATGTAAGTCTATAATATATTTACTTGATAGTCTTAATGTATACATTTTATTCATATTCATTAAATCGTTAATTTAAGCAATTTTAATATTTCTTTAATTTAATTAATCAAAAACATGAAAAAAAAAAAATACAAAATTAAAGTTTTATAAAATCTAAAATTAAAAAATGTATTATTATAATGATAACCAAAATTTTAATATCTTTAAAATTATAAAATTACTATTTAATTATTTTAATGAGAGGCCTGAGCTTGCATTGTAGACATGATTGATTCTATGTTTGGTTAAATATTTGACACTGCTACTCTTAAATCAGCTTCAACATTTAATCTGGAGCGATATTTGTTTTTAATTATCGTTAGTGTTGAAAATGCTGTGTCGCATAAATAAGTTGATGCAAAAGGAAGTAAAATTGATATTGCTTGTTTTGATAATTCTGGATATTCAGATTTTATGGAAATCCAAAATGTATCACATACATTTTCTTTAAATCTTATACGTAGATTTTCATCTGATAACAAGTCAATAAGTTCTTCGCTTATTTTTAAATTTCCTAATTTTATTTCATTGGTATTAAAATGAAATCGATTTCTTATCCAACCTAGACTTTCTTCTGGGAAATCTTCAAACCGTGCACAGGGGCGTCATTTCAATTTATGATAGGGTAGGGCATAATAATGACCGGCCCAATTAGTGTAAAATTTTTAAGTACCTACACAAAAAAAACCGCTCGCTTCGCTCACAACATTAATCAACTATAATTCAACACCTATTTTTTTATTGACATAAATTATAAACCAAAACTTCGTGCATTAAAGTTTGTTTGTAAACTTATTAGATGAGTAGTTATAATTTCTTTTATCATATTAATCCACATCATTATCACTGAGGAATTCTGATAAACATGAAAACATTTCAAATTTGTCATCGTCGATATAATTTTTCCACAGAAGTATTTTCTTTTTAAAAGCATTGATTTTATCAGAAAGAAACAAAATATTAGTATTTTTCCCTTGTAGGCTTAAATTTAGACAAATTAGTTTTTCAAATATATCTGCAAGATAACACAGAATTGAAAGCCATTGCTCGTCAAAAAGGTTCCGAAACTGTATTATCCGAACTTTACTTTCTATAACACTTTCATCATCACTATTCATCGGTCGTTTAGTCAACAATTTATCCATATCGATGTTTTAGTTTATATATATTATAAATTATTAAAATATTAAAAATATTAGTTTAAAATAATACAAAATACAAATAATTATTACAAACTATACAAAATTATAAGCATTAATAGGATTAACTCAACGGCTCGTATACGACTATCGGACTATTTCATAATAACGTTAAGATTAAATAAAATTACTGACTAAATTCAATTTAAAAATAAACTATATAGGTACTGCGTGATTCAATAGAACTTGTCGCAACATTAAGATCTGACATAATATTACGATTGTCACAGTCATTGACGGTACAAAATAATTTTACTTTGTATAAAACTATAAAATAATATACATAGTATAAAACTTTTTCATTTGGTGTAAAATTACTGGCGACCCCCTTATAAAATTTCGCGACCCCCAGGTTGCGCACCACTGGGCTATAATACTTATTGATGTGTTGTTATGGCAAATATCTGTACACAAAATTTGACGCATAATGTTGGGTACATACACTCAACTGTTCACTGATTCTTGAAGTTTCAACTGTAGAGGTGTGTTTGTGTGTGTGTGTGTGTGTGTGTGTGTGTGTGTGTGTGTGTGTGTGTGTGTGTGTGTGTGTGTGTGTGTGTGTGTGTGTGTGTGTGTGTGTGTGTGTGTGTGTGTGTGTGTAATGTAAAAGTGAAGAGCAGTTTAATTGCATCCTTATTCCTTAGCGATCGGTTGATATAAAAATATATAATTAAAGAATTAAAAAACCATGATTATTTCTAAATTATTTGCATAACAATTGATTTCAGCCAAATCCATAATAATTTTTTCAATAATAATTTACAACAAAATTATACAAGTCAGCATTTTAAGTTACCTTTACAGTAAAATATTTAGATAATTTTGTAAGTTATATAAATATTGTTTTCGAAATAAGTTATATGATGTCTTCAACCCGATTTCAATATAATATTTACCAACCTATTTTAGTATTCACTTTTTTGATGAAAATTTTGATTTTTGATTGAAAAAATATTATTGGTACATTTTTTATTTTTATTCGAATAAACGATAAATTTATCGAGTTTTTAAGCGTAGTTCATATTATACATTACTATTTATTATAATTTATATTGTTAATCATAAGTCATAACCATTCATTCACCTTCTCAACTTTCAAAGAGTGCGAAAAAACGTATTTTTATTTAACTCTTCATTAATTATTATCGTAAATAAATACTTTATTTTACACATTATAAATATAACAAAGACAAGGCTTACTGCACATGACCGTAAAAATTATAGGTATTCAAATTTTATACCTTGAAAAAAATTATCAGACAAAATGAATATTCTTCTAGAAAAGTCTCAGATGTTTTCGATAACCATGTCAATGAAACAAGTTAAGCAAACACAGCTCTTAAAATGAAATATGAGATAGTTAATGGAATTATAAACAGTATTTTGTTTCAATATTCCAACTTTTTTCAGGTACCTATTCAACAAGAGGTTTTTTGATTTTTCTAATTTTAATTAATACATTTGGTAATTTATTTTCAGTGTATGTGCCTACGTATAATATAGAATAACTAAAATATAATATTATCTATCGTACATAAGATGTCTTACATACATTTTTTTCAAAATATGTATTTCCATTAATCATAATTAATTTCATTTATTTTTTAGAAGCCGATAAAAGTTCGTAGTTCGTTGACAAGAAATTGAACTTTTTCACCGGAACGTTCAATCCTAAATAGAAACAGATAATCATTTGTTTATTATTTTGAATTTAAAATGAATTCTATAGACTGAATTATTTGACCATATAATATCGTCGTATTAAGTATTAAAGGAAAGAAAAAAGACAATTCTCAACCCTAACAAACCATCAATTAGAATCAATCATCTCAATTATCTTCGAACTCGGTGGCATTGTATTTATTATTTGTTTATAAAGAATATAGATACAATTTTTACCATTCATGTTTTTGTTGTACACAAAGTGATGTATTTTTCTCGTTCCTTTGTATAATCATGACAAATATATATTATGTACATGACTGTTTTTCCATACAATATTATTGTTTATCATTTTATACGTTTTAGCGATAGATACTTCTTTGAATTCATGCTCAATTAAAACAACTAATTCCTCTTCATAGTGCAATAATTGGAAATATTGTCTTCGTACCTGGTATCTGTTGACGCTTAAAATGAGTGAACGTTATTGGAAAAACGTCTTAACATTAGGACGACTCCGGCATTACTTAACACGCACGACCACGGTCAGTGGCGAATCTGAAGCTTATTTAAGGGGGGGGGGCGCGAATCGGTATCATGGATTATTAATTAACAAGGACGTAACTGAAAACGTACTGATTTTTTTTTGTGATTTGAGTTTTGACGAAATCGACTGTTTTAATCAAATTTCATATAAAACTGATTCTCCACTCGAATCATTTATTGAAAAAATGATTTATCATTGCTTTACGATTTAATACATCTATAGTGGTATAGTTCAGGTAACAAAAAAAAATCCTAGGGGGGCGATCGCCACGTCGCCCCCCCCTCAAATCCGCCACTGACCACGGTACTGCATTGGTAGTGTAAAAAATATTATTCGTCACGCAATCAGCACATAATTTCCCGGTACCGGGTGGCGTTTGAAATGGGCCTCTGACGCCTGATTTCGTCCCTTTTTTGGAGTTTCACTCACGCCCGGAACGAAAAATGTAAACTGATTTTACCGCATGCCAATCTCGATTCCGCCATAAAAACGTAAAGAAATATCACGAAATATTAAAAACGCAAATGTTTACAGTGTGCCTGAATACCTGTAATAACTCGGGCATCCGAGTGGATATGAAGTACACGGAACCTCGCGTGCATATTTCCGACCAGGACCGGTTAGTACCGGTTTGTTAAACAAAAACCACAAAGAACGGAATTCAAATCCACTCACATGCGCAGTAACTAGAGATTTGGACAGGAAATATATACGCTGAATAGCCCCTGATTAATTTTCATTAAATGATTACTGTGAAACCTCAACTAATGCAAACCCCTCAAAAGTGTACACGTTCCCCACAGTCGTCTCCTACCGTTTCTCCGTCAAAATATAAACGTACACAGATGACGTATAATACGTTTTAAATAGTGGACGTGGTCACTATTAATCGATACAAAAATTGTAAATTAGTAATTACCGCGTATCAATCGACATATTATTTAGTAGATATTATGTACCACCCACTATTTAATAAATACTTAAATAATAATACAAATATAATATGTATCACAGTAAATACATAAAAATAATTGTATGTAATAAATAATACCGATTATTCTAATGTGTACAACCAATTTTTTTTCATACATATATGTATGAATATATACTTTGCAGTTTTCTCTCATAACAGCTCTTCGTAGTGGACATATTTTATTTCTATATGACTGTCCACTATGCACTCTTATAGGTTTCACTGCTTTACAGTTGGATATCTATATGTTTTGCCTAAACCATATTGCTTTGACCATACCGTCTGAAAATAACTTATAAAATACACTCGGGTTCTCGTCTCAAAGTTAAAATCCATATAAGTATTCCCAGTGGTGTATTTTCCCGTTTTTCCCCCTTTTTTTTTTGGGGGGGGGTCCAAAAATACTTTTTATATTCTGAGTGACCCTCTTAACCATTATTATTAAATTACAAGTAAAAACATAATAAAATATAAATACATATTTTAATATAGGTAGTAACTAGTAAATGAATATTTCCTTTCTCTATTCTTACGTAATAAGTCATTTATGACTTCTAAATACAATTTTATAATATAATTTGAAATTGAGGCTGGAATCTCGTAAACATAATTACTATATTTTTATATAATAGGCATTTCAATTAGGACGTAAATTTAATATTTTTTTCTTTTCAGGGGGGGGGGCGAGATCCAGAAACCCCTGTCCGTAAATACACCACTGAGTATTTCGGATTTTTGGGCCTCTGAAGATTATTTTAGAGTCTAAAGAGCTCTGCGAACAAAACGGTTTAAGAACTATTGATTTACACGAATTCCCGGGTGTCTTGGCACAACGAAATATTTATACCTATATAATATTCCATCGATAATAATGTAATAATAACCTATGTAATACGCACAGACATATTAAAAATATAATAGAAATTATAAATACAATAAAAACAATAAAATGTAATATGCGCATGCATACACAAAATATAATAATACCATGTACTATGTACCGTGCACGTACAGTACGTCGTACACGAAAAAAAATACATTCGTGTTTATTTTCGCCGACACCGCATTATGTAATATATCCCTGTCTTAAAAAGCTAAAAAGCGGACGCATCAAACTCTCACTTTAATTGTATTAATTATTGTATAACCTCATTTGTAGGCTTGACACGGAGCTTAATTAATTAATTCGTTGCACAAATCAACAAGTCTCGCATCCGTATATATATAACACAATATATTACTTTATTTTAATTAAAAATATAATTATCAACCCCCTTATTTTCGAGTTATTATATTAATAATAATTGATACCTAACTAATATTAGTGTTACTATTTACATACACACGAATTTATCAATATGTTTAACAATGTATTCATTACAATGCATTTCAATATGAAGAGACATTTCAGTGTGTTACTATGTCATTATAATAAACAAAACAAATTATTTACTTTTGTAAATCTATTTAGTTTTTTTTTTAATGAAATTCTGTATAAAATAACAAGAATTCAAAACTAAATTTTTAAACATGTCCACGGCAATTAATGAAGAAGATCAATTTAAAAAATTATCTCATGATCTTTTGGTTTTTTTAACGCATCTAGAAACAGCTTACAATGAAATCGAAGAATCGGAAGAGAAAGAGATTATTCAAGTAAATCAATTCGTATTTTATTTACACTAAATTTATCATAAAACAGCAAGTAAACCCAGTCGGCAGGCATTAGCGGCCGGTGTTAATTCTCCTCGATGACAAGTTTATAATTCTCCTAAAATATATGTATATCAGTATATGTATTAAATAGGTATTATATAATATTATTATGATTGTAAAATCATTTGACATCAACATTTTTATCATAGCAGACCGTAAGAAATGGTATCGAAATAAGCAACGAGTTGCCACAAAGAAGATAATTAATCACGTAAAATAAATAAATAATTGGACCCGAAATAATACATAAATAAACCCTTGATTTTCAAACATTCCTCAAGCCCTCCGGTCACATCTATGATATGATATCACATAGTGACGTGCCCATTAATATTCGGTATAAGAGGATTTTAAATTTACCTCATATTTAACCCTTTAATGCGCACTTCAAAACAGTAACAGTTGTTCTCGAAACTGCATTATTAATAAAAATCTGATCACAGTCGCAGGTATATAAATTAAAAATATTAGCTGTAAAATGAGCATTTTCATTTTATTTTTGTGGGTTAATAAAACCATAACCGAAATGGATTTAAATTACACTATTACAGCAGCAAAGTCGTATTATTCATCACAAAAATACATAATATTATAACAGGATCCTGGTATTATTATTTGCACATGGGAATTTGCTGTTTCGGCTCGTAGTGGAGCAGTGGAGCACCACAGAAGTATTGTTCAATAGTTGGGCCACAGTTTGATGCATCTGATAACTGATATTATTACTTACATATCAAATATCATTCACCTTACGCATAAATAATATTTATCTCGGATTATCCGTGGTACTGATACGCCATGGCCATAGCTATTCGCTTGCTCAGATATAGATAATAAATACGTATATTTCTGTGTTCGCCGTGTACGATGTGCTCTGTAATCAGTGTAGTGCGAGAGTTGAGAACAAGATCGAAACAAAAAACGAAAAAATTAATAACATACGCTATGATTTTCAATTGACTCTCCTTCATTGTTAACCAATATAAATTTCAGAATACCTAAATGCCAAACAAGGAATTCTGTCCATTTTTATGTTCCATTTACGCCTTCAAATTACCTCAGAAACTCTCCCCTTTTATTCGACTAATGTGCCACGCCATTGAGGACCCATCATTCACCCTTTAATATCAAAATGTTGTACTTTTCGTTTTTTGTATTCTCATATTGATTTGTACTGTATTTCTATATACATTTATATTTTTATGTTTTAATTATCATGTATTACCATTATCTTAAGCAACCTATGTATATCTGGGCCATGCCCGTAAATTATTAAATAAATAAATAAATAAATAAATAAATGAATAAATAAATTAACGGTATTTAACATAATATAAAATTAGACGCCGCACATATCGCAAGTGTCCAAATACCTACTGTTCCCAATGTGATAAAACGACGGTTACTTACATTACTTTCTCGGGTTCGGGAATATTCGGGTGCCACGATATCTCGAGAACGTAGGTACTATACATTTGCATTTCATGGTTATCTGTCTTGATGCCACTGGTGAAAAATTCACGAATTAAATAAACAGGTCATTTGGGGTAGATATCAACGTATTTACCCAATACACTACACCTATTGGTTTTTTTTTAATTATTATTATTAAAAGAAGAATATACCAACATACAATTTATATACTACGTGCACGATAAGCATTTATGTTAATAATTACGCAAAAATAACATGATAACGAATCGAGAAAGAAGACCATCCAGTAATGTAGACCTCTAATAATAAAACTTATTTTCAAGCGTTTTTCACAAAATTAAGAATTTTAAAGAAAATGTTTCTAATTTCATTTTGATTCGATACCTACACATGAATAATACCCAATGGGCCAATTCAACGAGATTCGCATATTGAATTATTTGTTGGTACTAGGTATCTACTTTTTTAAAACCGTTGTTTTACGTAGGAATGGTTACAATTCATACTGAAACATCATTCTCAAGACGTGGCCTCGGCTCGTTTGCGAAACATGGCGTTGAGTAAAATGTTGATGGACATCGAAAGCAGCAAATTGATGCATCCGTTCAACGAAAGGCCATCCCATCGATTGTACACGGAGCTGATCGACACTTTAAAGATAGAGCTGGATCAAAATTTGCTTAATGAAAATGAAGAACACCACGAGGTAATTACATAACAGCAGGTATTAGTCATTTTGTGTCATATGCCTAGGTACTGGGGACTAAATTTTATCCGCGATAGTAAAATAACATATAGTCGAATTATGTATCCAGTCCGATGAGATGTTTTCTCTAACAAATATCCATTAAATTATAAAGACGAAGTATGACACAAGGTAACTCAATTTATCGAAACTAATTCGGCGACTATCCTAAAGACGTGTACGGTATAGTATGTAATCTGCAGATCAAATTTTAATCTACGGCCAAAACAAAGAAAGGGAAGACTCAAAAGCGACCTTTATTTTTATTTTTATGTAGTTTTCATACTGTAATCCATCAAACGTTTTGGTATAGGTAACACCTAAATAAACAAGAGGAGCTCATTTCTTCTTACTGATTTTTTATTGTATTCTTTTATTGTAGTGAAAACTTAAATTAGGCACTACATAACAAAAAATAAGACAAAATGTTCAAATGACTAATCGAGTACAAAACGAACCCTCTTCACTGAAAACTAGTCACTTTTGACCTAATATATGCCGTATAATATTGCCCGTTGTTGTTATTTATTTATTTAATTTTATTATTTTATTATTTTTCGGTTACACAGTCGACTTTGAACGATAGATACAAAAACCACGAATTAGATCTCGATGAATTCGATAATATCATGTCGGCCGATAATCGAACGTACGTAGCTATTCGAAATTTACCGAACGACGGTGGACTGTTCGGATACATAGCGATAACCATGGGCGAGGGACGTGATACGCAATGGCTAGATACGAAGGGGCGGCCAATACCTACACCGGTTGCGTCGTATTTACCAGTGGATCTAATCAAAACGGATGGCGAAGAAGAAGAAGAAGAAGAAGAGTGTGAAGAATCTGACGCGATAATGGTGTGGAACGTTTTGCAAGACCAGAGTGCATTGTGTTTGAGGAGCAATACTTTAGAATTTTATAAAAAACTGTACAGTAATATCGAACAAGAAATGTTGGCTGAAAAAAATAATGTGCTATGCACTCATCCGCTCATTAACAAGCTGCTGAAATATCTCGAGGTAAGAATGCCATTTGCATCCGAGTAAATCTGGGGAGTTTTTTTGTAAGTATTATTCAAATCGGTTAGAACAATTTTTCGAACTCCGAGTGTATGTGTACAAAGTAAAATATAATATAGAGTCATTAGTACTTGTTGGCTAATACTATATATTGTATGCTTGTAAACACGTTTTCTGTACACTGTGATATAATTTAATATAATGACGTTCGTGTTGCTATAATAATCGAGTATCGAATTATCCATAGGTTGAATTCAAGGGTATCGGCATAACTGATATAAAAATGTTTCGAAGACTCAAAATGCTTTCGATTCTGAAGAAACAAGTTAAAACCGTGTTAATAGAAGTAACAAGAAAATACAATTTACCTATTCGTAGTATAAATTTACTTTTAGATAATATAAATATTAAATCTGGTTTTAAATTAAACAATTCAAATATTTGTCGAGTCATATTATTTATTAAGACGTACCAAGGTAGCAATGGGTAATTGAAAATCGCGGATTAAAATTACAGCCATTCTGTTTGAAAACACTTCCAAAGCGGGGGGTCAATGATCTAAAGCCCCAAAGCATACACAGATATTAGTTATTTCTCGTTTTAGTGGCGTATCCAAGAGGGAAACGGGGACAGTCGCCCCACCCCAAGCTACCCATAGTAATACACTACAATCCGAAATACTTAATTTATCAATATAATATTGAAAAATAATTTCACATATCATACTGTATTGTTGGAGCGTGGTCGTTATTCGAAGCATTGGTGCTCATAGCTTTTTCTCACTCATATTCAGTCAGTGAAATTATATCGTACTTTTGCTTTTGCCCCCTCCCCCCATATTATTTCCTGGATCTGTCGCTGTGTCGTTAATGCACGTATGGCTACGCATGCGCACGCACGCACCCATGTATTACATGAACATTTAACATAACAATTGTATTATTTTGTTTGTACATTTACCCGTTAAATTTTTATTTTATATGATAGACGACATTAATATGAATAGATAAAATAGATTATAAAATTGTTCAATTAGAGAATTTACACACTCGTTGGTCGCGAATTGAAAAGCTAGTAGTAAGTAGGTAGTGACTAGTGTCATATAGTTGAGCTAATTTTGTTTATAACTCAGCACGTTATATAGGTAGGTATCTACCTACTAGCAGAGTCAGATTCAGAACAGTAATGCCGCCTTTAATTAAAATAATAATCTCTAAGTACACTCTTGGTCTTATTTGTCAAAACTATATCGACAAATCTCAAGCCGGAGCAAAAATGTGTTCATTAGACACAGGTCCATCAAAGTCCTCTGCCTCTTGCTACCTAGGACGTTATACAAAATGTCGAGTTGTCCAGGTTTATAACTGCATTCAACGATAACATAACGCTTTAAAACTTTTCATAGATAGAGAATAGAACCGATACACTAGACACTGCGACAAAAGTCTCGTTATTGTCTCCTGTATCGTTGTTACCGCGAAAATGTTGTTACGATTTTGTCAGTTCCACTCTTTCAAACGAGATTTATAAAAACCCGGTCAAAAAGTACATGGAACTTTTGTCCATATATCCTGAAAAAATCTTTCCAAAGTAAGTGAATTAAAATGTAATGTAACTACTGTGTTTTGTAACTACGATAACTTTATAAAACATAATTTTCAGCACAATTTTATTACCTACTGGAAAAATCATAAAACCATGCACCCGACCCCGAAATATGAAATTAAAACGACCTATAAAAATGTTTCTTTAAAAAGCTATATAATGTTTTTTTTTAATTATGAAAAAAATATTTTTCTCGTTAAACACGTCAGTTAATTGTGTAATTTCACTTTATTTTTATTTTTTACATAATGTAACACAAAAATTTAATAGTTAAGTCAATATATTTATTAGCTATACTAGCTAATAAGTTTTGAACTCATTTGATATTATGTTGTGAATTAAAAAATACCTTTATGCATTTAATTACACGGTAAACTTGCGAGTGCGATGAACATAATATTATACGCAAATGTTTTAATATTAAACTTTTGGGTAGCATATTTTTCTATTTAGATAATATAAATTTATCGCACTAGCAAGAAAGATAAAAATACATTAAGTTGAATTATTGTTTCTTTAGATATTTTGCAGCATTAGAATATGACAAAAAAAGATTGTTAGCCAGTATAGTTTATAAATATTGCAATATAATGGACGAGATGTTTGCTGATTTGGGGAAGTCCCTCATGTCAGACTTGAAAAAGTATCGAGATTCTAAATGGGAATGGCATTTGGCTCACGAAGTACTCGACGCGTACAAAAAAGAAAAAGCGTATAAAGATAGTTTGTGCGTGGTCGACAACTCTGCAGATGAAACGACCGATACGTTTTTGACAGTCATCTTAAACGAGATAGGAATGGCTCAAGAAAAACTCAGAGTAATTTAAAAATACTACATATTATGACGTGAAAAATAATACCTAATCTATAATGTTCAACTAATTATTAGTCTTTGGTGAGGAAAAACGATAAATTGGCACAACAATTACCTGAATTGAGAAATCAAATAGCAGACACGAAACGAGCGTACCAAACAATAATCACTCAGAACGAAGAAAAGATTTGTAAATTAACACAGGAAATCAATTTTGAAAAACGCGATATACTAAAAAGAACAAACACCATCAGTGAGCTTGAAAGCAGATTGAATGAATTGAAAAAAAAATAAATTGTGCTCATTTAATACATAATGTGTACAATGTCTGTGATATCATTGAATGGTAGGTTTCTGATATATACCTGGCGAAGTACGAATATGAATAATGCAACAAATTTCGCATAGTATTGCTGTTGTACAGATTATTGCGATTGATTGTGCACTTTGTAAAATCTACAAACATATTTCTAAACCAATTATTGAGGTATTGTTAAATTGTTGTAAAGTGATGTCAGGGCCGTGGAGAGAAAATTCGGGCCCAGGGGAAGTAACACACGGGCCCCCTTTTTGTTCGTTATTAACATAAAGGTTCGATATTTCCAATTAAAAAATTAGGAGTATTATATAACACTATTTAAAATCATTTTTTGTACATACAGGTAATACTTAATTTTAAATTATAAAATCGTTTTTTTTTTTTTTTAGGTAACTTGTAAACACTTAGTTTTTTATTTGAAACGCCTAGTGTACAATATACGTAGTAACATAGATAAATTTGACGAAATGCTCGTGGGGGCCCAGATTTTTCTAATTTACGTAAAACCAATTTTTTTTTTTAATTTTCCGGTTTTTGTACCAGGCCCCAATGAAAATCCCGGGGCCGGGTGTAAACACCCCACTCTCTCGACAGGCCTGGATATGGTAAAACAGTCCTTAGACTGTTGTCTCATCTTATTGTAGACTTTATTACAATTATTTAATGAAATGTGAGTTCAACGATTTTTTTTTTTAGAATATTTCTTTATAATATTGATCGGCGAGCTTATTAAATAATAATCTAAGCAAAATGTAGTAGTTTTATAGAAAATGTTTTTTCATATTATCTGTTACTACCCACTTCTAAATCGTGTTTTATAATATAATTTTGAATACTTACCTCATCCAATTTTGAAAACCTTACGTGCATGGAATCCACAAGGACTCTCAAATATTGTGCCCAACAGTTCGATCACAACTCTTGATGCCTTTTAAATTTTAATTATGTCACTGAAATTCAATTATACAGGCACAAAAAAAAAAGATCTTTTATAAGAGACAAAATATAAATTATAAATATTCATTGAGACAGTAAATATTGAAACTATTAGCCAATTAAATTAGTCATTATTGAGGCAATATAAAATCTTAAATATATCTTTACGTTAAATAAAATAAAGATTACATTCATCGCTATTATGAATATGAAACATGGTATAAATTATTATTTAATTTATTCAAGACCGTGCCTAGATTATTTTTTCAGGGTGGGTCTAAAATATATTTATGATAATTTATTATTATTTATTCAATATAATATTATGTATATTCAATACATAATATTTTGTAATTTTACTTAAAGTTTCAATATTAAATAAAAATCTGACAAAAACAAAAAAAAAATAATTATGTTTTAAACATTTTTTTTTTTAAATTATGAGACAATGAATAATGGTAGGTTATTATATAAATGTGCATGTCATAATTATTGAAAAAATATTAAATAATGTGTATGTATTTTCAAACAAAAAATGTTAGTTTCTCAATAAACCGTCTTTTCGATTATTGTCCAGCATCGATAATAGTTACCGTCCATCGATGACAATCTATTATTGGAAACACGGTATATTAGACTAACACCGTGATCGGAAGATATTTTGATATTGTCGTAATACGAACCGGTTTAAATTTTTGAGGTTGATCCCACTGTCCTAGTCACGGCCACGTGATAGAATTTACTAAATATTTTTATATTATTAGTTATTAGTTATTAGGTTATTAGTTGTGCATTATTTTCAATATCTACTGATTCGTCAATTTGAATAGAAAATTGTTTTGCTGATATAAGTTCATTTATAAGCTGTTGTAAAATACGAGTATTTTCGGACATATTATCAATTCGTCGTTTAATTGTGTTGTTTGATAGAGGAACTAAGTCCAACTTTTTTGCAACGTCATCTCCGCATACTGTTTTAACCATTGCAATTTCCACTGGTTTAATAAGTTCTTCGCCTATGTTGTGTGCTTTTTTTGATCGAGCTATTTTCCAAGCCACTTCAAACGATGCTTTAGTAGTATTTCGCAATGAAACAGTCGCTGTATTAGTTGGATAATCAAATCGCATACGTTTAATTTTTAATTGTTCTTCCCTCCAAGAACTTAATGGTTTATTAACCATCGTGGGATGCACTGTGTGAATATGACGTTTTAGTTTATTTTCTTTTAACGATTCATTTGATAAAATTTGTAAACATATGCATTGGGGTCGCACTACACCAGAACGGTCTTTGATTTCAGTAAACCCTATTTTCAAATAATCATCTGTATATGATAAAACACGTTTAGTCATTTTTAATAATGAAACAACGTTTTCGGGAATTTATTAACTACACAAACTACACGTACACACAGCGATGCAACGTCTATAAACACAAAATCATTACTAATAAATTTGTCTTCGACGTTTTGATTGTCGTTATTGATGTGAAAACATCTTATACGGCGTTCAGTCCTTTCGGTTTGGGCAGTGAAATTTTCGAGCGTTACCTTTTTCGCGTAACGCTCGTTTGAAATGTTTCTACATGTTCATTGTTTATATAAATATATATATATATATATATATATATATTTTTTTTTTTTTTCTAATAAACGTTATTTGATACATTATCATTTTCGCTTTAACTGAGAACATAAATTTCCATTCCTATTTATGATTTCAGTCAACTATTACTTTCATATTATTCAAAATATATAATTGAATTGAATATCGCTTTGTGTCTGGAAGATAAAATTTAAACAAATTTAATTCTTAAAACATTTTAAACCTAACCTACAAATATTATGAAAGCATGTCTTTTAAATTAAGAATATTTACTTTAAATTCTACATATTAAATCTATATCCCAAAGCTCACATATACCTACCGTTTTCACATCTTCCGAGGGTCGCCCATAACACTCTCCGTTTTTTTTTTTATCTAATATATATTAATCTCAATCCATAATAGTTGTATGATAAGGCTGTATAATATATAATATGGTATAACAATATACTGCCGTATACTCGTATGAGTGTATGACCCAAAAATATAATTAATTTGATCTATATCTATTGATAAAATAATACAGGTAAATTATACTTATTTGTTGCTGTCAAAGTTAAATATTTTACAAAATAAAAATACCAAATAAATATTTTCGGTGTATAATTTTCCAAGAAATCAAATTACATTTTACACAACTGAAGCAAATAAAAAATATGTCAATTTATTTATTTTTCTGCGACCCACCATACAAACATCCACGACCCTGTTTTGGGTCGCGACCCTGAGTTTGGGAACCACTGGCTGTAAACGTTGATGATTTTTTAAATTCCTCAATTAATTATCAATAACGAAAATGCAAAACGGTTATATTGTTACCGTATTTGTTGAATATTTAACTATATGATTTTGCCGCCTCAAATGCCTCAAAATATCCTAAACAAAATTAAAATCTTTAATACTAAATCAACTAGGTGCACGAATAATACTGAAATTAATAAATGCGTATTAGTCGGCCAAATCTTATTAAACATTTGTAATTTTACTAAAAATTGGTTGACATCCCTGTAGCCTAAACTAATAAACCAATCGATTGCAATCATTTAAGAATTAATAAAAATGCTATGCAGATGTCGCTTTTAAGTGTCAAGTTAAGAGTACGATAGCTTGAGAAGTGTTCATAAGTGTATGCACGGAAATCGCTGGAAACGCACAATCAAAAATATGTGAATATCAGCGTAAATTTATTGACTACTGTAAGCTAGTTATCTATCACTCAAGCCTTCCTATGGCATAGGAAGCACCGTCACATTATAACTGAATAGTTCGGTAAACATAAATTATTTTTTAATTCCCTCAATTATTCATCAATAATGTTTTTTACAGACATTCTAAGTCGTTTTTAAATGTAAGTGTGTATTGAATTTACTCGACAATGTAGACTCGTCAAATTCAAGTTTTCAGTAATTTGGTGTGATACATTCAATCCGGATTCGTATTATTGTACTTCTATATGCATACGTGCGTAAGTGTGTGTGTGCGCGCGTTAATAATATATAATACTTCTTTATACAATACTTCAGCTTTACAAAAGTACTCTGCATTATGCAATCCGTCAGTAAATGCTTTTATATTTTTAGTTGGTTAAGTGAATGTGGTCAATTTTGTAAAAAAAAAATGTTGATTAATATTTACAGTAATTCTATTTTTACCCTTTGACTATTGCACAAAACATCATTGACATTAGTGGCAGATCAGGGGAGGAGCATTTAAAAAAAATAGTACTTATAAAAAATAAAAAAAATAACTGAACATTTTAGTAATGTGTACATAAAAAGAGAAAGTTTGGCCCAAATAAAGCCCATGGGACCCTCCCTTAGATCTACTACTAACAGATAGTTGTAGGTTTATCTGAAGCACGTAATACTAATGACTCCGGCAATCTATTAGGGACTTATAATTGTTAAAAAAATAAAGAAGTTATATCATTTCAATGAACAATTATATGTATGTATGCAGTTTATATAATGGATAATTCCACAAAAAATAACTCCAACTTCATCTTATTAATGCAGTAGTCAAAGGGTAACAACACCATACAATACCATCTTAAATGTGATGTGTCACAGATATGAACTTAATTTATTTTGTACATATATTTATTATAAATTTATTTTGTTTAAAGTCGTTACTCATAAGCTATTCTATCTACCTTTATTCACTTTTTTGTTCTACATTTTGAAATATGTGTAATATAGATAATATTATTAAATGTTATAACCCTAATATACATCCAATTTACTTATTGTTTTATTATATTACAGATTGTAAATACACATTTATTCATCTTAAAAAAAAAAAAAAAACCTAATATTATAAAATAAATAAGATTTGTTTCTTTTTTACAATGTACACATTTTGCAACCACTTGATTTGTTAAAAAAATATGAAATTTTGGTTAGTATTATATTACTGTATGAATGAATACTGTTATTATGTTTCATGGTTTTTCATTGCTCATAATTTTTTGATAACTAATACTCGCCATTATATAAATTTTAAATTAGATGTAACTAAGAAATAAAGGTGATAAATGCCAATAAGTAAATTATATAAATAAACATATTTTTAATTCATAATTTATGAATTATTTAATTTTTTTTATTTCCAATGTATGTATTTGTATAAATAAATCTTTATCATGATATACTTGTATTTCTTAATACATTTTACCAATAAGTCCAATACATACATGCAATTGCATAATAAAATAATTCACTCAATATTAAAATTAACCTACCATTTTATTTTTGAGCTTAAAGTAAGATTGTATGATACCAAAGAAAAATAACATATTATGTAATTGTGTACAAAATGTTTTATTGTGATTTTATAGTTGAATTACATTAATTATATTAACAATAAGTATATTGCATATATTTTTTAAACTTCACAGTGAAAAATACAATCTTTGTTTTACTCAATTGTTAATTTAATAATATTTCATTTTTCTTAAATTATAAGTTGGTACAATAATTAATTGTAATTAATTTATTTTTAAAGTGCCTGCTATTTACAATAGTTATGAATATATTGACATGTTATTAATTTATGGTGAGGTCAGGAAAAATTGTAGGGAAGCTGCTGCTACAGAAAAAGGTATCGAGAGAAAAGCACCAGCTTTTAAAACATTTCTTAATTTAGAAAGCCATTGTCGTAGATCAGTTATCATAAATACCTAATACAATACAAATAATACAATATTAGTACCTAACTTTTTATGAAATTAATGTTTAATTGGGTGTCGTAAATTGAAGGTAAGGTTCTGCACATAACTGAGCAACAAGAAATTGAAATAATGGCAACCGCATAGATAAACCATATATTGATCCGCATGTAAGTACGAGGGGTTTGGCAAGGGAAACTGGCTATTCGAAAGCATCTGTTCATAGAGAATTTGAACAATATAAGCTACATCCACATAAAGCGACATTAGTTTAAGGGTTAAGACCAACTGATTTTCAGAGAAGAATGATATTTATTCTGAAAATTTAAGAAATTTATGGATCAGACAGTAGTTTTAATTCAAAAATATTTTGGTTTGACGAAAGAAAATTCTGCAACAACAGGATAATGAATTGTCGAAAAATGCATTATTGGACTGACCAAAACCCCTATGGTTGCGTGAGACGAAACACCAAACTAAGTGGAGCACAAACGTGTGGTGTGGAATTCTAAATGGGAAAATAATTGGTCCATATTTTTATGATGGCAATTTAATAGGTAAATTTAATTATGTTTGTCAGTTTGTGTACAAATAAATATGTATAAAATATTATTAATCTTAATTTAACTTTAAAAATGTAATCCATAACAAAATTAATTATAAGTTAACAACAATCTACATAATATGATGAATATTTTTTTTTATAAATTAACGCCATCCGGCTTTTAAGCGATGACTTTTAAGAAGTAAAATAATTTACAAATACAACAGTAAGATATTTAAATATTATTTACATGATAATAAAGTATTCTTATTCAACAGGTGATCAATATATGAATTTTTTGTCAAATGAAATTTCCGTTTTATTGGAAGAAATCGCATTAAAATCATTAAATGTACGGAAATCTCAATAATAATTAATGTAATCAATAATTGAACTATAACTATTATATTTACAATTGATTATTGATAAATTATGTTATCGGAATGTAATTCATGGATTAATAAACACCGGGTAGGAAAGAAGTACGTCTAATTGTTTGGATGATAATAATTATGGGTTAATAATTACTATCTTTTATTATCTATGGTAACAATAAAATAATAGTTAGGTATCGGAACGAGGTGATGAGGCGATTTAAAATTTTAACGTGGGTTAATAGCACTATTTTCTTATAAACTAAAAAAATTATTAAAAATCATGAAGTCATGATGAAAATTGAAAGTTGAACCGTCAAAAGTTTCAGAAAAACAAGCTCTACAAAATGGCTATCTTCGAATTTTACAAAAATTATAAAATAAAAAGTTATTTTTTTAATTTTTTTAATACAACATTTGTATTTACCAAACTAATGTGAAATAAATGTTTTTAGCTCTGTGAGTCTTATAAAAAAAAAAAAAAGTTGAATATCTCTATTAACACGGGAGATATCGCTCTGTGTAAATCTCGGTGGGACACCCTGTATACGTACATACATTTTTTTTTAGCATAAGTATATATTTATCAACAATATGGTTTTTATCATTATTTAGGAAATATGAATTACATAAAACAGTCCATCGATTTGGTAAGAAGTTCGGCTGTAAATGCTGAATTGTTTAAATCCATATGGATGTGATATCACCTCTAGGGTTACTATAAAAATAAACTACTTAGAGAAGTGAAAAATATAATGGGTGAAGGAAATTTGGTAGCCTTCCTATTGAACTTTATTTTAAAAAAGGTCGCGTAAAAATGGAGTAATTATCTTGAGTCGTCAACATATAAAGTTAGAGAACCGTGACATTACACCCTTTGATAGCAATAGTATAAGAGTTTTTTATGCCACGTTTGCTAAACATTATGAAAAATGCTCATTTTACTATCAATGACTTAATGTATTTCTGGGAATCCGCTGTGTTGATGGAATTGCTACCTAGTTTAACTAAAAATAAAATGAATTATTCAATAAATATATTAGAATAAAAAAAAATGTATACATTACAAGTCCAATGTATAGAAAAAGAAGACAACATATTTTCGTATGAAAGAATCTAAAGAAGTCTCTTTGATGTCTCCATTAACAGCAGCAGCTCCCTTGAATTTCGGAGATGGTTGTTCAAAGGTTAAAACCAGTTTGCTAAAATAAAATATAATAATTACGATATTTAATACAATTAAATATGAATGCAGAACTCAAGTTAAATAAAAAATGTGTACCCGTTTATTCGAATCGATCACACACATGATGGTTCAATATGTTATCTATTTTGTTCAATTGTATAGTTTATAAATATTTAATCATTTTTTAATTAAAAATTAAAATTAATCAAAACTATGGATCATAAGTTATTGATTTGTGCTAGAGGTATGATTATATTTTCAAAAGATGATTTTTAATTCAACATCTCATTATAGATAAACGGTTTTATACCAAAGTTCATTATAGCCGGACGTCGACCGACACGGAACATTCTCTTTTCTGTTCTCGTGTATGTAATATAATTATTATATGTGGAAATAAAATCCAAATTAATTGATAAAATGTTGTGCTATATATGCAACGGAGACATATGACAATGAAGAAATAAAACGTGTTAAATGTGGTATATTTTTGTATTTTGCTTGTGCTGGTTTTCGAGAAGTCAAATTTAGGAAAATGAGTGTTTCAAACAAAGGAAAAGGGTGCTGTTAAAATTTTAAAGGTACAACTTACGTAACAAATAATGAACCACAGCAAGAAAAAGAAATGCTAGTAGAAGAAGATTGTACACTCTCAAGTAAGATATTATCGGATTTAAAATAATCAATAAACTTTTTGAGTGGCCGTTTTGATAATTTTACCATATAATTGCGTGATATAATAAAAGAAGTAAAATAAGGTAGAAAGCAAAATAATTATTTAAAAGACCATTATTATAAATAAAATAACGAAATGTTGGTGGTTAATAAAAGAATAAACTTCATAGAACAAAAACTAATTGAAAATCATATAGAGATAGTTGGTGTTCCTGATCAAGAGAATGAAGGTTGTAAAGAAATAGCTGAAAAAATAACAACAGCCTTGGAAGAAACTACATCTGTAGAACATGCATATTGTACTCGGACAAATTTTCAAAATAAACCAGGAAAAATTATAGCTGTCCTAAGCTCAAACAAAAATTAATAAACGCTGTTGGATCTGGCAAGGAAGAAGGAGTTGAAAGCAAATGATATCAATGTGGGATGGAACAATGGAAGTATATTTTCAAATAATTACTTAATTCGTACAAACAGCAACTTGTTCTATAATGTAAAAATGTAATGCGGAGGAAAACAATTATAAATATGTCTGGTTTAGGGACTATAAAATATTTTTGAGAAAATATGAAAAAGATAAGGTATATACTATAGAAGACGAGAATCGTCTAAAAAATATTGTATAACACCTAAGTTGATAATTGATTTATTATTTAAATTTAAAGTAGTTCAAAATGAATGTGATAAATCTGCTAAATAAATTTATAAATTAAAAAAAACAGAATATTTTGAAACTGTTTCTGAATATGTATATAGATATAATGTTAAGAATAATGAATGTGTAAATATTTTGTGTTGTAATATTAGAAGCATAAATGCAAATATAGATGAATTTCTTATTTTCATAGAAAATGATAAACATAGTGAAAAAATAGATGTAATCGTACTCATTGAGACATGGCATGATATTAATATTTTTAATTTTTGTATACCTGAGTATAATATGTTTTGTACAAAAAAAAAAAAAAAAAAGAGAAATCAAAATGATGGTATTATCATTTTCATAAAAAAAACAATAAATGTCAATTTTTTTGAGTTTACTTTGATGAAGTAAATATTGTTAGGGTACATATTATATGTGATAAATTATACATCGATTATGTTATTTTGTATATTATACAAATCTCCATCAAATGATAGCCAAAAATGTTTATCCATTTTAAATTATATTCTAACTAAAGAAAAAAATGAACGCGGATATACCGTGCTTTTAGGTCATATAAATATAAATATTATTGGAGTAGGAAAGTCTGATAGTGAATACTCAGATAAGTGGTCAATGCTCAAATTATAGCTCGCTGATTTATATATATATATATATATATATATATATATATATATATATATATATATATATATATATATACCAGAGCAACAACTGGTTTGAATCATTCATAGATCGATCATATTTTTGTAAGAGATAATGTAATATAGAAAAATGTAATGCCAGTGTCTCTTATGCTCAGCCAGAAAAAAACAAAAATTATCCATAAAAGTAAAAAGACATCCAAATAATAAAACATTAGAGTCATTTTACACCAAATATAAAAATAATCTAACACTACTCATAAGGAGTGAAAAAATTAATTTTTATGAAAATAAATTTGCGGCAATAGCATCTAATCCTAAAAAAAAACAGGAAATCAATAAAATAAATTACCAATTCTGAAAGCAAAAATTCAAATGAAATAAAATCAATTCAAATCGAAAACAATATTATTAATGCTTCTGAAGAGCCATAAAGTGTCAAATGTCTTTAATAATTTCTTAATAGAAATAAGGAAACATAATTCAGTAAATTATAAAAACATAAACAACTCTCAAAAAATGTCTGAAACACTAAATTGCTCTTTTGATAATATTTTTAGTAAAAAAATTAATGAATCAGAAATTCTTCAAATAATAGAGATATTAAAAGATGAAACATATGCTGGTTCCGATAAAATAACTATCGAACTACTTAAACATATAGATAAATATATTTTGAAACCATTAACCTGCATATATAATCTACGTATACAAAAAAGTATCTTTCCAGAAAAATTTAAATTAGCTATTGTAATTCCATTACACAAAAGTGGAGATAAACTAAATGTCAACAATTACAGACCGATATCCACGCTGTGTAATTTTTCAAAAATGTTTGAAAAAATTACAAAAGAACGTCTAGTAAAATATTTAGAAAAAAATTAATTATTATCTAATAATCAATTTGGATTTAGACCTGGTATAAGTTCTGAAGAAGCTCTATATAGTGTCACCAGCTTCATATATAGCTCTATATAGTGTCCCCCAAATTGTCATTGTATTATATAGATTATTATAACTGTCATTATTTATACATAAAACAATTGTAATCTTTATAATTAATAATAAGAATCTAATCTGTTAATATAAAAATTTATATTTTATATTTCATACATGTATACATATAAGAGTAAATGTCTTATCGACGCAAAATTTAAATCGTGTTAATTATAATATTATTAATTTACTGTATACATACAATAAATAAATAAATATATATATATATTTATTTTTTTATTTTTTTTTTTAATCATTTATAATAGAGATTTGCATTTGTGTAAAATACAAAATTATTTATCTCAGATTACCTAAATAAAGGATGGATCCAAGAAATAGATGTGTCTAGTATTTCCACTCATCGCATGAAATACATCTGATGCATCATTTTTAAGTATTTTGAAAACTTATGATTCATAAAAGTGATGTACATATTTAATACACTATGATCTAAACTATGATTGATTTTTATGGTATACAATTTTAATTCCTTAATTTTAAAAGTCAACATATCATGAACACCTTTTATAATGCACTTGCCAAATTGTAGAATATTTCACGATCCTTTGAATATCCAATTATGCTAAAAGAAGAAAAAACCATTGAATATTAACTTGTCAACTGCATAAGTGAATACAATATTGGATCAACCATAAAATTGAAGTGAAAAAATCAAAGTTTGAAATATCTAAGTGAGTAGAATTACCAGCTGATATTGACATTTCAGATGGATAACTACTAGAATAATTTAAAATAACGTTCTGTAGAAATTGTATTAGTGGTATCTCTAGTATCGTGTTATTTATTTTATAATTTTCTAATAAATAATAATAATTTATATTATAATAACCTAAGCACCTAATTTAAACAAAAAACTTAATCTAAGGTAATTCCTTCCTTTTTTTAGGAAAGTTATATAACATAATGTTACAACAGAACTTTTTATATTTTTGTGCTCAGGTCTAACTTTTAAATCGCTATGATAAATATCAAATTATTAATATTTAGTCAGGAGCAATATTTTTAATTGTGTTAGATATGAAATTTATAACATTTTTTCGTGATAATAGTGGGATACAGATAAAGAATAATAAAAAGTGGTTTGTTAACTGAATTGTTGGCCAAATTTTTTTAAATTAAGTACGAAATTCTAAGGATTAACAGGAAGTTCTAGATCATTTAGAACATTAAAACAATGTAAGAAAATATTTAGAAAATCCAGAAGCATTGTTGATTGTGATAATAATAATAAATAATGATACACTTTTTTTTTATGAGCAAAAAAATTAGTAGTTAAAGTACGTAAACATTTTCATAATGTGGTACCCAGACATAAAAATGTTGAAAATCGCTGTATTATATGAGAAAGGGATTACAAAATATTTGTTTAAGTTTGCTACAAAACGCCATCTATTATTGGTAATCAATCGCTTATTTGATAGTACATTATAAAGCATATTTTTTTGATGGAATAAGTTAATATACTTTGATATTGACTTCAGGAAGTAACACTTCGGAGTGTTTTAGAATTTAAAAGACATCAATGATCAATATTTAGAATAACTCCAGGGAGAAATTATTATTTAGTGGTACATAGAGGAGACTTGAATGGGTATACAGAAAGTTGTATTATATTTTATAATATCCTAAGACTCAATCATAATAAAAAATTGAAACTTTGAAATTTATGTTATATACTTCTTTTAAATTAAAACCAATAAATTATGATCAATCTGATCAAAAGTTTTATCACATTTTTATAAAATGACAATTGTTTGTGTATTTAAGGATACAAATCCAAAATAATTTCCCTAAGATGGCTGAATTATTTACTATTGAACATTTAAAGATAAAGTAATGTGTTTTTTTTTCTAAAGGAACACTATATAGGACTTATATAAACGGTGCAGTTACGATTACGCCCAATGTTGCAGACTAAAAAGAGTACTTGAGTATTATAATCATTGTAATTTACTCAATTATCACTAATACTACTCAATGTCACAACATAAATACAGTAAAAATTATGAAAAGCCGGGATTGGAGGGTTGCTGCTACGGTTTCAATGGTTTATAGTTGTGAGCCGTCTAGGTCTTCATCTGTTTCTTCTTCTTCTTCTTCTTTTCTTTCGTCTTCATCCATAAGTTCTTCTTCAACTTCGGCCATTGCTTCTTGGTCCCGGGCCAGCAATTCCTTCAACTCACCGTCCATCTCGTCGTAATCGTGCGGGAAAAACTTGATGGCGTCGTTGATGCCCATCTCGTAATCCGGACTCACGTAGATGGGCCCCACTTCCACGAACCGCAGCAAGCTCTTGTCTTTCTCGTCTTTGAGCACGGATAAAATCAGCTTCGCGTCTTTTCCGACTTTTTCTACGCCGTACGCAGTCAGCAATTCGGGATCTTTACACAGAAGCTTCGGGTTTTCGGGATCGGCGCTTCGGAAAAAACCATAATGCACTACCTTTTTCTCGAGATCTTCAATGATTGGCAACACAATGTTGGACCTGTTGATTTCAAATATGACAAGATACTGAGGTGAAGGTGGCATGGGTGGTACGTATCCGTTAATTGTACAGAATGTTTCGAACAAAATCGAAAGCACCGAAGCTTTACTCAGTGGATTCGTTGGCGTATACATCGAAGGAGTCTTTTCTCCAAAATCGTTTACTATCATATGTTCAGCGGCCAGTGAACCAGGACTAGGGTTTAATGGGCCTCCTTCTCCATAAATTAACGAGCAAATCTTTTGCTCGATCCAACCCAAATAGTCAACGTCATCATCTTGCCGGGCTACTGGCGAAGACAACAACTCCAAATGTATTTTTTCATTTAAAAGCTGATGAACCAAATCCTGTGAAAAACTTTCCAAAATCTCTTTGTCCACGAAAAACACATCGTTCAACATTTCCTTTGTCAGCTGAACTTCCTTGGATTCTACGACAAATATATCCAGCTCCTTGTACTTGAGTGTGCATGCGTCAGCCACTTCACACACTCTTTTTTCCACCATCAATGGTTCGGGTGGTTCGGCTCCCTCTCCGACTTCCTCTTCTGGTGGTGCTTCAACCATGTAGCTCTTTATCGTGTGTGGGAAATATATAACACAAGTTTGCATCTTGGCGTTGAGTGTAAACTGCTTCAAACCACGTTTTCTTACTTGTAACATTCTGTCGTCCCTCATTTTTCTATCGTTTTTCATCATTTGCTTTTGATATCGCTTATTCTCAATCATCATTCGTTGTTCTTCTTCTGTCGTTTCATTCCACGGTATAAAGCGTCTTTGGATTTCTCTCTTCTTGTACTTGTAGTACATTTCAACCTCATCCGCAATTAACTTCATTAATTTCGGCGAGTTCACGCCAAAACAAAGATTAACCAATTTCCCGTCAACTAAGAACATCCAAATAGGTTGACTTTTCTGACGAAACCTTTTCAACACAGTAATTCTGTCTGACTTTGCTATAGCAAAATGCAGAATTTCACTATTTAATTCTAGCTTAATTTTTTTCAAGAATCTTATCATCACTACACAAGGACCACACCATTCTGAGTAAACGTCAATAACGTAAAGTCCAGATCTTCGCGACATGTTCGCCCACTCATCATCGTTATTGATTTCTTCTTGAAGCACTACTTGGGTAACTTTTTTAGCCATAAGTCCAAATCTTTTATAACCAGAAAAGGTAGAACATTATTTACATGATGTAAATCCGTGAGTCGAAAACGCGATATAACTAGACGAAAGTCAACTAATGGTCAACGAAAATTATTGTGTTACTTAGTTTTATTCATTCAACCGCTAGAGACAGCCAAATGAATAATGACAATTAGATGTTGTCTAAACAATGTCATGTTTATCACGAAGACAACGAAAATGTTTAACAATAAACCAGTCAACAAAACATTCCTTCAAATTATATTATAAAACATTATACATTTTATAAATTGTTTTAATGTAAAAGAATAAATCCAGTCACTTAAACTTGTTTCTATTTATAAGTACTAAAATAGAACTCGCGATCAATCTTTTTAAAGACGTCAAAGAAATCGGCGAATATAAATCCATTTTCTAGTTGCTATCAATTATTATTGTGTCTATGGTCACCCTAGTACTCTCAGGTTACGTAATAAATATAATACCGTAATATCACCTCGTGCAATATTACATTTATTAAAGGCGACACATGTTCCGAATATAATACACAATATTAATATAACAAGTACGCTCAATATACAAATTAGAAATCACTGTATATTATAAATATAAAATAATGAGTTGGACACTCGTATAAATTTCGTTAACCGCGCGACAGTAAGTTGACGCAGGATGACTGACTGAAAAAAATAATTAATATGAAAATATAAATAATATAATTAATATCGTCTTTGCGATAATCTTATTAATATTTAAATATAATATGAACATTGAACATTATGCAACGAATACGTAAATAACGTTACCTAACCAAAACTTAATTAACATGAAATATAAAATAAATGATAATAATTATTATTATAATGACAATACTTCCCCACATGTCTAACTTCGTTCATATGCATTTTCGTATGTGTTTATTAATGAATTCAACGCAATCAAAAATTCAATACTAATCGTAAAATCACTTAAATGCTAGTGGAATGCTTCTTTATAGAAGACCGATACTTTCTATGTGTCAATGTGCACCAAAAATTTAATGATGGAAAAATTTAAGTATAGGTAACATTTATAAGTATCATGATATAATCCCATGTGTTCAATTCTAAAAAAAAAAAAGGTTATTTTTTAGATAGTACGACACCGATATAAAAATGATCTCTTTTTTCATTTGTTATACCTATGATCATAGGACAATGAGAAAAAAACAACCCAGGCGCGGATCCAGACTTTATTAATGGGAGGGGCTAGTGGCGTAGTGATCGTAACTTTGAGGGGCAGTTGCCCGATTTTTTTTTTTTAGTAGGCGGTCTATAAATTTAATTGAATTACTGTATACTTAAATAATAAAATCTAATAAAACATTATATTATA